>JXTB01000485.1:265471-328099 GCA_002914805.1 Parasponia andersonii
TTTTTTTTTTTAATGTTTGATGTTCTCTTTTTTGGTATTTTGGTCATGGATTTGGAACAGATTTGCCGGATCTGAGTTTTGCCAAGTATTATGTGGTGGCCTTCTCTTTATCTAGTACATTTTTGGCTATGGAATTTTCTTTCTCGATCATAACTTTTTCGGTGATTATTGCTCTCTTTTTTTTTTTGTTTTAACTTTGCCTTGGTTGATACATGAAGTCGATTATGCTTCTCCAAATTTTTTTTGTTATGGAAATTTTTTGGACATTGGTTATGTCATTCTTGGAATAATTTGTCATGTGGTATTATTTTTGTTTGATCTTTGTTCATGGGGTTTGTTCTTCCTGGTTTCCTGGTTGGCATTGTAGAGTGAATAATGACCTTGTATCTCTTTGGGGTTTTTCCCCCCATTTTTTGAAAGCCCTTTTTACCAATGTGCTTTGACGATTTTGCCCTCATATTGTAATGCGAGAAATGGTTATTTAGAGAGAATATTTTGGTAATTTTTCATAGGTTAGGTCGTAGGTATGCCCTTTTGTGTGTTGTACATGTCTTATTATGTTTTGTCCTTAAAATTGTTTTTGTGGTTAATGTGTGGGCATGGGTATTTAGTCTTTTTAGTTAACTGTTTATTATTTTACATATTTGTCTTTAAGTTCTTCCCTGTGGTTTATCTTTGGACATGATTATTTGGTTTTTTACTTTATTATTTGTCACTTTACGTATTTGCTCTTAAAAGTCTCTATTTTTACTGTTTGGATATGACTATTTGGTCTTTTTACTTTCTTGTTTGTTAGTTTATGTATTTGCCCTTAACATTCTTTCAGTAATTCTTTTGTGGTTGTGGTCGTCAGCTCTTTTTATAATGCTTTTCCTGATTTTCAGAAGATGCTCTCTTATGTGTGATTTGGTCAAGTGAAATGGCTTGGCTTTTAGGTCATTTTCCTTGCCCTTTGATATCTCTGGCTAACAGGTTCAGATTGCTCTCTAGTCTTTATGCTTCTCGATGCTTCCTCCTATCTTTTCTCTCTTAATTGTGCCGTCTTCTCCTTCTCTTTTTGTTAGAGTATTGCCGGGATGATTCTTCGAATTTGTGAGATTTTTTTTTCTTTTTTTTTGATATTTATCATTTATTTTAGATTTTTTGCATACCCATCATAACTTCTACTTTGGCTTTCGATGATCCATGGGTTTGCATTTATAGTTTTAGATTTCTTTAAATAAGTGTATTTAATGCTCTCTTGATATTTTTCTATTATTCTGACTAAAAAATAAGAAAAATAACCTGAAGATAGAGTTGAAAAGTTAGAATTTCATCCTTCATAAGTTTTTAATTTTTTTAATAAGTTAGCTTCTACGGGGTATTTGCTTTACATATTGCCATCTATTCAGTTTTATCTTTTTTTTTAATATATAAAATGACCCTTAACCTTCTGTTACTCCTGTTTGACTGTAAATAGTAATATTTATAATGACATGTACTTTTGCTTTTGTTGAACTATACATTTGCACTTATGGCTTCAGATCTCTTTAAATAAGTGTATTTAAAATGCTCTGTTGATATTTTTCTATTATTCTGTCTAAAAAAAAGTAAAAAAGAAAAAATGAAATCGTCCTTTATAAGTCTTTAAATTTATTTTTTTTAATATATTAGTTTTTATTAGGTATTCATTTTAGATATTGCCATGTGTCCAAGTTTTTTCTTTTTCTTTTTAAATGGCCTTTAACCCTCTTTTACTGTTGCTTGATTATAAATAGCAAGGCTATTTATTATGCTTTCTACATTTTACTCACTCTAGTATCAGGTGTTGCCTAAACCTTACTGAGTTTATTCCTGTTTTCCTTTTACTATATTTACTCTGTTTTCATCCCCTGTTCTGCTCTTTATATAGCCTCTGCTTCCTTGAAGTTAGTTGGAAGATCTCTATTCTGAGACTATTTTAGGTACTATTAATATTAATTGTCCTCTGTTATGCTGTTTATTTTTTTCCCACTTGGTCCTAGTTAGAGACATCTTTTATTCTTTCACTAATTGATATTCATTCTATGTTCTGTTTGTATATTGTTAAAGTATTTATTTCTTTGCTGTTATATTAAAAATTATGTGTTGTTGGCTATTTTATTAAATTTTGTTATTGACTCCGAATCTGGTTAGATTTTGTGATATTAGTGGTTAATATACATTGTTGAAATGCTTATTTCTTTATTGCCATCATTTTTCCATTTGGTCTTTTTGTTCGGCCTTCTCTTTTCCTTTATGAAATCTGTTTGTTGTTCGGTTAAACCTTTTTGATCAGCCTCTCTTTGTTCCTTTCCCCCCTCCTTTTATTGAGTTTTGTTTTGGTCTTTTTCGATTCTGTTTTCTAATTTTGTATATATTTGGCGATGATTATGGGTATTTAGTTTCTTTCCCCTTTTTATCGCATGGAGTAATATGTTGGCTACTAGAAAATTGCTGTGAATAGTGAATTTTACTGTTCTCTGATAAATTTCCCAGCTTTTAGAATTGCTATAGTTTTTTTTAAGTATATTTTCTATATTTGTAACTTTATATATATTTATTTGTATATACTAATGCTAGGAAAGGTCCTTCCTTTTTTCTTTAAAACTAAAGCTGAAGAGAGATCCATTGTAGAAAGAATAGTAACATCCCCTTTGGATGTATTATTATGGTCTTGCCCTTGGATGCTTGATCTGTGGTTGTTGTTTAAGCATAGTTATTTGGTTCTTTTATATGTTCGTTTATGAATTTCCGTATTTGTCCTTGAGTTTTCTCCTGTTATTCATTTGTGGTTGTGGCTGCTTAGTCTTTTTGTCCTCTTTTTGTTGATTCACCTAAGTTGCTTTCTTATGTGTTCTTTAGTTGGCTGAGATGGGTTAGGCTTTTGGTCATTTTGTGGGTCCTTGGTTCTCTGTCGAAAGACCTTCTAGCTTTCTCTGCCCTTTGTGCTTCTCCATGCTTCTTTTGCTCTGTCTCTCTATCTTTTCTATTATATATCGTTCTTCTTCTTTGTTTTCTGAGTATATTTTCTATACTTATAACTTTTATATGCACTAAAGTTAAGAAAGATCCTTCTTTCTTTTTTTTTTCCCCCCTCTCTCTCTCTCTTTTTTTTTTTTTAATTTGTCTTTTTTATTCCCAATCTTTAGTGTCTTGTTTTTGGTTTATTGTAGCGAATTTAGTTCTTTGGCAGGGGTTTTTTTTGTATGCTTTCTATGCAAGCATGTCTATTTGGCCCTTTTACCTTGGTTGCCTCCGATTTCACCGAGGTAGCCTTTTGTCTGAGTTTTGCTTGAGTAATTCAGTTTGGATTTGTGGTTATCTAATTCTTTATTTTAATTCCCCTTCTGAAAATTATTTTTCCTTTTCGTTCAAGTTTTCTTTCTTCAAACAAATTTTGCGTGTTTTTATCAGTTCTTACTTTTTCCTAGCTCTATTTAGTTGGTGATTTTACTACTATTTACTTAGTTGTTTTGAGCAGCCCATGTTATACTTCTGCGATTTAAATTCAGTCACTTGAGTGATAGAATATATATAGATGATATTTCATGTATTTATCTAATTATCAAAAATGTTTTTTTTTTTCATATTGAAAAAATATTTTCTGAAGTAGTTAGATAAACACTTGCAAATACATTATCTTATAAGTTTGCCATATGTTGATGACACTTCATATATCTAAGTCGAATTTTATGTATATTTCTATATTTAATTAGATATATTTATGTACATATATTGTATAATGATATAAAATGTAAAAAGCAGTGGCATATCATTGGTGAAGAATTCTTGCTGTTTCAAGAGAAGCATGAGAGTTTTATTGTAAAATAAAATAGAGAAAGAGGAAAAATAGACTGTAATCGATTTTATTGTAAATTTATTGAGGATATTTTATTCTTATTATGTTTCAATTTCATTATATTTATACTTTAATGCTTTGTATATTTAAATTCAAAAACTATAATTTTATTTGTAGTCACAATTTTGTGTACAGGATCTGATTTTACATTCATAGCGATAGTCATTTGAATCAATATTGTGATTCATTTCGATCAATAACATTTCGAATGCCAANTAGCGACTGTTACTAAGTTGATTGTAAATGGATTCAAATATGAAACTAGTATCCATCGTTTAAAGTTAAAAATCCGATTGTTAATATAAATCTTAGGAAAAGAAAAAAAAGATAAAATAAATGGTAGGCAATTGAATTTTTTATAAAAGCATTTACCGAATTCGACAGAAAGCTGATTAGAAAAAAACGTGAACAAATTTGGTAATATCCTCGTTACAAATATTGCCACTATAGAATATTAGAGTACAAACTTAGGAGGGAATAGTTCAATTTTTTATGAGACAACAATATTTTTAAAAAGATATGGAAGGAAAAGGAAAAAAAAATCCCCTCTGATATAAGTGATATAGTTGTAAAAAAAAATATAGAAATTAAAACATATATATGATACGTAATTAAAATATAAAGTTATTAGCCTGCAAGAAAGAAGTAAGGTCATAATTAATAACCAAAAAAAGGAAGAATATATCTACTTACTTATTTTTTTGAAAAAAAAAACATGAGTGATAATTAACGACAGAAGATAAAGAGGGAAAAAAGGCATTTACTTAATCAATAAAAGAACATGAAGGAAAAAAAAATACATGTAAGAAGTATATAATTCAACTGATATACTAAATCAATTATATAACTGAACAATATAATTAGTGAAATAATATTTATGAAGTGTATAACTAAAATAAAAAATTAAACTTACATTATATACTGATAAAAATAATTATAGTCAATATATATAAAATAAACATAGATACTCTTATCATAAATTTTTTTTAAAAAAAAGAAATATATTTTTCCTCTCATAATTTAAATCCTTCAAAAAAGAGTGAGGAAAGAAAAAAGATAGCTCTTATACATATGAAAACTAACACGATGGTATAATCATCAAAAGTAATAATAAACTCATATATTTAAATGATGATAAAAAATAAGAACATTTATATAACATCAAAAAATCTATTAAAATATGGATAATATGACAATAATAATGCAAAAAAAATAATAACTAAAAAATTAAATAATTATAAATAAGACATAGTATATGAACACAATTTCAAAAATTTATCAGCAAAAACCTTATAAACAACTTAAATATATCAATATAATAATGATATTGAAAATGATGATCCAAAAAAAAATTAGTACAATATAAATAGATCGATATGATTGGGAAAATAAATAGTGAAAAAGAAAAGAGAAAAAAAAAACCAAATTAATTTATGTAAGAGTAACATCACAATAGTATTCGATAAACTTTTAAAAAAGAAATATTAACATAATAATATTTTGAGAAACTTCCTCTTAGAAAATGTCCGCCTTCTATACTAAATCAATTATTTGATTATTGTGGAGGGCCCTTTAATTCGATATTTACTTTCTCATCATTAGGAGTAAATATAGAACAAAACACAAGAAATTCAAACGAAATGTATATTTTTAAAATCAGCGACCAAATATATCATCTTATAGGATTGTTATTGCTAATAAGCAATAATCGTCCGAGATTTTTCCAACTATATATATATAATATAGAAAATAAAATTGAAAATCGAACGTCAATATTTTCATTTGATGATGGCTAAAAAAAAATGACAAAATTGATTATTGAAAACTTAATGAAAGTACTTGATAAAAACAACAACTTAGTGAAACTTTTTCGTATACTCAAAGATAGATATAATGAAAATGAAATCCCATCTATGAAACTGAGATTAATAGGGCACGACCTATGGATAACAATCAATATGAATTACTTATTTCGAGTCATATAGGAGGTTTAATTGTTTGAGATATTATTGAATATAGAGAAAGAGGAGACATTATAATTCAAGATAAAACAAATAACCTAAAAAGAGTCACAAAATTACATCTATCTTATATAGCCCTACAATATCCTTTTCTATTTCCATATGGAGAAGATGGTTATAAAATCGATTTAAATTAAAATATGGATAAATAAAGAAAACGATCTTTAACGAATAGAATACCTATAAGAGCATTCTATTGCTATCAGTTACAACAATGTAAAAATGAAAATAATATCTTATTCAAAAGTGGGAGGTTTTTTCAGTAGTACATAGTTGATGCATATTCTTCTGTTGAAGAAGACCGACTAGATTACGTTAGAAAAAATTAAAACAATTTGAGATCTGAAATTTATCAAGGCATCAGAGATGCTGTTATAAGAGGGGAAACAGATACTAGAGCAATTGATAAAAGAATTATTCTCCCATCTAGCGATACAAGTAGGCCTAGATATATGATTCAAAATTATTAAGATGTAATGGCAATATGAAGACAATCTCTAAATCCTCATCTATTCATAATATTCACGTACAATTCTAAATGATCTGAAATTACATGTGCCTTAAACAAGATTTTCGATCAAAGATTTGAAGATAGACCATATATAATTATAAGAATTTTTAAAATGAAATTAAATAAATTTTATCCATTATTAAAACTGATAAATTTTCGGAGTAGCTATCGCATGTTTGATGACATTACCTTACCTAATAAAATAAAATATAGAAATAAAAATAGTAATTCCTATTTATAAATAAAGCTAACATCTTCTTGGTTTTTTATATTTGTTTTCTCATGTAAATTTATATGTGGTCAAATTTCAAAACCATAGTCTTTCTCATTGTCATTTCTTATTTTGGTTATGCCTAAATGAAAAATTATCTAAACCATCATAGATAGATAAATTTATCTTAGTCGAAATATCTGATTCTAAAAAATCCCACAAGAATATAGTATTATGGTAGAATTTATGATACATGGACCATGCAACATTGCCAAAACAAATGTTCCATATGTGAAAAACTTAGTATGTTGTAAAAAGGTTCCTAATCAATTTAAAAATGACACAACCATCAAAAAAATAGATTCGTCAACTACAAATGTAGAAATACAAATTTTTATGTGCAAAAAGAAGGTATTAAATTGAACAACAAATTTGTAGTCCCTTATAACAAAGATTTATACTTAAAATTCTACGCCCACGTAAATATCGAAATATGTTCACAGTCTATGTTAATAATATATTTATTTAAGTATTTAACAAAAGGTCCAAATAGAATAAGAGCAGTAATAAAAGATAACATATGTGCATAATAGTTTGGGCAAACTATTTATAAAGAAATAGATGAAATAAAAAATTCTATTAACTGTCGATATATTACACCATATGAAGCTATGTGGAGATTATATGAATATCTCATATATCACAGAAATCGAGTAGTATAAAGATTAACAATTTATTTACAGTATATGCAAAACATAACATTTGATTCAAGCCAACGTCTTGATAATATAATTAGACAACCAGAAATCTAGAAAACAACTTTTACAGAATGGATAGAAATTAATAAAATTAATACAGAAGCCATATAACTTTCCTATATACAATTCTCCACTAAATGGTTATGGAATAATAAAGATAAAATTTGGACTCTTAGAAAATCAGGATATTCAATTGAATGAGCCTTTTATGTCCATCTAAGTTTCAGCGAATTATAGCATCGATAATTATTATTAAATCATAAAAATGGAGCAACAAGCTTCAAATTTATACGAACTATTAATGGTATAATATATTTAATAAATCAAGTAACATATAATGCATTAAGTTTATTAGGAGATAGTAGAGAATGGAACAAATCAATATTGAAAGCCTCATTTTGGTCAACTCCATATCAATTGCCACAATTATTTACTATAATTTTACTATTCTGTAATGTAAATAATCCAATAACATTATTAGAAAATCACTAGAAACTTATGATAGAAGACATTCTACATAGAATCAAAACTTTATTCAATAATCTAAACTTTTAAGTTGCTGAAAATGAATTATATAATTATAAATTATATGAAGTAGAAAAGTAATTAAATTTAAATTCATTAACTCTAACAAATTTTAATTTACCCTACCAACTAGAACATTAATTGATGATTTAAATAACAAACTCTTGCGAGAAGAATTAGATTACGATATTAATAAATTAAAAGAAGAAAATACTATTTTAGAAAAAAAAACTTGAATAATGAACAACGGTATATCTACGATGAAATTAATTTAACAATAAAAAAGATTTATTCTTTATTTATTGACATGGAGTTAATGGAAAAACTTATTTATAGAATGTAATTATTATAAAATTCAGATCAAATAATGGAATCATTTTAGCTGTCGCATAAGCTGGAATAGCCTTATTATTATTACTTAAAGGTAGAACCGTATATCCAAGATTTCGAATACCCTTATCAACTGATAAATTTTCTATTTGCCATATCAAAAAAGGAACTTAGTTAGCAAAATTAATTAGAAATGCATTATTAATATTATAGGATGAAGCACCGATGAACAATAAGCATTATTTCGAAGTTTTAGGCAAAATACTACAAGATTTAAAGGATAATTTTGACCAAAATTTTTGTGAAATGATAATTATACTAGTGGTGATTTCGGACAAATTTTACCTATTATACCTGCTAGAACAAAAGAAGACATAATAAATTTAAGCATAAATAATTTTCTTCTATGGACATATTTTATATTATTATCTCTAATAGAAAATATGAGATTAAAAGATCCTAATACAACAGTTTAAGAAAAGAAAAAAATTTCAGACTTTTCAAAATAGATATGAAATGTTAGAAATAGTATTGCAGAAAGAATAAAAGATTCTGAAAATATAGGCGCAACATATATTAAAATACTAGAAAAATATATAATACAATACGAAGTAAATCCAACTGAAAAAATTTTAGAATTAATATACGACGATTTTGAAATATTTTTTAATAATATCAATTATATATAACATAAAATAATAATAAATCCAAAGAATAGTATAGCTGGTGATATAAACAAATATATATTATTATTAATACTAAGCGAATAAAAAATTTATTACAATTATGATACAATAATAGTTTCAACTAAAAACATTGACGAACTTAATTTATTATATCCTCAAGAATTTTTAAATACTTGAAATTTTAACGACACACCATCATGTGAATTAAATCTTAAGATCGGAACTCCAATAATATTATTATGAAATTTAAATCAATCAATAGAATTATATCATGGAACAAGGCTTATCATCACATAATTAGCAAATAGAATTATAGAAGATCAATTTATAAGTTCAGATAATAAACCCAGGTAACCATTCGTCTTAAAAAGGCAACAATTCCTTGCAAAAACATGTTATATAATGACAAATAAAAGCCAAGGACAATCACTCAATAAAATAGGTATTTATTAAGAGAATGAAATCTTTACATGTGGTCAATTATATGTAGCTTTATCACGATTAACAACTCCTAAAGGACTATATATATATATATTAATAAATAAATCTATCAATAAATATTCGAATTATGTTAAAAATATACTTTATAAGGAAATTTTATATAGTATTAAGTAATTATAAAAATCATCTTATGAATTAAACATTATGAAAATGTTGTTCTAATATAAATTTATATATGCATTTGTTAACATGTTATATACAATTTTTAGATTGTCAATTTTTTTTCTTTTGTAGCTAAAATAAAAATGACAACATCTATACGATCTCCCAAGCCTAATAAAATTTACAGAG
This sequence comes from Parasponia andersonii, assembly GCA_002914805.1. Classification (NCBI taxonomy): domain Eukaryota; kingdom Viridiplantae; phylum Streptophyta; class Magnoliopsida; order Rosales; family Cannabaceae; genus Trema; species Trema andersonii. The sequence goes on from JXTB01000485.1 coordinate 275,165, forward strand.
TGATCAAAGCTTGCATCATCAGACTCTGACACAATAATAATTCCACAACCCAATGTATAATAAGTCTAGATTGTATTTTAGTTTATTATGAGGAAAAATAATAGTATTAAATTACTTTATGTCATGCTACAGTATTATTTATTATAATTAATACATATATCCTCTAGTATTTGACATTATACAATGTCATATAATAATCAAACATTTTTTTTATAAAATACAGCATGAAATAATCCACGGAACGATGAAAGATTGAGATACAGATCATATTTCACAATTAGTAACTGAAGGATAAGTATATCGAATCAGCAGTTTCAGTTTGCCAGAGCAAAGTCCTTCACTCTAATAACAATCTTAACAATGAACATTCCAATGTATAAATTCTATTTCATAGATTTTAATCAGCTTCCTACACGAATAAATATTCATGATATCTTATCAGATATTAGTAATTATAATATTAAATTCTGATTAACACTTACTAACGATTATCTTAAAATTTTCTTACATTAATTATTTTTTCCCTCTCGTTTTTTTTAACAATAGATGTTATAGAAATGTTAATAGAAATATAAGACTTTGAAGAAATAAAGGTCAAGGAAAAAATGATACCAAGGCAAATGTTGCTAACACAAAATATCAGATAATTAATTAATTTATTAATAATATTAACATAGTAAAAAAATAATAATTTTGTACATTGACCTTTATTTAATATTATATTTTCTAAACTCCTAGAGTGAATAACTACAAATCATTTTGTGGGATGAAATAAAAAAAAAATTAATGCAGATATTGTAAATACTATCGAGGAATCAGTCATAACTCTTTTTATATCTATAACAGTAAAACAATATCTAAGTAACCAATAACTATGTTTTATCTTCATATAAAAAAAACTCATTATTTTAAATTAGATAATAACTAATATAAACTTTAATGTCGAATAGGAAACATATATAGTACAAGTATATGTACAATAATATATTATATGAACATATAAATATCAGAAGCTAACGTATTAAAAATAAGGTAATAATTTTCCTGTAAACTTCTTTAAATGAAGAAAAAAATTACTGTATTTATCTTAATTAAATATTGATTATTTTTTAATTAATTTATTATTCAGGTTTTATTATACAACATAGAATAGAAAAATAATCGCAGATGTATTTATCTTAATTAAATATTGATTATGTTTTAATTAATTTATTATTCAGGTTTTATTATACAACATAGAATAGAAAAATAATCGCAGAATTAAACGAACTAGATCAACTAACTCAACAAGTTAACATAAATATGGTAATATGAATAAAAATATCATTCTAGATTATAACTTAAACTAATATAAATTTTTTTTACTTTCAGGGAATCAAATTCACAATAAATGCGTCAATATTTAAATTTGAAACACGTTAAGAATGGTATCGCCATCAGTATTCAAGACAAGTCCATGAAGCAGGAAGTGGGTGGCGATGTGACATGCATGGTCATCTAACATTAATCCTAACTCCATGGTATAACATGTAATCAAATAATTTATATGAATATTTCTTTAATCAATTCACTTATATAAGAAAAGAAAATAATAGTTTAGAATATCAATCATTAATTAAAATATTTTTGCTTATTTTTTATACTAAATTCTTTTTTTTACATAATCACAGAATTCAAGATGAAGCAGAATTCACTGTCATCATAATATTTGGGAAGCAACCAAAGCTCTAATAAAGAAAACCATGCTCAGTATTAACAATACAGGAAAGTTACACTGATCCAACAATATTACCAACAATAATCGAGCAATTACGTGGACAAACAAGAATATTTTAAGTTTATTTCAGAACTAGGAGAACTTTAATTGACATAATCGTGTAAAAAATATTTAATGACAATAAGTCCACCATATTGTCACTTTGAGCACCACCAACTATTGCAGAAACAGAAGTAATAACAGCCATAAGGCTTGATCCAAAAAAAATTATAGAAAGATAAAATACTACTATTCATTTACACTTAATTTTGAAAAATATATACTACATTATTGATCATTAAAATAATATATATATTTGCATTTTAGATCAAAAACAACATCAAGAGAAGCATCAACGAAGCGAAAATTAATTTAATTATATTCAAAAACAAATATCCCATACCTTAATAACAAAAATTCATCATTTTCCTTTTAAAAAATAATTTAACCTAATTCCTTTTTTGGTTCTAATTTTTTTCTCTAATTGTAGTGAAGAGGAGTAAAAAAAGAAAGGAAAGTAAAAGCTGTGAAGTTAATTACTAACCTATTTCAGTATAAAAATATTTTGTAATATTCTGAATAACATCTTATTATATCTTAGACAAATACCATTATATTATAAGAAATTAGTAACTATTATTAATAATATAACAATTATTTTATTACTAACTTATTATACTCTTTATGTAATCTATATTGGTTAAGCGCAACCGAACTAAACTGTACTTACATTTGCAGTACTTAGGCTTCTATAGTTTGGAAAGTGGGCCTTGGACATAGACTTGACAAAGTAAGCTGAAGTTTAACATATTTTTGCTTTTAAATTATATTTTAACAAGAATTAAACGGGTAATTACAGCAAATAACATTTTTAAATTGTATTTTTTCATTTTTTTAGATAAACAAACGTGCGATTAAAAAAATAGAAACTTTTACCATAACAATTCCTATGGAAGAAAAGATTTTCTCCAACCAATTAAAAGCTTACCCTCAACTCTTAAGACAAACCTAGGCAAATTATGTGACGTTTCATCATCAACATATGATTAACTTCAACATTTTGGAAAAAAAAGAAAATAAGCAAAATACATTCAACAACATATTACGCCCTAAATAAGATCTTGAACGACTATCAATACCTTCGACTACAGAGATGAGAGATTTTAAGTCGATAAATTTTGAATCATGCAAAGAATACCCTCCACCACTAAGTTGCTTTTCTGAAAGATCTATGACATATTTTTTTGCAGACTTCAATATTTTTCAGCATTTATGATTTTAAATCCGGAAATAAACCCACACAAAAAATGGAATAAAACAGTCATAAAGATCAAAATCTAATTTACTCAAGAGAAAAAAAAAAAATAGAAAGAAAACCCTACTAGTATGATCCTAAAAAGGATCTCCTTCCCTGGTGGATTAGTAATCCAAAGTCAAAGAGAGGATGAAAGTTTTCACAATAAAAGGGAGCGGCTACGGTTTTTTCATCTTTTTTTTTTTTTTCCCAATAATAAGTAAAGTTGTAACTTTCATTCACAAAAATAGTCGCTCACAAGGAATTATTCTGTTCAAATTAACAAAGAAGTTCCGCCAAAATATGAGAATTTTATGAAAATCCAAGAATATCCCTTGGGGGTATTTGGTGTCACAACTAAAAATAATTTTTTATTTTTAAAAATGGAAAATTATTTTCTGATAACAAGAATGAGTATTTAGCATTGTTCTTTGAGAACCGTTTTTTTAAAACAGAATTAAAGAATGCAAAAAATTCAGAGAGCATCAAAATATTATTTTCAAAGTGTCTTCCTAAAAAAGATAACTCATTCTTTCACATGATTTTCATTATACACATTATCTCTCCTAATTTTCTCTCCCCTCGTTTTCTCTAGTCATTTTCTTTTTCCTTAATTTTTCTCATCAGTTTATATCCTCTTATTTTTCTAATCACATTATCTTTTTACATTCTCTATAATTGGAAGTGGCAAAATGGGCTAGCCAATAATTCCGAGGTGTGACTCGTGGGCTGGCTCAGTTTGACTTTTTTTTTCCCCCCTATTGCACCAAAAATTTGGGCTCGGATTTAAAAACAACCGTTGGAGGAGTGGGCTGCCCATTTCTAAACCTATAAATACCCAATCCTCCCACTCATTTTTTTTTTTCACTCATTCAACCCAATACTCTCTTATTCTCTCATTCTCAATCTCTTAAATTGTATTCTCAAAATTCTCTTTCCTCTCTAGTTGTATTATGTAATTACTAAAGAATATTTTATAATTATATTCTTTAATTTCATATTTGATATATATATATTTATATACCAAGTGTAAAATTTTACATACTAAGTATAAAAATTATATACCTAGTATATTTTAATACAATAACTGAAATTAGTAGATATGTTATCTACCAAGAGTAAAAGTATATATACCTAGATATTCAACTATAAAATTTAAAAAATAGATATTCACTTAATTAAATTTAAAATATTGGTCATCCACCTAAATTTATCTTTAAAATAAATAGGTTAGAAATTATGACATGACATGATACGACCCGTTTATAAACGAGTTGACACGACACGACCCGTTAATTAAATTGATAAATATCTCTAACTCGAATACGATTAAGCTAAATCTAAACTCATTAATTTCGTGTGGGTTTCGAGTGCTATTGTCGTGTCATGTCACAAATTACTAGTTCTATGTGTATTGGGATCATTCGGTAGAAAAGAAAGAAATTTATATGATCGTAAAAATTTTTCATATAGTAGAATTCTTTTCTATAGACTGTGGTTTTTCTCCCGATTTGAGAGTTTTCTACTTAAATTCTTGTGTTGTGGCGATTGTTTATATTTCCTATTTTTAATTCTCTATTATTCTAACATTTGTTGAGGTAAGATCTTGGGCGTGGCAAATCTGGATCGATCAGATTCTAACAGGAAGTTGTTCTCAATTTTAAGATAGTTGTTCATCGAGTGCAAACATGACCTCAAAATGTACGAAGACAATCTCTAATATATATGACCTTTTTGATATAGAATTCAAAGATGACGATGATGGCAAGAAGACAAAAATAGTGAGATGCAAATATTACAAGAAACTATTAATTACTAAACTATCTAGCGAGACTGCTTATCTCAATAGACACAGTGATGTATGTATCAAACAACATCGAGAATAGACTTTAATTCAACGAGGATGGTAGGTAAGTTCTTAGAACTATGATCCTTCAGTAGCTAGGGAATTTCTAGTATATTTAATTGCTATAAAAAAGTTGCTACTAGGCTTTAGTGAGTGCGATTACTATGAAGATCTTATTATTTAAACTTTAAAAAAGTTTCTAGAAATACTACTAGAATTGATTTGATTAGAGTTTATGAAAATATGCGCAAAGAACTAAAATCTGAATTAACTTCATTAAACTTTTACATTGCATTGACATCCAATATTTGGGACATTAATTCCAAATAAGATTATTTAAGCATAATTGTATATTATTTAGATTCAAAATGAAAGTTGCAAAAAAAAAAAAAAATTTAGTTTTAGAGTCATTGATGATACTTATACTACTAAAAATATTAGTGAAAAAATTTTAAGTATTGTAGAAGAATAGAGCATAGTAAATCACGCCATTTCTATTACTTTAGATTATGCTTCTGCCAACACAAAGGCTATAGAATTATTTAAAAATTTGGTAAGTTCATGCACGGGAGGATTTTTGCTACATCAATGTTGTACAAACTATATCATTAACCTCATCGTCAAATCAGGTATGGATGTAATAAATAACTATATTGATTGTATTCGATCTATTATTGCTTACATTCATGTTTCTAATCTTTGCATTGCTGAATTTAAAAATTATTGCAAAGTTGAAGGGCTAAAACAAATAAAATTTCAACTTGACATGCTACCCAAGATTCTCACATGTATAATAAGTCAATAATAAGCATGTTCATATTGTATAATAGACATACCACACAAATAGTATCAATTTTATGGTAAATTACTCATTCTGATTGTTAAATACTTTCGATTTATATTATTATACTAATATTTGTTGAGGTACTTCCATAGAGTGTAAAGGCTTAGTATCCGCAGAGAGAGAGAGAGAGAGAGAGAGAGAGAGAGAGAGAGAGTGCTAAAATAATAAAAAATATATTTATGAATGCGATGCATGTACACATGCATTAAAATCATATTTGTTGATAACTTGGACAAATGGTAGTTTTTCGGTAAATTGCATTTTTCATACTTTTCAGAGCCGAATTCATTGTGCATTTAACACTTCTAATAGCTTTAATTTAATGTCTAGGATTTATTTATGGCATTTTATTTGTCGGCTTCAGGTAGGAATGAGGTGGCATTTAGGATACTAATTTGTGTTTTTTTGCACTAAGCTAGTCTAGATTCAGCTTAATTGTATAGTGTGATTTTTATTCTATTAATTAAGTGCTAATACTATGTTTCCATTATTAATTAGAGTCTAGTTGACTTATTTTTTATTTAATGATTGGTTTTAGGGATAGATTCTATTAGATTATAATAAGGTTGGTCATATGGGATCAGAAGTCAAAGTATGACTAGTTTTAATTTTCTAAACTAGAATTCACCAACTTTATCTATACTTGGGTGTATAGAATTGACCAAGAATGTAGTGAGTATGTTAAGGATGTTTTAGAGCTAGACACATAGAAAGTAATATGCAAAATACCCAAAATACTCTCAAAATTTAAGTTATGCTATTTCTTAGTTATTAAGTATTACTTTTAGACCAAATCTGGTCATTTTCTTCTTCAATCTCTTCAGCCATGACCAAAACTTCCTGGCTCCTTTCTAGACTTCTCTTAACTGCTTTCAACCATTTCTAAGAGTTTCTAAGTGGTAGAACTCAAATTGGAGCTCAAGAAAACAAGATAGGTCCAAACTAGTCTAAGTAATTCTACTAGTTCTTCTTCTTAAGTTTATTTTCTTATTTCAATTATCTACTTGATACCACTTAAATAATAATTTCTCTAGATTCTCTTGAGTCTTAAAATAAATTTCAAAGTATTGAAAATCAATTTGGTAGAGGTAGAAGGCAAGAGATTCAACAAAACCTTAAACTGGTCAAGGTGAGGTTTGTATAGGATTTTGAGTTTGTAATTGGTTTCTCTTGCTGCAGCTCTTGAACCAAAGCTCTTATAGGATAAATAAAAGTCTTAGAAACTTACTCATATAGCTGGAAGTATAGAATTTAAGTAGAAAAATAAAATTAGACCTAAAGTCCCAAAATTTACTATTTGTGGATTCAAGTGTTTCATTGTTAGAATAAGTTATCTACACTTGTAATTTGATTTTTTTTACTTGGAATGTGTAAGATATTGATTTTTTTATATATATTATATTTATTTATTTGCTGGTTGTAATGATATACAAGGTAAAAGTAGGTTTAAACTTTGTTTAAATTGAAAATTCAAGCGCACTTAGGTTGTTCTACATGATCATCTTTAATGTATATATGTGGGAATTGGATTATCAATTTGCAGGTCTTAAACCATAATTTAAAAGATGTGAGAATTTCCTAAAAATAGGAGAGGTACTGTCTAAATATTTTTAAAACTAAATAGTACCATTTAGAAGCAAATACACTAGTTTTTACGAAAGTATGTGTCATTTTGGATAATTTTTGTACTAAAGAACTAGCATTCATATTTTGATGATTTTAATCAGTTTTCAATACTAGTTATTGATTACTATGTACCTCATATTACTTGTATACTTTCGGTTCACTTTGTGATTAAGTTTCTTGATTTTATGAAAGTTGTGATTTCAGTCTTATGGTTGTTTTCTTTAAGCATTTTACATTATAGTGATCATTTTAGTAATAAAATTCATATAAGGTCTTCTACATACCTTGTCTAGAAGATACTGACCCTTTTCACTATCTATCTGTTAGACATAAGGTAAGTAAAAATTAATATTAACTGTATCACAATAACTATAGTAAATATAAGATATTTTCCTACATATTTATGTGTATTATAGCAATATATTTTCCTACGTGTTTATGTATATTATAGTAATATATCTTATTCTAATAGCTAATATAAGTTCATGAAAAATATAAGCATGATATGATTATTTAAGCATGATTTCTAAAGAAGTGAAGTTTTTCACATATAGGCTTCAAAGTAGTACCATTGTACTGATTTTACGAGATATGTTTTAAGTATATTATTTAGTCTATCTATGTTTAGTAGGTATGATTTACACAAGCATCCTTCCCGTATTGGTGAGCACGGCTTACCGATTATCAGGACTAAGCATTATACTATAAGATTTATTAGGTACATTATTCAGTCGGTCTGCATTGGATAGGTATGGTACACATTGGCCATGTATTTCCTTTCTGCATAGGCGAGCACAGCCTACAGACTGCCGCGACACTCAAGAGCCCTACAAAGAATGCTTTCTAAGAAAAGTGCATCAAAATAAAAAGTTACAAAAAAAAAAGAGTATGATGGCAATTTGAATAAAGTTTTTTTTTGGATAAAATATGTTCACGAGCATGCATGTTCTTTACTTACTAAGTATTAGCTCATTTAGTTCCTATGACGTAGGTGAAAAGATTTATGATATATAGAATTATTGGTTAGTTAGCACGTTTTCTTATCGCCATGATCATACAGATTTAGACAAGCTTGACTTATGGATGATGTTTTCTTTGTATTTCGATATTTTGATGTGATATAAATATTATTGTTGATGGTAAGATAAACTGAGGATTTTTTGATTATACATTTTGTAAAGATACTTTCAGAAAGTAATCCCATATAGGTTCTTTTGTTTTAGAGTTTGAAAAGTTTAAATTGACTCACCTTTAAAAAAAAAAAAATCACAGTTAAAGTTTATAAGAGAGTAATACTTTCTAGTTTAGTCATATAGATAGGCTAGGAGGATTTTACAGTAGAATTCTATCTATTTGATGTTGAAAAATATAATTGGGTATAAAAATACTATTACTATATTTTGCAATTCAAAAATAGGTTCATTAGTATTGAAAGATGAAGATTGGTTTATTTGCGAAAAATTTGTACAATCGTTTTAAAAATTTATGATGCTACCATTGCTTTATCTGCTGTTTTTTATCTCACTTCTCCACTTGTTTTATATCATTTGTTTTTTTTTTTTAGTTTCCGACATGTTTTCTAATGAAAGATATGACTATATATTTGAACTTATTATCAATACATATGTAAGAAATGCTTTAAAAATATTAGTTTTTAATTCCTTTATTATATTCTTTTGTTTTTATTTTAGATCTTAGAGCTAAATCAAAAGATCTTTTCTAGTACAATTAGCCACGTTTGTTCATATTTTGAGATGGATTTTGATTCCAAATATACTAACACTCGTGATAAGTTTTTTGAAGTGTATAGTATACATGAGGCTAAGTTTGACAGCACAAAAAGTCAACAATAATAAAAATAACAAACCCATGATCGTTCAAAGAAGAAGTTTCTTTGGAGCTTTATTTCTTCTCATAGGTATGAGTATGGCTCATCAACATCATAATCAAGTTTAAGCCAACCATTACCAACAATGAATCTGCTACAATCCTCTGAGTTTACTCAATATATTGAGCTAGATTCCGACATTATCATCGAAGATGAAAACTTCAACGTTTTGAAATAATATTAAAGGCATCAATCAATATTCCAGTGTCTATAGTTTCTTTAAAGTCTACTTTTAGCACTACTGGGAGGATAATAAACGCTCGAAGGTTTCGTTGACCCATTAAATGGTTGAGGCACTAATATATCTTAAAATTGGGAACAAGCGGCCAAGCGAAATCAACATACTATTCATAATGAAAAATTGGCCAAAAATTTCAAAAACTTGTACATGAATGATGATAATTGATGTATTATTTTTTTAATTTTTATAAATAATTTGAATTTAATCATAAAGACTACACTCTTTTTTCCTTACTAAAGTTTTATCCTAATGAGTTTTTCTTAGTAAGGTTTTTAATGAGGTAGTCAAAAATTAAATAAATAAAATTAAATCCCAAATTTAATTGTTTCTTTACTTTCTTTTTTTCGTATTTTCATTTTAATTTTAAATAATTTTCTTAAGGTTATTTTGACTTATTTTTTTTTTATCAATACCTATACTTATTTTTAAATTTTTATCAAACATAAGTTATGTTTTATAACATATTATTTATTTTTAAGGCTTTTATTTTTAAAATTTTAATACTTTTAATTAATAATCATATATATAATTGTTTTATTTTTCTTTTGAAAATGGGCTAAAAACGGGCCGACCTGAGCCCTGACATGGCCTGGTGGGCCTATAGGCTGGGCTGAACTCCCATTTAAAATTTTTGGACTAGGCGGCCCGTCCCCATGTTCTGTATAATTTTATCTATTTTTATTCTATCTTCCTCATACATTTTTATTATTTTATCTTTCATTGTTTTCATTAGCTACTCTTTCTTAATTCTCTTTCATTACTTTATATCTTCCCATTCTCACTCACCACTTTTATTATCCAAAGATAGAGTGGCAGACAGGTCGGGCTGGCTGATAGGTGGCTAGTCTCAAGCTCAGCTCGGCCTTGCGGTAAGGCTGGGTTGTGCATATATATAGGAATATCAATTATACCTGCCAAACCGTTTACCTACGAGTACCCGACCCTAATGGGGCGAGTAATAACCTACTATTCGAGTAAACGAAGTAGATACGAGTACTAATTAAAAAACCAGATCTGGGTATGAGGTGGGTGTGGGTATAGGGGTATCTACTCTGTGTACCTAACCTGATTAATTATATATATACAAAATAAAAAAATATATTAAGTATATGTATAATTTATGTAAAATACACACAAATAAATGTATATATAAAAATTAGGTTGTATTATTGACGTATTGTTAATTTTAGTCTACGATATTGTCACTAGATTTTTTTCTCTTTAAATGCATATTTTTTTTATTTTTCAAATTATTTAAATAATATATATTTCAAATTTTTTACGGGGTATGGGTACCCGTGGGTACCTGCCTACTCGTGCGGGTAATATCCGAACCTACTCTACCAACTTAAATGGGTAAATGGGGCAGATATAGGTTTGATTTTCTTTATAGATACGAGGGTAGAATAGCTATACTTGCCCAAAATCCGACCCATTGCCATCCTTATGTATATATCCTATCCTGCCCCATTCTACCAATTTTTTTATTATTTTTAAATCAAAAAAAAATCTTCTACATGAATAAATACTCGATTCCCTCACTCCTTTTTTCACACTTTCAACTTAATACTTTTTTATTCTTTCATTCTTGATCTATCTAATTATATTTTCAAATTCATCTTTTTTTTTTCCTCTCTAATTCTTCATTTTAACTCTTTTTTTAATCAAATTATATATTAAGTTACATAAGATATTATTTATTTTTATAAATTTATTTTAAATTTTTTAATATTTAGTTTAATAATTATATATCTAATATATTTTTATTTTTAATTTTTACAATAAGCGAAGTACAAGCCGTACTAGGCCAGGTTGGCCCTGCCTAGGAGCCTGGTGAGCCTGCGTGCCGGGCTGGGCTCTCATTATAAATTTTCGGCCTGAGATGGGCCTGAAGATCGGGGCCCATATTCTCATTACTATCCCAAGATAAGCTACCTAAGAAAGTGAGAAAAATTCATAAATACAGTTTTTAAGACCATATTTTCATAAATACCCTTTTCTTTATTTTTATTTCACCAATATCTATTTTTATACTCGTTTTTGGAGAAATATAGACAAACAATGTTTTACACATAAAATGTATAAATTACACTAAAAATTGGCACACATTTCAAAATGTATAACATAGTTAAATTTATTAAATTTATAATTAAAAATGTAAACCATAATAAACATTATATTGTAAATATATATAGTTCATATTTTACACATGAAGTATATACCTCATAGGTAAAAAATTATATTGTAAATATATACTCCTCATATTTTGTACATGAAATGCATACTATAAAAATAGGTACCTTTGAAAGAAAAATTAAAAAAAGATATTTATGAAAATAAAGGATAAAAACGGGTACTGAGCATAAATTTCTCTAAAAAGTGGGTGAATTAGGTTTTAAAATCTTTTGTAAACTTCTTGGTCTTATGAACTAGTAAACCACAATTTCCAATTTAAGTAAAAATGGTGAACAACCAATCATAATCACAATATATTTTCAAGTAAATAAAGAGAAAAGGATACATGGATTGCAAATGCTATTTTTACGAGGTTTGACAAATTTGTCTATGTCTCCGGCTCTAAGTAACTTGCTTTGAGCTTTTCACTATTGGATCGAAATAATGGGCTTGGCTGTCTCTTCTACAATTAGAGTGAATTTTTCTTAGAGCTCACCCAAACATTCTTACAATAGGATATACGCCAGCCCTATAATGTCTAATTCAAATTGGTGAGAATTCGGTGACAATCTCACATAAATGAGTTATTTTGACACCGGCGCCAACCTCACCTCAATTAGAGTAATTTTTTAATTAAAGAATGCACTCGCTCAAGAACTCTCCTTACAAAGATAATAAATACAATTTTGGCTTAGATGATTTGAAAACAAGACACAATAAATAGTCTAAGATTGGTTCAAGATGATGTGAAAGTTAATTGAATGCAAATGTGGGCTAAGACACTTTCAGAGTAATTGAATATCAACGTAAGTTCGTGCTAGATACTTAAATATATTTAATGATGTCCTATTTATAGGTTTTAGCTCTCTGGCTGAAGTGTTGATCGACCCAAATAAAATCTCAGTTGACCGGCAAAAACTAGCCGGTAGTTTTACTTAGTCTCAGAACCCCCAATGGTCAAATTTTTTGGAGAAAATTTGGTGGATGACTAATTTTTTAAATTGGTTCAAGTAGATATCTATGTTTTAAAAGTTATAGAAAAATGTCTATTTTTTTTTTAAAGTTTAAGTTGAGGAATATATTGCATTTCTATTTTTGTCATCAAATGTGTTGGACATTTAGCTATAACCTTTTAAGTTCAGATATATAATAAGTTTTAAACCAAAAAAAGATCAAATAACTAGTCAATCCAATTTTTTGACCTGGGGTATGCGGGTTACCACAGATTTTGGTAGCAACACTACTTCGTGATTTTTAGCCTAGTTTTCGTGTCTTTTTAATCTTGAGATCATTTTTAAGATGATTATGATCAATTTAAGATTATCATAAAAAGGTCTCCTAGCTATATGTAAATACATGATATGTTTTTCAAACTTCTAAATACATTTTACGAAAGTTTAGTATGAAAAGTTTTGAAAAAGTTCTTTGTAAAAAGCTTGAGCCAATGCAAAAATAAAATGTGCCATGTAATAAATCAAATACAATACTAATGGAATATATCCTAATAGAATCTGTCCGGTTTTCCTCCAGAAAACTTCTCCCCTCCTCGTGTGTGAAAATTTTCAAAACTAGGCAAATAGACAACTAAAATCTTCTAGGAAAAAAAAAATTGTAATTACTTTGATGGGTTGTACAAAAACAATACGAACCAATCACATAACGCTTGATGACCTCTTTGGAGTTTAATTATCAAAATTATTTTAAGGAAATCTGAAGCAACATTGCTATAAAAAATTACTATATGTGATCAAAATTAATCCTCTTAGTATTATTTCTACTAAAATTATCATTTCTGTTAAACCTCATAACTAATTCTTTTTATTTTTCTAACTATGTGGGAGTAATTCAAAAACTTGGGTTAGTCCTTAATACAGGACCTTAAATTTCCTTTTTTTTTTCCCTTACCAAAAGGTAACAATTACTACTCTTAGGTTGAAAATTAGGTAACAATTACTACTTTGGTCATATTGTAATCTTTGACAATGTGACAAAACAAAAACAATTGAGGTGATCGATCATTGATCAAGGCCATTCACATGCACCCAGCTTTGCTTTCTTACCCAATTCAATGACGAAGTCTTCGTACACACCGAGTCCGAGGATTAAAAAAGGAAAAGTAGATGAATAGTATATCAAACCCGCACTTTTTTGTGAAAAATAAGATAAGATTTACACTTCAATAAAATGTACCTTCAGTTCGAACCACCCCAATCTCCATGTCCTGGTAATTATGGTTTTCCACCAGAAAATTTCTAGCTTTCTTTGTGGGCAAAAAATTTCAAAATCCAGCAGAGAGAAAACCATAAAACAAAACAACTAAAATCTTCTGAAAAAATTTGCAATTTAATTTGATGAGTTGTACAAAACGCTATGAGCCAAGCACATACCGCTTGGTGAATCTCTGGAGTTTAGTTGTCAATAATTTTAAAGAACTCTGGAGCAGGAATGCTATACATTTGATAAAAATTATTAAATATGGACTAAATTAATCCTCTTCGTATTATTTCTTCTCCGGGATGATGAAGCAATGTCACTAATCAAAAACCTTTAAATATTGGCTACTTTCTTGCATCGTAATTACTCTTAACTGGAGAGCTTATTTTTAAGCTTGTCTCTAACACAACAATGGGTTATTCAAAATCAGGCTGACCTGTAGAAGTCAAACAACGATGCCACATTCTACTGTTGCGGTCTACTAGCCTCGGATAAGAAATGACTTCGGGGATGGGAAGGTAGACATAATGAGTGTTGCATATCCCTACTGTAATGCCACTATATCCAGCAAATGCCCCATGAACCTGCAAAATTCCAAGAATTCATTTGGTCAAGGATCACTAGACACACACACACACACAGATATATATATATATATATATATATAGAGAGAGAGAGAGAGAGAGAGAGAGAGAGAGAGAGAGAGAGAGAGAGAGAGAGAGACTCACAGCATTTTGTCCTAGAACAGTGCATAAAATCCCATCTGATGCATTTGCACGGCATGCACGGATCATGTAAGTAGGATCAATATACTTCACATCAGCTGGAATACCAATTTCTTTGAAATACTTCTTTGTCTGAAAGAAGAATAGCAATTGATATATTTAAACATGAAAAGTAGTAAATTGCAAAAGAAATTACACCTATTAAGGTGGGCCAAAATAAAAATAAGAGATGAATAGATTAACTGAGTTGATTGTCAGAATATAAAAGAACCAGTATTAAAAGAAATTAGGGGTACCTCTTGCTGAAGATGTACACCAATATCTCCAAGAACAATATTTCCAGATGCATCTTTGGCATTAGTTTTCTGAAGAAAATTCTGCATGGAAAATAAGTAACATACCTCACTTAGAACCTTAGTCAGAAAGAAAAACATCAATTTATTATTTTCTTTTAGCAAATTGAATCTGAAAATATGGTTTACATTTCATTTTCAGAAGGTCTCATAATATTTAGACTGAGAGGCTAAAAAATGTACCGGTCCCAATCAGTTGATAGTATATCAACCTGCAAACTAAAAACAGAGTTCAAACTATGACTAACCTGCCCTGCTCCCTCTGCAACACAGACCACCGCTGATCCTTTTGTCTCAATAAGGTATTTCAGATGCCGCAGAACACCATGAGGACCATGTAAATGGAAAGGTACCTTAAGTGCATACATAACCAGCATCAGCACAGGTTCTCAAAACTAATTAACCAATTAACAAGTAGCACAACTACCTCTGGTATCAAGCATATGTCAATTTGTCCGCTAGCTAGGGATGCATGCATTGCTATAAATCCACTGCTACGACCCATCAATTTAACAATTCCTATGCCATGATAAGCACTATGTGCCTGGTAAAGAATTGAGAAGATGTTAGCAACAACAAAAGCGAGAATCAGGAAATAAGTTAACTGACTTTTTTTCGGATAAATAAGGTAACAGACCTTTTATGCAAATATCAGGAAAAATAAGTTAACAGACCTTGTTGCAAATATCATGCATCAGAAATTACAGTGAAATTGAAAACGCCATGTGAAAACATTGCAGAAAATTTGTACCTCAATATATGCTGAATTTATAGCTCGCTGTGCTTCCTCAACGGCAGTATCAAATCCAAAAGTCTTGTCCATCAGTAAAATATCATTGTCTATAGTTTTGGGGACCCCAACAACAGCCACCTTTAGCCGTCTTCTACGGCACTGAAAGAAAAGGAGAAAAGTAGGAAATGAGAACCATAGAGATGGAAGGCAAGGTCACAAGAATAAAAAAAAAAGGAAACGTTTTAGAACTGCAGCAAGGAAGTTAAAGTAGTTTAACACCTACAATAACATGATAGTGGCATGGCCAGTTATATGGAAGTATGTTCCTTTCTAACTTCTAGCAGAGCCGATAAAAAACATAAACATATAAATACGTAGATTAACTCCAACCTAATAGCGGAATGCATTTTATTATTTTTAATTGGGAATACAACACTATACACCAAGTAAGTTTAAAACAACTTGTATCAAAGAAATTTAAATCCCAAAACATTTCTGCTTTGATTAATTATTCACATGTGACCTTAGCTATAAATGCATCTAGAGTATGGAACAGTACGGAATATGGAAAACAGGAAGACAAGTTGGGAAATGAATACACGCATAACAACCTCATCATGTATTGCATTTGCTCCAGCATGAGTGCCATTTCCTCCCAACACAAAAAGCATGTTGATTCCTCTTACCTGATATCAATATCCATACATGTACATCAAAAAGCCATTTGCCAAGTTAGGAAACATGATATGAGCTCATAACTATAAATCTCTCAAGAAAACTGATAATTACAAACCTCCATGCTGTCCACAATTGCACTTATTCCTGGTCCTCCACGAGAAACTCCTAACAAGCTTCCACCAGAAAGATGAACGTTTTGGACCACTTTCCGGGTTAGCTGATAATCAATCCAACAGTTCAAAATTAAGTTGACTTACCAGCTAAAGAAGCTTGATGCTTTTTCTATATGGGAGTCAAACTTATAAAAAGGTAAATGTACATCTGAAAGACAGAGACAGGAACTTACAGGCATTTCGGCTAAGTCCTTGTCAGAGAATCCACGATATCCATAAGGAATCCCCGCAATCTTCTTTACCCCGTAAATTTCAAGAGTGATAACAATCTGCAGCAGACACATAATGAGTTGTTAACGGCTCGAAGAAAGATTTTCGTTGAATTTCCAAGAACATGTTTGGTAAGACCTATCAGCTTATTTGTAAGGCTACAATATGCTTTAAGACTTCCCAACATATTTTCAGAAAGGAAATAAATTTAATCTACGTGCTGAAAAAGATCCCACAGGCGCATAGATACAAGAAGTCTTTTCTTTTTACTATATTTCACTCTCTTATCCTTAAAGCAACAACAACAAACTGTACTACGGTTACGCCTTTTTTTTCCCTTCCTAAACTGGGTAATACAGCTGTTGTTATTAGCACAGATATGCTATTCATTAGGGACTTACTTTTCATTCAAATAAAAAATTTAGCAGGCAATAGAATGCGTAAAGTAAAAGATTATTTTCTAACCAATATAAACGCTTTACAACTAAGAATATATAAAACAATAAATTTTCTTTTCAATATTTTCTATTCCTTATCTTAGTTACTGCCTGACGAAACTGACCTGTCTGATAACATCATTAAGACCAGGGCAGAGGCCTCCACATGTTACAATGGCTGCTTTCACTTCTTCTGGTTTGAAATATATTTTTTCCCGAGGCCCAGCACGGTGAACCCTGGAATAATTTAGCACCACATCCATCAATAAACTTTGTAAGCTTCAAATAAATCTAACATTACGTACAAAATAACAACCACAGAACATATGTGTCAGAAAACTAAAAACAGTTAATGGGGTTAAAATATCAGAGTTCAATCTGTTCCATACTCGAGTTAAAGCTTAGATACAGAAAATTAAAGAGAAAAAAAAAATCAGCACATAAAAATCTGATTTTTCAGTTTTAGAAACATAACATACACATTGCTATGATACTCACCATTGTTCCACCCAATTACAATCAGGATCAATACATTCAGCACCAGCAGATGTAGGGGACGAGTAGTATATGGTCTGAAAGTCCCAACCCCAAAAAATAAAAATAAATAAAAATAAAAATAAAAAAGCCAAATTATAAAATATTCAATATAAATTTGCTTTCACCCAAATAAGAAATTTTAAAAAATAAAGATAGAAAAATAAGGCAATTCACCTTAAGGAGTACGCGGTCATTGTTATTAATATAGCCATGCCACTCCTCATCCGAGGGATACCCTCCTGCAAATTCTTCCGTTACAGGCGTCCTGCAATACCAAAATTCAAATTCGGGTTTTCAAAATCAATCAATTTTTCAAAAAACACGTAGAAAACCAACACTTAAAACAGTTTTCAAAAACACATGAAAACAAAAAACCAAAATCAAAATCAAAATCAAAGCATTGGGATTGAAAATTTAGAGAGACCTCATCTTGAGGCAAAAAGTAGAAGGAATGGATTGAGCATCTTCGAAGACATCAGTGATGTGAGGAATGTTAAAGCGCTTCTCGAAATCGGACTGGAACTTGGATTTCCAATCAGGATCACTGAAATCGATCGGCGGGTTCTGGCTCTTGATTCCGGCGAAGACGCGGCGGCTCCGTGCGGCGGAGGCGGTTCTGGTCGACTTCGATCTCAAGATTCGCGGCTTCGAGGAGGAGAGTCCATGGCAGGGGACGGCGAGCTTGGGGGCGATCGCATGCGAGAGAGTGCCCATGAAACGGAGATCACGAGGCAAAAAAAGCTGAGAGAGAGTTGCAGAGAGCAGAGAGAGGAGAGAGAGAAAGCTGGGGACGGCTTTGGGAGAGTGGTGACCGTACAAGCTGAAATATGCCGCTGACTTTGTTATTTGACCAGTTAGTGTTTCTCTTTTTCTCTCCAAACCGAATTAGGCTTCTTCACTGCCGTTGCCGGCTTTTTTTTTTTTAAAAAAAAAAAGAAAAATAGAAATTTACATATTGATTCCCAATGATTTTATCTTTACAAAAACACCCATTTGATTTTATATTTGCTTAAAAATATTCTTTTCTTTTTCTATGTTTTGAGAAAGTATGTGGTAGAACTCTTTTTTGAGATATGCCAATAGAGGTTTTTCTTTTTAAAAGTTGATTAAATCTGACTAACTGAAATTATTTCAAAAAAAAAAAAGAAATCTCACAAATATTGAATGGATCATAAAACTTTAAATTTAGCTTTATTAATAAATATATGTACCACGCCCTAAAGTTATCGTCTTTTCCTGCTAATAGCAAATAGAGAAATATTAAATGTATTTTTTTTTTCACTTTTATTTTTTATATTTTTCAATCTTATTGTCTGATACATTGATTTTACTATTCGTTTTAATATGTTAATAATATAATAAATCACAGTAAAATCCATAGGTTAAAATAGTGAAATTAGAAAAATATAAAAGAAAGTATTGTCAGTATTCCTCTAGCAAATAAAAGTCCAAAAGAAAAGACAAATATCACTCTCATATGATCATTATTATTTCTTTTTTCTTGAACATCCATGTGATACTTGCACACCTTAAATTTCTGGTTCCGTGGGCTCTTATAACAAAATCAACAAAACTTTTCTTTTTGAATAATACAAAATCAGAAATTAAAAGCTGCCATTTTAATAAATCTTAATTCCATTCCCGTAAAAGAAATATTTCGGATGAAGTGATTAGGAATTAGTATAGAAAAACTTTAGGCTTAATCTCATTTTTATCTCTCGAATTATCACTTATATTTATTTTGGCTCATAAACTTCAAAACATCTCTAAATTGGCACTTGGAATTTTAATTTGTTTCATTTTGGCCTCTCTTGTTACTAAAATGTTAAATATGGACAAAAAATATCTTATTTTGGCCCTCCGAACTATCACTTCTGTCTCATTTTAACCCTTGAACTTCAAAACATTTCTAAATTAGCACTTATATTTTTAATTTATTTTATTTTGGCCCATCTCTTTACTAAAACGTCAAAATTAGTGATCTTAGAGGAGAACTATTATCTCTTGTAATACACCTAATAAATCTTATTCTTAGATTTGAATATTTCTAGCAAGCTTTTAACAAGTCATGTGACTAGCTCACTACAAAAAAATTGAATATTTCTAGCAGTATTTTAACAAGTCATGTGACAAGCTCACTAAAAAAAATTTTATTTTTAGTGACGACAAAACTTGTGACCAAAAATAAAAAATTCATAACTAAAAGATCTTTATTATCTTTATATCATGACTAAAAAATCCGTTACAAAAACTCTTAGTCACAAAAATGACAATTTATTGTGACTAAATGTACTTTTAGTTACAACAAATTTCATTACAATAAATAAAAAGTTGTGACTAAAAGTATATTGTTGACAACTTATAACTAAATGTTAATTTTTAGTCAAAAGAAATTATTAGTTGTGACTAAATATCACTTTTAGTCACAAAAATATTTGTTGTGATAGCAAGATTTTGCCACTAAATGTTGATTTTTGTGTACCGACTAGTGTATTTTTTCATCTATATTTAACGTTTTAGTAAAGAAAAAGGCCAAAATGAAACAAGTTAAGAGTTTATGTATCCACTTAGGGATATTTTGAAGTTTAGGGTGCTAAAAGGGATATTTTCTGTTCATATTTAACGTTTTAGTGATGAGAGGGGCTAAAATGAAACAAATTAAAAGTTCCGATACCAATTTAAAGATGTTTTGGAGTTCAGTGGATAAAATGGAATAGAGATGATAATTTGGGGACAAAAATGGGATCAACACAAAACTTTACCCAACCCATATTTTATAGTTAGAAAAACAAAAAATAAACGGCTAATTTTGTAGTCAATTTATTTGGTTCAACTTATTAAAATTGAAATAGGAATTAATCCAATTGGTGGGTTTTCCTCTTTTGTGTGGAAAGAGAAATTGTGGCTAAATTTCAACATAGGAGGCAGGAGACTAATTTGAGAAAACTCATTTGCAAGAAACAATTGCTCGGGGTGGTTATATGGCCAGCTTATTTTTTTTTCCCCTACATCTCTTAGAAATTTCTTTTTCCTCATTTTCTTCGGTCATCAAAATTCACAATATGTTCGTCATCAACCAAAAAACCTAAAACTACAGTTTGTTTTCTTCTCCTTCTATCTTTTTTAATATTAAGGATAAATTATTCTATTAGTTCCTGAATTAATTTCTGAATTAAGGAGAAAATCTAATTTTAATCCATAAACTTTAAACTGTGCCATATTGATATTTAAACTATAAAGAATATATCATTTTAGATATTTTTACTATACTTTTTATTCGAAACTTATTAGAATAAGCACATGAGTTACACAACTCATTTCTCATTATGTATTAGTAATGTCAAGATGATATCATATTTTGGTTAGTTCTCCATTACATTATTATCTAGAATGCAATTAATTTTTGTTCAATTAATCATTTTTAAACTACTTCAATTAATATTCTAATCTATTTATAGTGCAAAACTATACTTTTGGATATGAAATAAGTTTAATAGAATAACAAAAATATTTTATATATTCATTCTGTTAAGAATAAAACGAAATATATAATAAAAAGTACTAAAATTAAATTTTTGTAATATTTTAGTGAATAAAATGACACAATTTAAAGTTAAGAATCAAAGTGAAACTTTTCTCATAATTTAGGGACTAATAAAGTCATTTATCTTAGTTTTAAATATATTGTTTGCTTTCATAATCCAAGATAACTTGATAAAAAAGAATTTGATCCTTCCTTTTATTACATGCCACAATCGATTCATCCTTCACTATAAAAAGACTTGTATCCAAATATATTAGATTTCGTCTGTTAAAGTTTGGGGTACGAGGGTTTTTAGTTTTTTTTTTTTTTGTGTGTGTGTGTGATATGGCTTAGGGTATGAGCTTGAGTGTGTGTGTTGATTTTGTTTCATATAATGATATATTTTCGTAAGAAGAAAAAAATCAATTAAGTGAGGAGTGCGAGAGGAATAAAAAAAAGATATATGTATTTTAGCAAAAATTTCAAATACATGGAGGCATAGAAGTGTTATTAATATTTCTTTCAAAAAACTCTTTCAAAGTTCAATTTTTGAGCAAATTTGGATTTAAGGAATACATTTACTGAAAAAAATTTAATGTGAAGGGATTTTTTTGAGTAAACATAAATCAAGTGCTATTCTTGCACAAATTCTACAAAAGAAAAATTAAAACTAACTGAGCCTACTACATATTAATACGATATTCTGGGGTAGATAATTATGATACTAAAGCGACTTCCAAAGCATCTTTCTTTATTTCATGATCATGAATATATAATGTTTTTATATATTTTTGTTAAATCAGATAAAACATATTATAAAACAATAAGTTATCGAATTTAATATTTCGTCAGAGAAAACCTTTTAGATTGAAACAAAAGGAAATAGTTTATTAATTATTATATATCGTTTTAATATAATTACATCTAAATTCTTTCCGTTTTCTTTCAAAAAAAAAAAAGTACTTTTCGTTTTGGAGTAAAATTAGAAATTAAAAGATAATCAATCTTTTTTCTTTTCCGATGGAAAAAAAGATATCAATCTTAATATCGCTGCAGATAAACTTTTGTCAGGAAATAGTTAATTTTTCAATATATAACTTTGTTTTGAGATACCAATATATAATATTTAAAGCATGGATATCTTGACATCTTGTGCCGGTTGTGGTAGCTTTGACTAGTGTTTGGTGTGGAAGGAAAGCTTACACCCAACAACTTATCATGTTAATCAGGTTCGCATATTGTGCTATCCTATTTTGTGTGCATGTAAAAACCCAGATTTTTTCAGGGAATTTTACATGTTTTCAGATTAAATAAGAGAGAGACTAAATTACAAAAATTTTAAAAAATAAGAACTAAAATGCAATTTTAAGAGGGACTAGATTACAAAGAACTTAAAAGTAGGGGTCAAAGTGTAATTTTAAAAAAATTGCACAATGCCCTACAAGTGATTAGGTGGGCACACTTCTCCATCACCATCTTTTTCCTTCTCTCCCTTCCTTTCTCATTCTCTCTCCCGTTGAACTCGCCGAGGAAGCAAGCACCCAGGCGCCATTATCCGACCACTGTTCGGCCACACGAACCACCGGTGCGACTCCAGCACACTGCTAGCTGCAAGCCACTGCCTTCGGAGCAGCGTCGAATGCTGGTGAGGGGCAAAGGAAGCTGCAGGCGTTTTCAGTCACTGGCAACTATTTCAGCCACTGTTTGTCCTCAAATTAGGCTCGTTGGATTCGTCTCATCGTAAGAATCATCAAGGTATATATTTCACGATCCCATTTTGCCCAGTTTGGAAGTTGCCATTTTTGAGTTATTTGAGCTTGAGTTTGACTTTTTGATCGGACTGTTGGATTGTATTTTTAATGTCATTTTTGGAATATACTCGGAAATAGATAGAATTGATATATATATATATATATATATTAATTATGTTTAGTGACCGGCAAGAAAAACAAAACTAAGCGGCTAAGATTTATCTCGTTTTGGGTGCTACTAGTCCGGTTTCAGTTTGGACTTGAATTGGACGAGTTATATGTCTAACCTAACTATTTTGGGTACTACGAATTCAGTGAAGAGATTTGCTTAGAGATTTAAAGCTCTCTTGAGAAGTTGGGTTTTCACAAGGGAACAATCAAGGGTTTGGAATTAGTTCCCGACTCTCCGAGTGATCATCCAATAGTATCTTGAGGATCTAATAGTGCGATATCACTATTCTAATGAGTTAGGAATTCAGTTACCTCCGTTTTATATTATTTTTTAATAGAACTTATGTTCTACAATATATGATGACAAATATGATTTTGGAACTATTTGAATATCTATGATGGAATTTGATTGTATGATATACATTATGTTGCTATGAGAATTTTCTGAGTTCAGGTTATTTTTTTGTATATAAAAAATAAGATCATTATATTACCCGTTTTTCTATAAAACTTAGTATGCTTATTTTTTTTAATAAAAACCAGAGCATGATTATTTTCGCACTTCAGTTCTATATTGCATGTGTCATGGATCATACATAAGTATCGTGAGTTTACAGTATAGTGCTACATGCCTCACTATCGGTGTAGAGTCTGTAAACTTATACGAGGTTTGTTTCTTTTGATTACCTTCCTATTTGGCAGGCGTAGCAATTCAGTTGCCCCTCTAGATTTGGTAGGTGATACATGAGTATCCCCTCTGGATATAGGCTTAGGTGTCAGGTAGACTATTAGTTATAATAGTGTCATCATCATGGGTTTCTACAGATGAGAGGATGTGAGCTCATAGATATTGGTTGATTTATGTCATGTGCACATGAATTAAATGATTTTGCTTACATTGTTTTATTTATACATATACATATAGATTTTTGATTTGGAACTATTATATATATCTATATATTGAATTTAAACTAACTATGCATGAACTTTCCATCACTAAAATATTGTCCATCGAGGTAATTATTTTCCTCATGAGTATTTTATGCTCACCTCTTATCTTCCTTCCTTAGGTGGTATTCAGTGTGACTTAGGTGATCAAGAGGATTAAGAGACTATCTTTGTCTATAGTTCGTTGTCTTGGTAATACTAAAAACTTGTTGCTGTGATATTTGGATTATTTGGATTTTGTATTAGTATTGAACTAAGATTACTACTTTCTATTAAGTCTATGAACTCATGTATATCATTCTGGTATTTGATATTTTTTGTGGATGATGAAAATGCTTAGACTTTAATCTCAATTATATTTTTCAATTACCATTCGATCTATGTTTAATAGTATATATGAATGGTGGGAGAGGTTCACGGGATGAAATTATAAATATTTTACTTAAATGGATTATTTTATAAAATTCAAACTTTTAAGATCTTTTTCAAATAAATCAAGAAAATTCTCATCTTAGTGAAATTCTCCTTCTGATACTGGCCCGAGTTTTGGGTCGTGACAGTACATGCACTCCACCGGTCTAGTCATAAATATTGGCAGCATCATAAATGTGCACAAATAATTAAAATTATTACACCATTATATTAGCCTAAGATTGACTACCTGAGAGGGGGGATGGATTGGGTTTTAAAAACTTTTAATAAACTTTTCAACTATGTAAAATCATAAACTACTATTTTAAATTTTTTTGCTAAATAAACAATAATACTAAATATATAACAATAAAATCTATTTAATTAAGTACAATAAATATCAAATACACAATCAAATAGTTTGCAATAAAGTAAAGAGTGTAGGGATAGAGAAAATACAAACTTTTCATTTTTTATGAGGTTCGATAAATACGGCGGTTAGTCTACGTTCCCGTCCCTTGGCAACTTGCATTGAGCTTCCACTATTTGGATCAAGATTATGGGCTTGATTGACCCTTGTACAAACGGAGTGAATTCTTCTTAGGCTCACTCAAATTTTATAATAGTCTTGAATTTGGCTTTATCACTCCTAATCACGGATTCTTTAGACTTTGGTGCCAATCTCATCTATACCAGGTTGTTTAGACAATGGTGCTAACTTTACCAACTCACGGGTTATTTAGATTCTGATGACAACCTCACCTACACTCGGGTTATTTAGACTCTAGTGATAACTTCACCTCACACTCCATGGTTTTAATTTATCAAGAGTGAACACACTCAAAAACTCTCCTCACGAAAATAATAAATACAATTTTGGCTTAGGAGATTTGAGAACAATGCACAATGAATGCTTTAAGATTAGCTCAATATGATTTGAAAGTTTAATTCAATCTAAGAATAGGCTTTTGTACATTGAAAGTAGTTGGATAATAATTTAAGTTCATGCCAAGTCTTTTTGAAGTCATAAAATAGCTTCTGTTTATAAGCTTGTATGAAAACTAGCTGTTTCTAACCGTACAAAATAGTCTCTAGAGTTTTCAGTAGACTGCCGGTAGACCGGTAAAATTTCTGGTAGTCTCTTGAAACTAGCCGTTAGAAGTGCAGTTGCAACGGTCTAAAATTAACGGTCAAAAACAGAAATTTTGGTCTATCTGTAGTCATCTCCGGTCTACCGGTAGTTCATTTTCGATCTACTAGGTAGTCTATTGGTGGTTATTTTTGGTCTATCTATAATTTCTAATTTTTGACAGCTTTTTAGCATTTTTGCAAATTCTGATAGCTTTTGGCGTTTTTCAATATTTGATTTCTAAACTTATTTTAAACACTTTAAAAATATTATAAATCACTTTAAAAAGAATACTTTGGTTATTGCAAACATGTTTTAGTTTTCTAGAAGTATTTAACAATAATTTAGAAAGTGTTCATACCAAAACATATTTTAGTTTACAAATAAAAACATCTCCTTTAATCTTGTTTCAAATAACCATGATTTCAAATATATTTGTAACTTATTTAAACTTAAGAAATCATGTTTTAAAGAATATTTTGCCTTTTCTAATAATTCATTATTTTCTATTTTTAAACTTCTATAAAATAATCATTTTTTGTTTAAGATAGTTCAAAAACTCTTTTGAAAAGTATGAGCTAATGTAAATGGAATTTATGTGGAATGAACTAAATCAAATACAAGACTAAATATGAATATACCCTATCTAAGTATGGTTTTGTATCTTGATTGTTCATCTTCAAGCTTGATTCTAATAAGTCCAATATATATTTATCTTCTAGCTTGATTCCTTGATTAACTTGAATTAGAATTTTTAAAGCTATTTTACTACACACTTAAGTTAAATCATTAGTACTAAATTAAATATTTGTTATCTTCAAAATAAGAGTCAGTAAGATTAAACCCTTAATATCCCAACAATCTCCTCTTTTTTGATGATGACAAATATTGATTTATGAGATAAAAAAAAATATGCAATAATGATATGAAAATATGAAATTTGACAAGTTTACCTTAGTCCTTACCATATTTTAAGCTCAATCTCAAAATATGCTTGAGAAACTAAAAGAACACTTGCTCCCCCTTTTTAACTCAATTAAATATCATAAGTATATTATGATAAAATGTAAAAATATGTGCTAAACAAATTCTCCTCCTTAAAATATGCACACTTAAAAATGAATGTTTTTATCCTTATATTCATAAATTATCATTATTCTCCCCGTTTTGACATCATTAAAAAGATAAAAGGAAAATTTCAAACAAGATATCATTTGTCTATCTCTTTGAAATAAGATTATTCCTGCATTAAGTCATTATATTATTCTCTACAATTGAATTTATGACAAGGGTATATGAAAGAGCAATACACAAACAATTTTCTTCCATGTGAAAAATAGTATGATAAGTTATGTAATAAGGAGATATGGAGGAATCAAGAATTGAACGATCTTCAAAATAAGAATAATAATATCAAACGAAGATTGAAAAAAAATATGATGCCAAAGTGAAAATAAGAGCATTTTTTTAAAGTTTTGACAAAACTTCCTCTATTAATAATAAGTATGAGTACTATAGTACATTCAAAATAGAGAAATTACATGAAATCAAGATCATAAAAGCACTAGTACAAGGTGAAAATAATTTTATTAAACATTATGAAAGCTCTAGCATAATTTTCACTTGTTGAAAATATATTTCTCCAAGTATAAACTTCATAAAGCATAGGAGAAAGAATTTCTTTTTCTTCTTTTTCAACAAATTATAAAGAATATATCAAAAAGGATGTATTCAAAAGATATATGACTTTTAAGCATAAGAAAGTCATAAATATGCTCTCCCTCAATATAAGAATCATGATAAAAAAAAGACAATAACCAGAGTAAGAAAAGATCAATCATATAATAGAGAGATATCAATTATAGATACCAATTATTTATGGATACCAATTATTTTTGAAAAAAATTACCAATTATATTTGAAGAAAAAAAATGACCAAATTTGATGCCAATTAAACTTATGTAAATAGATACCAATTAAAAATCAAGAAAATGCTAATTGATACCTATTATATTTTGAAAAACTATACTAAGTTGATACCAATTAAAAAAAATCAAAAATATTGCTAATTGATGCCAATTGTATTTTGAAAAACTATACCAAGTTGATACTAATTAAAAATCAAGAAAATTACTAATTGATATTAATTGCATTAATCAGAAATATAAAGATCAAGTTGATACCAATTGCATATCAAAACACATTCTTCTCCTCCTTTTGATATCATCAAAAAATTGCATAAATATAAAGGATAAGATTGACACCAATTAATAAATGCAAAGTAAAAATATGAATAAGTAATCAATTAAAAGTAACCAATCCAAACATAACATATTATTTAAGTTTAAACAACCAAAACAAATAAATGTTTTAAAAAAGTATAACAAAACATGTCTTGAAAGTTAATGAGAACCATATAAGTGATATTCATGAAAAAAATTTGTTCTCATAAAGTTATAGGATGAAAAAGCATGTGTAAATATTCAAAATAACAAAGTTTATGATTATTGAATTCAAATAATATATCATTTTGAGTTCAAATGCATTACCAATATTGATAAAATAATTCTATTAATTATACATGATGTTTGTCATATAAAATTATCAAGTATTTTTACAAATATAAGAGTTTAAGCATTATGCATTGTGCAATTTATTTGAATCATATATGAGTAATTAATATATCAATTAAAATAACTCAAAAATAAAAAATTCAAATAAAATTGAAGAAATGAGAGAGAATATGCAGAAAAATTTTAAGTTGGCATAGAAATCCAAAGAATCGGTCGACTGAAAATTTATTTTTGGTCTGCCGATTTTGGTAGAGAGAATGAGAAATCTAGAGTACTTTTTTGGTAGACCGACCAGATTTGTGGTTTGCTGAATCCCCTGTTTTTGCTGGTTTTCAAAAATTTTGTTTAAAAAATGATAAAAACATTTAAACCATCAACTAAAACATTTGAAAAATGATCAATATAAAGAACATGAAATGCAAAACAAACAATATCTAAACAAGGACAACTCAGGAAAGTTCATTTATCAACATATCAAATTTTCTTTGTTTCGATGTCTTCATAGGCTTTAAGTACCCGAGCTCAAACTTTTTAAGAAAATATACCTTGATTAGTTGATGAAGGCTCTATCCTTCCGAAAGCTCTTCATTTTCTTTGTGTTAGTTGGACTTAATTATAATATTTTGATTTGTCGTTAAGTTCCAATCATTTAAGTTTAATACCATATCTACAACAATATCATCTATACTTTTTTTCTTGGAAGAGTCATTAGTTTCATAGAAAATAATATGCATAGATACATCTATTACTTAGTCCTTTTGTTGAAAAACTCTCTTTAAGTATTACTAGTAGTAGAGTAACTAAGAAAAGTTCCAACATTGGATTTTAAATCAAAATTTTTAAGTTGTCTTTAGTGTTTCAAAAAAATAAAGTATTTATATCTAAAGATTATAAAAATAACTAATATTAGGTTTTTTGATCATTTAAAAACTTACAATGGTATTTTATTCAAAATAAATTTAATCAATACCCGGTTTAAAAAATAACAAATAGTGTCGACAATTTTGGTCTAAAAGTATTTTAGTAAAACATATACAATCGATATGATCAAGGCCATTTTGAAAACAATACAGAAAATCTTGTAAATTTTTCTGAAAAATTATCAGCTACCTCAAAAGGATAATATTTATTTTTTTAAAACAAATAATTTATTTTCTAAAGTCACATACTTTACAAATCTTATTAAAAGAAAATAGACTAAGTAAACCATAACAAGATTCTTTTAATAAAGATTTGAAATTGTACCTATATTAGCACGTCAAAGTTTTCTATACCATAATCAATATATATTTTCTTTCAAAATAAAACCACATTTATCTTGACTTGAAAACATTTTAACAATAAAAATATTTTTTTTAATAAAAAAACGTAATCTTATTTGTTCAAAATTTCAAATTGAGTATTTGAAAGAATAAAAGAAAACCTCAATCACTCTAATCACAAAGTTGATAAAAATTGTGCAAATTATATTTCTAACAAGATATTTTCAAAGATAGACAAAGAGTTGTTACTAATATTACTTATACAAATGATCTTGCTTTTTATATTGACTTCGAAAAACAAATATCTACCATCATTTGTTTGTGAAAGTTGAGAGCCTGGTGAAGTCATCAGTTTTGTTCTTGAAACAACAACTTTCTTGCTTATTCCTACAACAAAGATTCAAATTTGGGGTTTTTGGTACCCACATAACTTTAGGTCCTTAGGAATATAAATATTTTTCTTCACAAAGCATAAAAAAACTAGTTTTCCACCAAAGCTAGTTAAATTTTTTGGTACCCAAGCTAGTTTTCCACCAAAAAAAATATTTTTCTTCACAAAGCATAAAAAACTAGTGTGTCTATCTTGATTACAATAAGTACAAGTGTACTTTGTGTTACTTGTACTAGCCTTCATAAAATAATTTTTGAGGTATTTTTGTTTTATGAAAGATTTATACTCAATATCTCTTTTGTCAAAAACATATTTTTGCCCACCAAGCACTATATCAAAATTTTTCTTCCCATTTGTAAATTTGTGGATAATATTGATTAAATCCAAAACTTTTTCTTTTAAGGAAGCATTTTTATTTTTCAAAGATATAAATATATCACAAGTCAAAGTAACTTCCTTTTCTTTTGAAAATTTCTCAAGTTCTTTTAATAAAAGAGATAATTTCTTCTTAAGAGCATTATTTTTCAAAACAAGCAATTTATAGTTATCATGCAATTCATTAAAATCATTAAAGAGCTTATTGTATGATAACTCTTCTTTAATAGTTTCATTATCAAAATCACTACTATCATCACTATTATTAAGAAAGTCGTTAATGAGTTCAAGAGATTTTACCTCACTCTCAATTGCCATAAATCACACGTTGACAATTTCTTCTTGAATTTCTTCATTTAAAGCACTGTTGCAATTATCAATACATGTGGCCTTTGATTGATTCAAATTGATGAAGTCCTTTCCTAAGTGCAGGAGTATCAAAGTAATAAATTACTCGGTGAGATCGAGGTTAATCCATAGGAAGGTTAGTGAATAATATAAGACCATAATACATATATAACAAGAATAAAAATGATGGGAAAAAGTATATTGTAGTATGATTGTGACAATATGAAACAAGAATAATCTAAGAGTTTGTAAATTTGAATAATTCAAAAAGAAATGCATGATGAAACAATATTAGGAAATTTAAAAATCAAGGCTAAATGTTACATATCCATTATGATGTGTCTCAAGAGTAAACTTACTCCTTACTCTGCCATCTATGACATAGTCGCTATGTCCAATGGTTTTAATAACAGCAAAAAGATTTTTTTTCTTTTTTTTTTTTTTTATTTTTTTTTTTTTGGTGTCAACTATCCCTTCCCCCCAACCAGAATCAAACATTATCCCAAATGTCTTGAGTTAAATAAGAAAAGTATAGAAAATATCACCTGTGACAGGAACTACTGAAAAGAAAAACCTGAAAGATACATAAAGAAAATAAAATGCCATGAGAAGAACCATGAGACTAGAAAGTTTTACAGACAAAGAGATAGATCCAATCTGGCTTTTTTCGACATTCTTTGTTTGACCTGTCTAACTGAGTTATGGCTAGATCAACTTCTTGAACATAGATTTGCAATTGATCAATCAATTGCTTAGGAGTTATACCAGAGATGAAGATTCGTCTTGAAGAGTCTGAAATAAACTTTTGTTCTACGACATAATCTATAAAGGACAACAAGCCATTAAAGAAATCATTAACATTTAACTGGCCGATGGGTTTTTGGTAGATTTTCAGCTGAGCCCAAAAAGTAATTTGAAAATTTTATTCTAATGTTCCAATGCCCCTTGGTAAGGCAATAAAAGTGTCAGAATGATCAAGCATCTTTTGTATTCGTTCATGCACTGTTGACACTTGTAAATCTTTCCCAAATGTTTTTCCCGTTATATTTTCTTTAGTCAAAGCTTTTGGGATGATTCCCAAAACTTGGCTTCCTCCAAAGAATGCAGCTGTTGACACGTACCCTATTGACCCAAGACTACTTCTCCTATAAAGTAAATGGATTTTTCTTTCAACTAAAACCTTACCAAGGTGATTTACTACCTCTAAGAACTCTATATCTTTCCTCGGACTGGATCCATAAAATACACAAATGTTTGTGATTTTAAGAGATGAGGATCCGACCATTTTAATACTCCTATTAAACTTATGAATGAGTTTGAGTTAAATGAAATGGAGAAAATAAGTGATGTATTTATAGAGATAGGAAAAGTAATGCAATGATAGCACCTACAGGGGTAGGTCGGCTATTGTCAGAAAAAAGTTTAAAAATTTTAACAAAATGACAAAAGGACAAAGCATGAATATGTACAGGTAGTTGTGATTGTGGCTCACATCTTCCTCTGGTTTTATGTCCAGTAATGGCTTAAACGCCCTCTATGGGTCGAGGATTGGCTTCCTATCCAATTTTCTTATAAATTAACAAACATGGTCTTTTAAAGTCAGATTCCCAAGTCTATATCGCTCATACTCTTGTTGAAATTGGGGCCACAATTTGTGAATTGCAATATGTATATCTCTACTAGGATGCGTCTCAAGGGTCGATAGGAGACCATCCAATGACCCCTTACTCATGCTATCCTTAATAAAGTTTATTTTATCTTCACGATTTGTGGATACCATTCCTAAATAGCGGCATTTTGCATTAAAAATCTATTGTGCACATTTATGACAAATTTTCATTCTTTTAGCACGATGCTTTTTTTGCAAATGAGCTTTGACCATGACCAGGCATGTATGAAACAAATGAATTTAAAAACTCACCTGATAATTGTACCTTTGCTTCAATAATCTAACGGATATCTTCAGGAATGCCCATATACATTAGTAACCTTAATGTTTCACACCTAGCAAGGTAAAATTTTAGCAGAGCATTTTGAGGAAGAGAAGGAAAATATTTTTGCAATTTTGAAAGAGTGATATCCATCTTGAAGAAAGAAATTGAAAAGAAAAGGAAAGAAGTAAAAAGTTGTTGTGAAGTAAATATTTTTTTCTATTTTTTATTTTCATTTTTTTCTTCAATTATTGTGGGAAACTGAAGAAAACAACTTAAAGGTCCCAGAGTACCGTTATCCGCCACTTAACTGGGAACGTAATGAAAGAAGCAAACAAACATACTAAAAACAACCTATAAGATCAAACAAAGTTAAAGATAGAGAATTGAATATTTACAACAAATTATGATCACTTATGACATGGATCACTAAGGTAAAGGACTTCCTCTTGAAGAATTTGATTGTCAAGAAATGGTTTGAGTCTTTGTCCATTCACTTTAAACACAATACCATTTTGGGGATTTTCAATGTCAATGGCACCATAAGAATACACATGTCTCACAATGAAAGGTCCACTCTACCTTGATCTCAATTTTCAAGGAAATATATGAAATCGAGAATTATAAAGCAAGACTTTTTGTCCAACAACAAATATTTTTCTTGAAATTATATTGTCATGAAAAGTTTTGGCTCTAGCCTTATGAATTTTTGAATTCTTATATGCATCATTTCTCAATTCTTCAAGCTCATTTATTTGCAATTTTCGCAACTTACAAGCAACATTAAGATTTGAGTTAAAAGTTTTAATGGCCCAAAAAGCTTTGTGTTCAATTTCCATAGGCAAATGACAAGGTTTTTCATAAACTATCCTATAGGGTGACATACCAAGTGAGGTTTTGAAAGTAGTTTGATAAGCCCAAAGTACATCACTAAGTCTCAAAGACCAATCTTTATGATTTGGGTTAACTGTTTTTTCCAAAATTTGTTTAATCTCCCTATTTGCAAGTTCTACTTGTCTATTTGTTTGAGGGTGATAAAGGGTAGCAACTTTGTGTGTGATTCTATATTTCTTCATTAATGACTCAAATGACTTATTATAAAAATATGTTCTCCCGTAACTTATCATAGCTCGAGGAATTCCAAATCGACTCAAATTGTTTTCTTTCAAAAATTTAATCACTATTTTATGGTCATTATTTCGACTTAGAATCGCATTTACCTATTTTGACATATAATCAACGGCTATTAGAATGTACACAAAACCAAATGACGGTGGAAAAGGTCCCATAAAGTCTATACCCCAACAGTTAAAGATTTCAATCACCAAAATAGNTTTTTTTTTTTTTTACAAAAAGTAGCCTCCACATGCATCTGTATGACAAAAGTTTATGACACTATTTACCTCATTATCTGGTATGCATCTTCAAAAAATTTAATCAGGACAGTACTTGAACAGATAAGGGCCATCCCAATAAAAGTTCTTCACTTCACTTAAAAACTTCTTTTTGTCTTGACTACTCCATTCAGATGGCATAGAACCTGTTGCAAGAAAGTTGACAATGTTAGCAAATCAAGGTATTGAAGTGGCAAAGAATAAAGATTCATCAGGAAAATAATCATTAATAGGTGTGGTCCCAAAAGATGACTCTGTTGTTAGCCTTGATAGGTGGTCAGCGATAACATTTTCAGCGCCTTTCTTATCCTTGATTACGATATCAAACTCCTGAAGCTTGAGGTAGACAAGTCAAAAATTGAATTAATTTCCAACTTGCCTACACCAAAGTGTGTAAGAGATGTTAGATCATTCCTAGGACATGCTGGTTTTTATAAGAGATTTATCAAAGATTTCAGTATAATATCTAAACCATTGTGTAACCTCTTATCTAAAGAAAATGTTTTTGAATGGAC
Source organism: Parasponia andersonii (assembly GCA_002914805.1). Taxonomy (NCBI): domain Eukaryota; kingdom Viridiplantae; phylum Streptophyta; class Magnoliopsida; order Rosales; family Cannabaceae; genus Trema; species Trema andersonii. The sequence goes on from JXTB01000485.1 coordinate 309,617, forward strand.
TAAAGAATGTGAAAAAGCATTTATTAAGCTTAAAAAATTGCTCACCTCTGCTCCTATCATTCAACCACCCAATTGGTCTCTTCCTTTTGAAATAATATGTGATGCAAGTGACTGTGCTGCTGGTGCTATTTTGGGACAACGAAAAGATGCATTGAAATATCTTCTCTCTAAGAAGAATTCCAAGCCAAGATTGATACGGTGGATCTTACAAGATTCTTTTCTTCACACTTTTTCAAAACTTTCTCTAAGTTCATTAGACAATCATCAAAAGAATCACCAAAAACAGAGAAATTATCCATGAAAATTTCAAGAGAACGTTCAACCATATCAATAAATATGCTAAACATGCATCTTTGAAATGTGGCTGGTGCATTACATAATCCAAAATGCATCTTACGATAAGCAAATATACCAAATGGACATGTAAAAGTGGTTTTCTCTTGATCTTCAAGTGCTCTTTCAATTTGATTATATCCTGAATACCCATCTAGGAAATAATAAAATTAATGTCCTACAACTCTTACAAGGATTTGATCCATAAAAGGTAAAGAAAAATGGTCTTTTCTAGTCATTGAATTGAGTTTCCTATAGTCAATACATACACACTAACCAGTAACAGTCCTAGCTGGAATTAATTCATTATTTTCATTTTTGACCACAATAACCCCGGATTTCTTAGGTACAACTTGGGTAGGACTTACCCATTTACTGTCAGACGTAGGATAAATAATTCCATTATCTAGGAGTTTAATGACTTCATTTCTCACTACTTCTTTGATATTAAGATTAAGCCTTCTTTACATTTCTCTTGTGGGTCTGCTATTTTCTTCTAAATAAATCTTGTGTATGCAAATCAAAGGACTTATTCCCTTTATATCGGCTATTGAATGACTCAAATTAATGAAGTCTTTTCCCAAGTGCAGGAGTGTCAAAGTAATAAATCACTTGGTGAGACCGAGGTCAATTCATAGGAAGGTTAGTGAATAATACAAGACCATAACACATATATTACAAGAATAAAAATGATAGAAAAAATTATGTTATAGGATGATTGTGACAATATGAAACAAAGTGACTGAAATATAACAATATGAAGTTACAGAATTAAACAATTGTTAAGATTAGGGGATCCACTCTTAGGTATATCAAATAAGTATAAACTAAACTCTTTTATTACTCAATTGGAATCCACATACAACGGAGGTTCCAATCGGAAGATTAATCATTAAAGGTCCATAATTAGTTATCTATGTGATTAGATTAGTTTTCTTAATTACCTTTTTTTGATAACGCCAATACTTGCAAATGTGGTCAAGCATTCATGGTGCCATCTTATGTCCACAATAAATCAAAATCCCTTCCTAGCATAATTGGTACAAAAGGAATTAAGTATTTGTTGTGTCAATAGTTGATTACAATTAATCAAGTCTCACTACTTAACAAGGAGGATACTATGATTGATTAAGAAAATTAAGTAGCACATGTATAACAGTGATTAAAAGATATAAATAATGAAGTTCACCTAAAGTTTGGATTATACCTATCTCTCCCTCAAGAGGTCCACCCTTTCATCTTAGCAACATGCAAGATTAAGTAGACATGATGAAGAAAAATAACAAGTATGAACACAATATAAATATAACTTTAAACACAAAACTCTTACTATTTTAAAGGCAAAGTAAGATTAAAATATCATGAATAACAAGAAGAGAATAAAAGAGAGTGATCTTGTTTACAAAACCAAGATGTCTCCTAAGCCTAGTTTCAGCATCTATTTATAGGAAAATTTAGAGATACAAAGTCAAAATTTGTAGACTAAAGATAAGAGCAACTTGGCAACTTATTTTGGCAGATTCAGTTTCTCCCAAAGATATATCTGAAACTCTATGAATTTGGATGAAAAATGTCTTGATCAAAGAATAAAACTTTAAGCCTTATCTCTTACGAGTCGTATGCCACTAAAATTACATCCATTAGAGTTGTATTTATTGACTTAGAGCAAAATTGGTGAAGATAGGTTCTGCTGAGTCAAAAGCAGTTACTGATCTTATCATGTGGAAAGATATGATATTTTTACTCAGATTTCAGCTTCTTTTGAATTTTCTCAAGAACAAATCATATAGATAATTTTGTTTACATTTCCATAGCTCAAAAATCATTCCATTTGAGATTGTAATGAGGTCAGAATGAGCCAAAAAATAAAGGGTATCGGGCTGAATGTGAGTGCAGTCTAATTTAAAATATTATCCGTTTGAGACCTATTTAGAAATAATCTGGACAGATCTTGTGAATTGGAATTAGTAAGTAATTGAGTCAGAATCCATGAGTTCAATAATTGGATCAAAATTCCATGTAGTTTAGAATCTGTGCCTATTTTACGAAACCTACGCAGAAATGAATATTTAGCATAAATTAGAGGTAATTCTTACTTTTATGCATATGTCTCTAAAAGTGCTTTAAATTAGGGAATTTAATGAAACTCTAAGTATATAATGATGATCTAATCTCATAATAAATATACACAATTAGACGTTCATCAGCTATGGTCAATCCTAAAGCAGATTTATACATTTTCAAAATTTGTAACAACTTACCTTCTTAGTGTTCATCGAGTTTGGAAGAGATTATTACTGGAAAAGTCTTATCTTCCCCTAGAAAAGAGTATTTGAGATTGGATGGTAATGGTTTCAACTCAAGCTTGGATGATTCGATGCTTGAAGGCATTGTTATACTGGAACGTGGTGGTAATTCTTCGAATCTTAGCCTCCATCCTTTGTTTTCCATTCTTTGAGAATAGTTAAGTAAAGAACATATATTAGAGATATCATGATCTAAATGCTTACTTGATTTAAATGAATTAACTAAAAAAACTTTCAATGGATCTAAATTACTCCCTTTTTGAACATAATCTCTTAAGATAGTTTCAATCACTTTAGCCTCCTCATTTTCATCTTCTTCATGTGGTTGCTTACACAAATTGAAAACATTAAGTTCAAGTGTCATGTTTCCAAATGAAAGCTTCATCACTCCATTCCTACAATTAATCAAAGCATTAGAAGTTGCTAGAAATGGTCATTCTAAAATAACAGGAATTAGATTACTTACCTCAACAGGCTGTGTATCTAAGACAATAAAATCCATAGGATATATGAATTTATCAACTTGAACTAACACATATTCCACTATTCCTCTTGGGATTTTAACTGATCTATCGGCAAGCAAAATAGTGACAGGAAGTTGATTTTAACTTACCTAGATTGAGTTTTTGATAAATTGAATATGGAAGTAAATTCACACTAGTTCCAAGATCAAGTAATGCTTGTTCAATTTTTTGTTCACCAATAGCACATGAAATTGTAGGACAACTAGGATCTTTATATTTCAAACTAGTATTGTTTTGAAGTATTGAACTTACTTGTTTGGCTAGAAAAGCTCTCTTTTTCACATTCAGTTTTCTTTTCATAATACACAAGTCCTTCAAGAATTTAGCATAAGATGTAGCATTCAATAAAGGGATATTGATCCTTACCTATTTGAAGATTTCAAAAATTTCAGGATTGTGATTCACTTTCCTTGAATTATTCAAAGCATGAGGAAATGGGAGAGCATGAGAGGATTCAATCTTTTTTTCAGAGGATATAGGTTTAACCTCTTCCTTACCCTTAGAGTTTGATTCATTATCTTTCTCATAAGGTTTAAGAATAGGTTTTTCAACAATCTTACCACTACGAAGAGTCATGATTGATTTGACTTAATCCATGGGTTGGCCTCCAGAGGATCCTGCATATGAATTGAATTGTCCCTTGGGGTTTTGCTGTGGTTGAGAGTGAAACTTACCTTTCTCTTGAATTTGGAGAGCAGATGCAAATTTTGCAAGAGTATCTTTCAAATCTACCATAGTTTGAGCATTTTGAGTATTGATGGACTCTTACTTTTCAATGAATGAATATAATATTTCTTCAAAATTTTTCTTAAGAGGAGGTATGTAAGGTACATAACCTTGAGGATTCTAAAAATTTTGTTGTGTATGAAATGGTGGTTATAAAGATTGTGCATGATAATCATTCCTCCAACTAAAATTTGGGTGATTTCTCCAACCGGGATTATATATTTGAGAATATGGATTAGGATTTGGTCTTTTAAATGTGTTTAAGACATTAGCTTGCTCATGAAGACATTCCTTAAAACAAGGCAAAGTTAGACAGTCATTAGTTGAGTGATCATTAGTTGCACAAATATGACACACAATTTCTTGCACAAATTTCACTTGATCACTCTTTTTTCATTTCAAGCGCCTCGACTTTTCTAGCTAAGGATGCAAGTTTGGCTTGGAACTCGTGATCTTCCCTAAGGTTATACATGCCTCCACTAGATGCAGAGGGTTGAGTTTTGGTAGGTGCCTTATAAGTTCCCACAGTGTCCCAATTTTGTGCATTTTTAGCTAGTAAGTCTAAGTATTCAATTGCCTCATTGGGGTCTTTATCTTCAAAAGTACCATTACACATCATTTCGACCATTTGCCTATCTCTAGGTGTTAATCCCTCATAAAAATGTGACACTAACCTCTACATTTCAAAACCATGGTGAGGACAAATATTAAGTGATTCCTTATACCTATTCCGACACTGGTAAAATGTTTCTCCTTATTTTTAAGTGAAAGTGGTGATTTGTATTTTGAAAGAATTTGTTCGGTGAGGAGGAATTTTTTTTTTAAAAACTATTGTTGCATTTCATCCCAAGAACCAATGGAACTCGACCTAAGATTTTGTAGCCATGTTTTAGCTTTATCTTTTAATAAAAAAGGAAAAAGCTTAAGTCTAATGGTGTTCATGTTACAATTTTGGTCATTATAAGTATTACACACCTCTTCAAATTCCTTTAAAAGAAAATATGGATTTTTTGAATCTAAGCCATGAAAAGTTGGTAAAAGTTGAATGATACCAGGCTTGAAATTGAAATGAGATGCATCAGGAGGAAAAACTAAACATGAGAGTGCACCTATTCTTATGGTATTTATGTGTTCTCTTAGTGTCCTAGGTCTATCTCGGTCATTATGTACAGAATGATTATCTCCTTAATTAATTTGATTTTCGACCATGTTTTCAAGAGAAAATGAAGGCTTCCTAATAAGTCCACCACTTGATGAGTGTGACCAAACTTTCATACAAATGAAAAAACAAGAAAAGATATTTATTTTATCACTAAGAAAGAAAATGAAGAAGGAAAGAGATGAGATGAAAACTAAAAGGAAAAGAAATGAAATTATGGTTTGTAGAACAAACTTTACCTCCCCGGCAATGGTACCAAAAACTTAACTGATTCAAATTGATGAAGTTTTTTCCAAAGTGCAGGAGCGTCAAAGTAATAAATTACTCGGTGAAACCGAGGTCAATCCACAGGAAGGTTAGTGAATAATACAAGACCATAACACATATATAACAAGAATAAAAATGATGGAAAAAAATATGTTATAGGATGATCGTGACAATATGAAACAGAGTGATAGAAATATAACGATATGAAGTTGCAGAATTAAACAATTGCTAAGATTAGGGGATCCACTCTTAGGTATATCAAATAAGTATAACCTAAGCTCTTTTATCACTCAATTTGAATCCACTCACAACGAAGATTCCAATCGGAAGATTAATCATTAAAGGTCCATTATTAATTATTTATGTGATTAGATTAGTTTTCTTAATTACCTTTTTTGATAATGCCAACACTTGCAAATGTGGTCAAGTATTCATGGTGCCACCTTCTATCCACAACAAATCAAAATCCCTTCTTAGCATAACCGGTATAAAAGGAATTAAGTATTTCTTGTGCCAAAGGTTGACCACAATGAATTAAGACTCACCACTTAACAAAGAGGGTACTATGATTGATTAAGAAAATTAAGTAGCACATGTATAACAGTGATTAAAAGATATAAACAAGGAAGTCCACCTAGAGTTTAGATTATATCTATCTTTTCCCCAAGAGATTCATCCTTTCACCTTAGCAACATGCAAGATTAAGTAAATATGATAAAGAAGAACAACAAGTATGAACACAATATGAACTTAACTTTAAACACAAAACTCTTACTATTTTGAAAGCAAAGCAAGATTATAATAACATGAATAACAAGAGGAGAATAAAAGAGAGTGATCTTGTTCTCAAAATCAAGATGCCTCCCAAGCCTAGCTTAGGTATCTATTTAAAGGAAAACTTAGAGATACAAAGTCAAAATTTATAGACTAAAGATAAGAGCAAGTTGGCATCTTATTTTGGCAAATTCAGTCCCTCCCAAATATATATCTGAAACTCCATGAATTTAGACAAAAACTATCTTGATCAGAGAAGAGAACTTGAAGTTTTATCTCTTACGAGTCATATGTCACCAAAATTGTATCCATTGGAGATGTATTTCTTGACTTATAGCAAAAATGGTAAAGATAGGTTCTGCTAATCTTATCATCTGGAAAGATCTGATATTTTTATCCCGATTTCGGCTTCTTTTGAATTTTTTCAAAGAATAAATCATTTAGATATTTTTTGTGTACGTGTCCATAGAATCAAGAATCACTCCAATTGAGATTGTAATGAGGCCAAAATGGGCCAAACATTGAAGGATATCGGGCTAAATGTGAATGCTGTCTAATTTAAAATTTTTTCCAGTTGAGACCCTTTTTGAAATAATCTGAGCAGATCTTATAAATTTGATTTAGTGTATAATTAAGTTAAAAATCCATGAGTTTAAGAACTTGATCAAAATCCCGTGTAGTTTAGAATCTGTGCCCATTTTACGAAACCTACACAGAAACGAATATTTAGCACAAATTAGAGGTAATTCTTGCTTTTATGCGTTTGTCTAGAAAAGTGCTTTAAATTAGAGAATTCAATGAAACTCTAAGTGTATAATGATCATCTAATCTCATAATAAATGTACACAATTAGACGTTCATCAACCTTCATTTCCTTTTCTTCTTCCCCATTTTGATTTTTGTTCTTGATTATCATGATTTCACGAGAAATGAGAAATTTGATGAGTTCTTCTAGAGGAACATTAGTAACATCTTTCTCTTCTTAGATAGCAAACACTTCCTTTTGATATGCTTTTGTTAAGGTTTTTAGAACTTTTGTTACCATTTCGGTATTGCTATTAGTTTTTCCAAGAGCATGAAAATCATTAGTGATGTTAGTAAATCTCATAAACATTTGAGCAATAGATTCATCATTTTTCATTTCAAATAACTCATAATCATGCATAAGCATACTAATTTTGCTTTCTTTAATTTAACTTGTATTTTCATATGAGCTTTCAAGTATTTTCTACATTTCATATGCATTAGTAACTATTTGTATACTATTATAAATATTTACATCTATACTATATAATAAACAATTCAAGGTATATCCATTTTTGGAAAACATGATTTTATCATTATCATCAAATTCAAAAAATTATTTTTCAACAAATTTGTTGCCAATTATTTTCTTAAGAATATATAGACCTTGAACAACAATATTCAATAAATCATTACTCATATATTTAAGAAATTTAAGCATTTTGATTTTCCCAATATTATAGTCAATACCATTGAAAAATGATGGTCTAGTTGAAAATTCCTCATTTGAAAGATTTTGAAAATTATTTAGGTATATCATCTCAAGACGGTTAAGTCTTTAAAATTGAGTACCAAACTCTAATACTAATTATTAGCCCGAGATTGACTACCCAAAAGGGGATGAATTGAGTTTTTAAAATTTTTAAGAAATTTTTTAACTATGTAAGATGATAAACCACTATTGTGAAACTTTGAGGCTGAATGAACAATGATACTAAATATATAACAATAATATCTACTCAATTAAGCACAATAAATATCAAACACACAATCAAATAGTTTGCAATAAAGTAAAGAGTATAGGGATAGAGAAAATGCAAACTCAATTTTTATGAGGTTCAACAAACACGGCAGTTTGCCTATGTCTCCAACTTTTGATAACTTACTTTGAGCTTCTACTATTTGGATCAAGATTATGGGCTTGACCGAACTTTGTACAAGCGGAGTAAATTATTCTTAGGCTCACCCAACCTTTACAATAGTCTTAAATCAAGCTTTATCATGCCTAACCACGGATTGTTGAGACTTTGGTACCAAACTCACCTATAGCGGGCTGTTTAGACAATGGTGCCAACCTTACCAACTCACGGGTTGTTTAGACTCCAGTGACAACCTTACCTATACTCAAGTTGTTAGACTCTGGTAACAATCTCACCTCACGCTCTATGGTTTTAATTTATTATGAGTGAACTAACTCAAGAACTCTTCTCACAAAAATAATAAATATAATTTTGGCTTTGGAGATTTGAGAATAATGCACAATGAATGCTCTAAGATTAGCTCAATATGATTTGAAAGTTTAATTCAATCTAAGAATAGGCTTTTGTACTTTAAAGTGGTTGGATAATAATTTAAGTTCATGTCAAGACTTTTGAAGTCTTAAAATAGCTTCTATAAAAACTAGCCATTTCTAACTATTAGAAATAGTCTTTGGAGTTTTCGATAGACTTCTAAAACTAGCCGTTAGAAGTGCAGTTACAACGGTTGAAAACTAACTATCAAAAACAAAATTTTCGATCTACTGGGTAGTCATTTCCGTCTACCTATAACTTCTAATTTTTGATAACTTTTTGGCATTTTTGTAAATTCTGACACCTTTTGGCATTTTTCAAAAACCAACTTTTAAACTTATTTTAAACACTTTAAAAACATTAGGAATCACATTGAAAAGAATATTTTAGCTATTTAAAACTTGTTTTAGTTTCCTAAAAGTATTTAATAATAGTTTAGAAAGTGTTCATACTAAAATATATTCTAGTTTACAAATAAAAAAATCTTTTTTTTAGCCTATTTCAAATAACCATAATTTCAAATATATTTGTAACTTATTTAAACTTAAGAAATCATATTTTAAAGAATATTTTGCCTATTCTAATAAATCATTATTTTCTATTTTGAAACTTCTATAAAATAATCATTTTTGGTTTAAAATAGTTTGAAAACTCTTTTGAGAAGTATAAGCCAATGCAAAGAAAATTTATATGGAGTGAGCTAAATCAAATACAAGACTAAATATGAATATATCCTATCTAAGCATGGTCTTGTATGTTGATTGTCCATTTTCAAACTTGATTGTAATAACTCTAATATGTATCCATTTTCAAGCTTGATTCATTAATCAACTTGAGTTAGAACTTTTAAAGTTATTTCACTACACACTCAAGTTAAATCATTAGTACTAAATCAAATGTTTCTATCTTCAAAATAAGAGTGAGTAAGATTGAACCTTTAATTTTTCAACACATTATACTATGTTTGCCATTGCTAATAAGAGAAATATAAATGCATATAACATTTAGGGCCACATTATTATATATAACTAAAGTTGAAAAGATTATTACTGTACAAACAATGTAGTTTACTATACAAAAAACAACAACTCAGTTTTTGTTATAATTTTTCGAATTTACCCCTTGGGTTGTTGTAGAGAATAGCTGTCCAGTGGGGGCTTTCATATGATTTCGGATAGGGTATTGATGCTATTTACAATTTTGTCTTTAGAATTGTGTGTATAGTTTATGAGTGGGTATGGCCATTTGGTCATTTTAATTTTTTTGGGCTTTGTGATTTGGCTGAATTGCCCTTTGAATTTTGTGCTTGAGTGAGTAGTTAGGTTAGGTTTTGTAGTCTTTTCGCATGGCCCTTAATTATTCCGCATATCTCTCTCATTTGTTTTCTTTATTCTGATGCCTTTGTCTCTCTCTCACTAACCTTTGAATACCTCTCTCTTTTCTTTTTTCACTTTTCTAAATCATTTCTATCTCTCTTTTTTCTTTCATAAAGATCTTAGTTTTGTCCATTTGTTTTTCATTTGTTGTTTGTTTTACATTTTCGGATCTCTCTTTTTTTTTAGGGTTTTTTTTGGTCTCTATTTGCTGGCTTCTCCTTTTTTTTTTTTTTGGATTTGGCTTCATGTATTTAAGGTGTTCTCCATCTTTTTTGTCTTCGTTACTTGGGTTTCCTACTTTTGCAGTATTTCCTTGATCTATTCTTTCTTTATATTTTTATTTTGTTATTATTATTATTATTATTATTATTATTATTATTATTATTTATGTATAATGTTGCTCATATTCTGTGTTGTTATCTATCTGAGGATTATGTTTTCTTTGTTTTTTATTTTTTTAATTCTATTTTATTATGATTATTATTATTATTATCATTACTATTATTATTATTATTATTATTATTAATTTTTCTCTATTTTGGGCTATGGAAATCCTTGGTAATTGTGTTCTTTGGGTTTATTTCTTACTACTGTATTTTAGGGTTCTTTGTTGGGTTTTAGTTTCTCAATATGGGTTTTTTATTGTTTGGACATGAGTCTTTGTGCATATTTTTCTTAATTTAAAATACCTTATTCGTATTTTCTCAAAAGTTCTCCATTATTCTTGAAAATACTTTCAAAATATTTTTCTTTTCTTTTTAATTATCTATATTTGATATTTGTTATGTCTCCTAAAGGATGGTAATTATGATTTCTTCTTTAGCTTTTGGTGATCTATCTATTTCTATTTATATGATTTGAATGGTATTTAATATTTCATTGATATTTTTGTGTTATTTTTGTCTTAAAAAAGGAAAGAGAAAAAAAGGCAAAATAATCAAAATAAAAATTATTCAATGTAGAGAAGCAAAATAAGGGAAGGTTTTCTTTAATACTTTTTTAGTGTTTTATATATATATATATATATATATATATATATTTTAATGAGATTTTTGTTCCTTTCACTATTTCTCTATTTTAGAAAATTTGCTCAATAAGTTTCTATTTTTTAAATTTTAAATATATTTCTATTTTTTTAAATATGTCCTCCTCTCTGATACTACCACGTGTGAAATTTTTTTAATACTCTGTGTATTTTTTTCACTGTGCTTTGACTATATATACTTGACTCATTTACTATACTTCTCATATGTTGTTTGCCTCTCTGTTTTTCTTCGCTCACAATTTACTCAGTTTGTTTACTGTTTGTATAATTATTTGTTGTCTATAATTGATATGAAGAGTTTTTCCTGGAAATATTTAAGGTATTATTACTCTTTATGATCTTCTGTGATACCGTTTTTCTTTTGCTTCCTCTCAATTATAACTATGTTTTGTTTTAGTATTCATTAATATATGCCCTATATTCTGTTGATGTATTACTAAGACATTTATTTCTTTATTATTGTATTTAGTATCAAATACTCTTTGAATATTTTATTAAATGCTTTTGCTCATAATTTTGCTTATATTTCTTTATCTTATTTATTAATGCTATCTATCTACTTTGCATTTATTTTGCTTAAATATTTAGCTCTTTATTTTTTATATTAGGTATTGTAGAATGATTGATATTGCTTTTGATGCTTTTGTATTTCATTTGTTTAGTGTTTGTTTTCTAAGTTTTTTCTTCTTTTTTTTTTTCAGTTCCTTTATGCATCTTTTCACTTTTTTATTTTTTTCTCTGTTATTTTTGTCTGTTCTTTTCTAAATCATTTAGTTCTGTTTATTCTTCTATAAACCGTTTTTATAGAATCTTTTTTTTCTTTTTTTTTTTAAACTTATTACTATTTTATTACTTTTTAACTATATTTTGTAATGTATTACATATTTGGTAATGATGGTCAAATGTCTTTTAATCATATAGGCTTAAATATTAATGGCCCATAAATTGCCATGTATGATGGCTACTATTACAAAGTTAAAGAGTAGGTTACTATACAAATGATAATGGCTTAATTTTTATTAGAGTTGTATGAGTTTAACCTTAAAGTAGGGAGTAGTATAGTTATTACTGTGCAAACAACGTATTTTATTGTACAAAAAACAGTAACTTAGCTTTAATTATGATTTTTCGAATTTGTCAATTGGGTTGTTGTAGGGAATGGCTGCCTGGTGGGAGGTTTCACGTAATTTTGGATGAGGTGTTTATATTGTTTACAATTTTTCCCTTAGAATTGTGTAGAGTTTATGAATAGTTAGGCTATTTGGTTATTTTAATTTTTTAGGCTTTGTGATTTAGCCGAATTACTCTTTGATCTTTGCGTTTGAGTGAGTAGTTGGGCTGAGTTTTGTAGTCTTTTCATATAGCCCTTAGTTATTCTGCCTATCTTTGTTATTTGTTTTCTTCATTCGGATGCCTTTGTTTCTCTCTCTCTCTCTCTCACTTTCTCTCTCTCTCTCTAACCTTTAAATGCCTCTCTCTATGGTTTTGCCCTTAGGATTATTTCTGTGATTTATGAGTAGATATGACCACCTGGTCTTTTAACTGTCAAATTTTCTGATCTGATCGAGTTAGTTTTCCTCTTATGTATTTGAATTGGGGGTTTGATTGGGTCTTTTTTGTATGGCCTTCGGTTATTCTATCAGATATCCTTTTGATACTCCTTTGTTTTATCTTCAGTCATTCTCTGTTTTTGTTACTGTGCTTTTTGGCTTCATTCACTTGGTAGTTTTTTGGCAACTATGTGTTATATACTGATGATTCTATTTCTGTTATACGATCAATATAATATATATGACAAATTTTTTTCTCATGTTGATAATATTTATTTTGTTATCTAATTGCCAGAAACATTGTTTTCACTTTCATGAGTGAGATGTTGTTTCTAAGGTGACTAGATCAATACTTAAATATATTATCAAATAAATTTTCTATATATTGATAATACTTTTATATGTCTGAGTCAAATATTATTTTTATAAGAAACAATAAATTAGTGATGTATGAATTATGATGAAAAGACTGTTGCTTTGATGGAAAAACAAAAGAATGAAGATCTTAGTATGGAGGAAGACAAGAAAAACAGTGAAATAGACTATAATTCATATTGTTGTAAAATTATTATATAGTTGTTAAACTGTTAAAGAAGTGTTATTATCATTATATATCCGAATATATTACATGTATAATTTAATATTTTGTTTATTTGGACTAATGACTTTAATTCTTTTTGTAATGAAAATATTTTTTCCCCTTTGATTTATATGAGTTTTGACAACCAAATAAACGTATAGTTAACTTAAATAGTTTATATCCCAATATATATATATATATATATATATATATATATATATATATATGTAAAATATTCACAATATTAGGAGTCTAACAAAAAAAAAAACATTAGTACTATTAAAGTATTTTGAACAAATAATGCAAAGTTATACATTTGGCCATTAATACTATAACAATTTAGTAATACTATAAAAAATAATTACCGAAAATCAAGTTAATATAATCTAAGTAGATGAATAATAAAAATTAATAAATAAATATAAGACAACTTAAAAAATATTTTGATTATTTTATTTATAAATCACATAAGATACTATTTCATAACCTTTCAAGAAAATAAATACGTTATATTTTATTAAAAAAAGTCATTATCTTTTCTTTTTAAAATAAACACATAATTATATTTTATTTTTTCTTCCTATTCTAAAAAAATTATTTTTTTGATTGCAACGAAGAACAACAAGAGAAAAAAGGGAAGCAGAAGTTATGAAACAGATCATCAATCACTTTTATTACTATAAAATTTTGATAATATTTAGAACAATATTATATAATATTTTAGACAAATATTATCTTATTGTAAAAAATTAATACTTATCATAAATAATATAACCACTATTTCATAAACAACTATTTATACAATACAATAACCTATTATATTTCCTATATTAACTTATTCTACCCATATCATGATTTAACATAAACTATGCAGCAAAAGTGCAAGTTACAAATCTCGTACATACTAATACATGTGGGTCCTACACTTCTACGCGAGTCTCGTATTTCTCTTAATTATAGTGCATTGCATGTGTCTCTTAGTATTCCTTCTTATATGAAGCATCATATAACGTGATAATTAGTTAAAATGATTACATTAAATGACCAACAAAACTATAAAGCCATTTAGTGGGGAAAAAAATGCTTTTGATATTGTTAGTCTTGTATTATTAAAGTCGTTATGATTTAGTTCCTAAACTTTCAATTTGATCTAATTAGTCCATAAAATTAAATTTTATTACCAATAATGGTCTAACTGAAAATAATGAGTTCGAATCTAATGGAGGGCGGTCATATGATTCTTATTGTCAACTTTAGAAATCTAAAAAGGGATAATTATATTTTCATTGCTTATATTTTTGTTTAAAACTTATAATAAACACTAATTTTAACCATTGAATTACAAGAATACCCTAGTAACTTTAAGATGTATACAAAAATAATTTAACTTTAAAAATAATTAAACATTAATAACTAAAATAAAAATTATTTAAAAAATAAATTGAAAAAAAAATGCAAATAACATATAATTGTTTCTTCATATGCATTAATTTAGTTGCTAATTTTGAATATGCTTTAAATTTGAATTGCTTTTTAAATTTAGTTGCTAATTTTGAATATGCTTTAAATTTGAATTGCTTTTAAAATTTAGTTGCTAATTTTGAATATGCTTTAAATTTGAATTGCTTTTAAAATTTAGTTGCTAATTTTGAATGTGCTTTAAATTTGAATTGCTTTTTAAATTTACATGTTTAAAATTTCAAAGAATAATATGATAAACCCAATTGTCAATAATAATACTTGACCATTTAGATATAAATTTATTACAAATTTTAAATACGAAGATCAATATTAATAATAACCAAAATTCAATATATAAAATGAACGAGCAGTGAAACTATAAGATATAAAAATGTTAATAATCAATCTTACGAGATGTTGCTCTCATGTGATTATTCGTGTAAGATCCTAATTTATGTTGATAATATGACTCTGATAACCAACATGGTCGCTGCCCCCATGTGATTGTTCGTGTTAGATCCTAATTTTATACCGTCCAACATGACTTTGGTTACCAACATGGTCGCAGAATTGGTTTTATTTCAAGGTATAAATCTCCCAAGCTTTAATAAAAGAGAAGATACTAGGCTACCAAAAAAGAGTAAACTCAGTGACTTGAACCAACCACAAAGAATTTAGAAACCAAATTGTCACAACTTTAGAAATGAACGTACTAACTAGTGGAGCCGAATCCAACCCCAACCAAGAAAGGAAAGAAATTAAGCTATTTATTTTATTTTATTTGTTTGGTATAAGTCTGTTAGTGGTTAGTGGTTACTGGTTGGTAAGGAAAGGGAATAATGGTGGAGATTGAATCCCAGACCTCGTGCTTCTCTAAGAGAAGGCTCGGTCACACGAGCAAACAGCTCCTGGTTATGTCCAAGCCCACTAAGGCACCAACCATTTTAGCTACGCAATATGATGGATAGTTGAAAAGTAGAGACCAAATAAAATTGTTTGATTAGACAGGCCTCCATGTATTTTATGCTAACCATTTTCAAAAATATAGAACTTTTTTCCAATTAGAATCGATAAAATGAGGCTGCAAATTTGTCATTTCACTTGCCCCATCTTGGATATAAACTTGGCTTCAGCGTTATTGCAGAGCTAACAATAAATGGTTTGGATGCACAATTATATAATTTGGCATGAAAAATGAGGTTATTCAAAAATGATTTTACGAAGTTTATTTCCATGTAGTGCGCTAGTTCTCACACGTGGTTCATGTATTAACTAGTCCTATTTTTGTTAATCTATAAATTTCACTGTATTCACGTATACCGTCAAAATATGAGTTTAAAATTATTGTAAAAATATTTTTATTTTTTAAAATTATTTATTGATATCAACAAATATAACCAAAAAGTAACTATTTAGATGGAAAAATAATCGATAATCTCTTAAGAATCTAATAATAACATTTTTCAAATACACAAATTTTTTTTTTTTGAACTATGTTATCTGATTTCAGAAGTTAAAAAAATTCACTTTCAATAATTTTAAATTTAATTTTGACTATACACGTGAATTTGACGCAGTTGCGTAAAAAAATATAAATAAAAAATTTTATTTGATACGAGTAAAAAAACGTGAGTCTTTTCTTGATAAAAGTCTAAGAGTTGTGCTTTTTTTTTTTTTAATATCATCCCTTTGAAAATATCTCAAAAAAGTATTTCAATGAAAAGATAACTCGTCAATGAGAATGATTGCATAGAGATTGTTAATTCCCACTGGGGTAGTTTTGGGCACGATATAGAAAATAGCTCTTTCAGAGATATTGGTGTTCAACTTGTTGGTTGTGGAGATAAACTAGTACAGTGGAGAGAAGCTCACTAATAGTCATCAATCTACTAAGGTCCTGGACATGATAAGAAATACTGAGAAACAAGTGGAAATACTACTGTATCGGGAAGAACTCTACCGGAAACAGTGGTCTAGGGTTGAGTGGTTATCGTCAGGGGATCGTAACACTAAATATTTCCATTCTAAGGCCTCTAATCGTAAAAGGAAGAATGCCATTCATAAGCTCAAGGATCGATTTGGGGGTTTAGAAAGATAAAGAAGCTGAGATAGTGATGGTCTTAGAAGATTACTTTAGCAGCATCTTCCGTAGTTCTAATCCGAGTAAGGAAATACTGGAGGCTACTACTAATCACATTCAGACCTGGCTATCAACAGAAGATGTATCCACTCTCTTGACTCCCTTTTCTGAAGATGAAGTCAAGCGAGCCCCATTCTCTATGGGGCCTACCAAAGTACCTGAGCCGGATGGATTCCATGCACTCTTCTTCCAGAAACATTGGGACACAGTTGGTAGAAAGGTAACCTACGCTTGCGTAGGTGTCCTCAACCGGGGTTGTTCAATTAAAGAGGTCAACCAAACTAATATTGTGCTTATTCCAAATAAAAATACCCCAGAGATGGTTGTAGACTACAGACCCATCAGCCTATGTAATGTGGTCTATAAACTTGTTACCAAGGCAATAGCGAATCGGCTCAAGCTTATTCTCCCTAGTTTGATCTCTCATACTCAAAGTGCCTTTGTACCCGGCCGATTCATTGCTGATGATTATCATTGTTGCTTTTGAACTACTTTATTCTATGTCTAAGAAGAATAATGGAAATTATTGATTTATGGCTCTGAAACTAGACATGACCAAGGCTTATGATAGAGTAGAATGGTGCTTCTTAGAGATGGCCGTGAGGAAAATAGGTTTTCTAGAAAGCTGGATCTCGCTGATGTTGAATTGTATATCGAGGTCAACTTTTTCTTTTTGTATCAATGGCATTCCAAAGGCAGTATTACTCCTACACGTGGCCTCTGCCAAAGCTATTCTCTCTCGCCCTATCTTTTTCTCCTGTTGGCGGAAGCCTTTTCCTTGTTCTTAACTAAGGTTGAAGTTGATAATAAACTTATGGGTATGAAATGTTCTCGTTCAGGTCCTAAAATTAGCCACTTATTTTTTACAAAAGACTCACAAATTTTTGCCCGATCTAGAGAGGATGATTGTCATCAAATTTTGAAGACATTGGATGTCTATGAATCAGCCTCTGGCCAATCGATTAACTTGCATAAATCTACTATCACTTTCAATCCGAATATTAGAAAGGATATTAGAGGTCAAATTCAACACATTTTAGGCCTTTCTGGAGCTTTGGTTTGGTTCATGATACTTATCTGGGATTACCCACTGTCGTTGGTCGGAACAAACAAAAATCATTTGCCTCCATTAAGGATCGAGTTTGGAAGTGAACTCAGAGCTGGAGACGATGACTTTTCTCTGCTAGTGGTAGAGAAATTATGGTCAAATCGGTCATACAAGCCATTTCGAGCTATGTTATGAGACTATTTAAAGTCCCGACAGTGTTATGTAAGGAACTTTGATCTATTATCCTTCGGTTCTGGTAGGGCTCGATCAACGGTGAGCGAAAGATTGCTTAGGTGAATTGGGATCGTGTTTATCTACCTAAGGCTCTTGGCGGTCTTGACTTGAGAGATCTCCAGATGTTCAATCAAAGCTTTAGTTGCTAAGCAATCTTGGCATCTCATCTGTAATCCTTGCTGGTTAGTGGGTCATCTCTTAAAAGGTAAATATTTCCCTAACTCAGAATTTCTTTCAACATCGGATAAACAGGGATCATCTTATCTTTGAAAGAGTCTCTTCTGGGGAAAAAAGTTTATGCTGAAAGGAATTAGATGGAGAATAGGATCTGGAGAGAAGATTAGGGTGTTCGCGGATCCTTGGCTCCCTAGACCAAATTCTTTTAAGATTTTCTCGAGGCTTGTGGCATCTATCCCTCTGGTCAATGGTTTTCTGTTAGTGCCAGGAATTTGGAACAACACCACGACAAAAATTAATTTACTCCAAATTGACGACGACCTAATTCGCTCCATCCCTTTGAGCTTAGTGGAGAGAGAAGACGATCTTATTTGGCGCTATGATCCATCAGGAGCTTATACTGTAAGATCTGGATACAAGGTCCTTCTTAATGATCGGATCAATAGCTCAGTTTGCAAGCTCAGTTTG
>JXTB01000486.1:10367-34962 GCA_002914805.1 Parasponia andersonii
CTTCAAACGGAAACATCTGCATCGTCTTCTTTGTACATTACAAGAAAAAAAAATACAACAAAGCCTATACCCCAAAATTAGGATTTATATATTTTGATCTAATCAAAATAAATTTCTAAAAAATTTAAAACCTAAGGAACCATATAATTAACGACCGAATATCAACCATACATCCATCATATGATAACTTATCCATTCATCATCAAATATATATAAAAAATAATGCAATACCCACTCATGCATACAAATAATTAACACTATATACTCATATAACCGCTCTGATACCAATTGTTGAATTTAAAAATGATTTTCGCAGTGGAAGATTTGCCTAGGAACATTCAAAAATTTTCTCAAAAAATTTTCTCATTCTCCAGCACATCCAATCACTGCTCGTCGTCCACTTATAAGCGATTATAGCTTCCTCGATCGATAAATTTCTATGCTTGTGATATACTCTCAGTGTTGTCTCTGCAAGAGTACTACATATGCTATAAAAGAGGGCTTTTCTTTAACGTTTTATTAGTCCTATCACCACCACTATATTTGTTAGATTTAAAATGATTTTCGCAGTAGAAGATTGACCCAGGAAGAATCAAAATTTTTCTCACTATATAAGTGCATGGTATTAATTCATAGTATATAGGATTAAACAAAGAGGATAGATCTAATACCTCTTGTAGCCTATCAGCGGATCCTGACTTTACTGTCTTCTAAACCACGATCTTCCAATCAGCCTCGAGCACAATTAGATGAACGTGTGGACGTTGCGTACAATTGCTTAAACTCACACTTTAAGCACTTGTAATTTTCTCAACATATGAGAATGCAAGAGTTTTGTTCTACGGAGAATAGGAAGACTATCTTCTTTTCTCTCTAATTTATGGAGGTACTGTAGAAAATAATACGTAGTATATACTTATTATCTACTAGGGGTTTCTTTATATATATATATATTTATTAAACTATTTACTAAATAATATATTAATCAAATTAATATATATATATANCTAATTAATTAATATATATATATATATATATATATAAACTAGCAGATAATTCACTCCTTCAAGAAAGAGTGTTTCACTTTTAGTCAATTTCTCAATTTCTATTTATCTAATTATTTGATAATTAGATATTTTTAAATTCAAAATTTAAACAAATTAGGAAACTTATCTCTCCATAAATTTTAATTAATTAATTCAAAATTAATTAATAACAATTATTAATTACATATAGATAACTTATTTATCTAGATAAAGTGTGCAGTAACAGAAATAATGTAATATCTAGTACAGTGTTTGTAAGAGGTAGAATTGGGGACTTATGAACCTATAATTCAAGTTTCAATAAATTATGATAATTAATTAAACTCTTTAATTAGTTTGTCTAATTTATTAATTCCAGTATTACTCCACTAAAAATCCGGAATTGCACTTTTGAAATTACAGAATTAATTTACTCAGAATACAGTGAATAGCCTATCGATTTAATCATTACATGTAATTCAATCCTCATTCATAATTGGATCTAGGTCATGTTCCGTTTACCTTTCCAATTACATCTTTATCCTTATGTACCATTGATTCTCTAATGAACAATTAATTTATAAATCTTTTATAAATTGAGTACTCAAATTATTCAAGTCCTGAATCAATATACAAAGGAAACATCTTTCTAGCTTCCGAGTGGAAGGAATGGATTCCATATCTGTAAGTTACATTCCTAGCTACTCATCTGATCATGCTCCCAAGATACAAGTATTTCGATCTGTTTAAAAATAAACCTTTAACAAGTATATCAAAGAACATAATATTATAAATAGGAGTCTATAACTACTCAAGATTAAGATTGATCTACATATAATCATCTAATGATATTATTTGAACTCTCAATAGTTAACGGAATTTATGTGAGATTCAAATAATGTCTGGTCTAGTCCTATATAATCAAATTATATAAAATACTTCTATTGTGATGTCAACACATCAATAGTCCAGATAAGACTATTGCATTCTCAATGTTAATAGATCGTACTAATAATATTTAATTAAAGATCCCAAACTTTAATTAATTATTACGAACTATATTTAGTTTATTACCCATAAATTTAATCTTCATATATATAAACTGATATACTAAATTTATGGTCACATAAATAAACTAGGGATTTTCTGATATTTAATAATATACCAATTATGCACAAATTTAAATAGAAAAATATCATTTTATTAATTTAATAAATATCCAAAATATACATGCTTTTAGGGCATAAACCCTAACAGTCAGCATATAGATATACACAAAAAAAAAAAAAAATAGAAGACATTAACTAAGAAATAGGCATTCGAGAGAGAGAGATATCAAAAAAGAAAAAAAAAACTTAACAAAGAAATAGGCATTAGATTTTTTAACTAAAAAATAGGTACTAGAGAGAGAGAGAGAGAGAAACTCTTAACTAACAAAATGACATTAAGGATTATTAAGCAATAAATTAGAAAATAACTAACACATGGACATAAACCAAAAGGGCTCTATGCAAAATACCTCTTTTTAAATAAGTTACTTCTAGATTATACACCTCTTTTGATAGTTTTTCGGTAACTTACTCTTTTAATAAAGTTATAAGTTTATTATAAAGATAAAATATATTTAGCACTTGTCTTACTGGTTATCTATATTTGCTAAATAAAAGGATCGAGTTATTAGACACCTCATTTAGCGCTTGAGATGTTTAATAACTTAATATCAATCGATATCATGTCTAGCACCGTCAACTCTTTATCTAGTGTCCAATATCTTCGTTTTTTTTTTTTTTTTGGTCAAGTTACGTGATAACTTGTCTAACACTCTCAAATTAAGAGTATATTAGTTCTTTTATATGTCTATTTTTTTAACTAAGAATGTAGTTACTTAATTACTTTCAAACAAGGTATATTTTCTAAAACTTGTGATGAATAGAATCTACTTTCCCTAATCATAAAACAATTAACAAATGGACATTAACCTATATATAAAAAAAATGGGCCATTAAGCTTTATTACTAAAGGATATCTAACACTTCCTTTAAGAATAAAAACATAATTACAAAAATATAGTAGGACAGATTATTTTCTAATTCACCTATTATATTTTTTCAGAAAAATACAACTTTTTAAAAAAATTTAAAAAAATATTACTTTTAAAATAGTTACTATTTACTATTTATCTGTTATAAATACATTTAATTATTAATTGTCAGTACTCGTAAATTAGTTATCAGTTGTTAGTTACTATTTTAAAAAATAATATTTTTCTAAAAAAAATATGATACTATATCTAAAAAAACTGAATTCAGTGTACATTTCCAATACTTTTCTAAAAGCATCGTTACTAATTACAATTGGAAAAAAAAAAAAAAAAACAGCAGTCGATTTGGTCTCAACTACACGGTGAATTTCAAGTTGGTCCATGAACTTTTTGACATGCCAATAGATGCCCATGCTACGATAAATTATGTCTTGTTAACAATTTTGTTTTAAATTAATCAAAAGTGAACATTAAGACAAATAATATAGTTCCAAATAATAGAATAATTATGTTATTTTTCACATTTAGCCTTTGAACTATATTGTCAGTTTTAATTTAGTCCATTAACTTTAAAATGTCCTCTATGCTACAATGAATTATGTTTAATCAAGGTATGAACAATTATGTTATAAATCAAGGGTCAAAAATAAGACTATAAATTATATGATAATTGTAAAAACTCAATTTTTTGAGGAGTAGAATGGTTATTTGACCATCTTTTTAAAAAAATCCTTTTATATATATATATATATATATATATATATATATATATATATACCCCACTCACCTTCTCTCTCTTACTCACCTGATTCCCCTTTCCCCTTTTGCTCTTTCTCTTCCTCACTCACGACCAAAGATCGGGACTAACCATAGCCACTACCCCGGAAGTCGTCTGGCTTACCAACTGGCCGGCGCTGCCTCGCCGTGCCACCAGCGACACCCGCCGCCAGTCCTGCAAAGCCACCATGCTCCCAATGCTGGAAAAATGCCGTTTTTGGCCATTTCAGAGTTTTTGTCACCGGCGACTATTCCGGCCACTATTCGACCCCAAACTAGACTCATTAGATTCGTATCATAGCAAGAATCGTCAAGGTATATATTTCATGATCCCGTTTTACGCGATTTAAAAGTTGTCATTTTTGGGTTTTTTTGAGTTTCGAATTTTAGTTTTTAATCCGACCGTTAGATTTCGTTTTTGTTGTCATTTTTGGAATGTACTCAGAAAATGGAGAAGTTTGATATATATATATTGTGTTGTTTGATGATCGGCACAAAAATCGAGATCGGACGGTCAAGATTTTACCTCATTTTGCATACCATCGGTTTGGTGTGGGCCCGGACCCGAATTAGACAAGTCATATGCTTAACCTAGCTATTTTGGGTGCTAGGAATTCAGTGAAGAGGTCCGTTTGTGGAATTGAAGCTCCGGTGAGAAGTTGGTTTTTCGCAAGATGACAATCGAGGATGTGGGATTAGTTCCGACCCTCCAAGTGATCATCCAACGGTACTTTGAGCATCTAATAGCATGGTATCACTATTCTAGTGAGATAGGGATTCGGTTACCTCTTTTTACGTCGTTTTGAATAAAACTTATTTTTTGTAACATATGAGAACAAATGTGATTTTAGAACTTTTAAATATCTGTGATGGAATTGAATAATATGATTCATATATATTGGATTGCTCTGGGACTTTTCTGAGTACAAGTTATTTTTGGATATGTTAAAATAGGGCCGTTATACTGTCTATTTTTCTACAAAATTTAATGAATTATTTTATTAAAAACTAGAGCATCATTTGAACTTAATTTATTACATGGCTACTTTTACACATCAGTTCAGAGTACACATGTCATAGGATCATACATGAGTCCCAGGTTAGCATCATAGGGTTTTTATAGTGTGGCGATGTGGCCCCACCAATGGTGAGAGTCCGTGAACCCGTGCGGGGTTTTTCTTCTGATTACCTCCCCATTTAGCAGGCGTAGGCAATGCGGTTGCCCCTCCAGGTTTGGTAAGTGACACACGGGTGTCCCCTCCGGTTATGGGCTAGATGTCAGGCAGGCTGTATGGCACACGTAGTGCCAACACCCTGATTTCCATTGATGAGAAGTGGTGAACTCATGGATATGGAGGGATTTGTGTCATGTGTTTGTGGACTTATTAGTTTTGAGATATTATGTTTTCCGTACCTCTATATATGTGTATGTGCATATGGACTCTCAATTTTGGATAGTTTTATGAATATATGCATATATGGTTTTACAAAGTTATTTTGAATTAAACTAACCATGCAGGGGCTTCCCATCACTAAAAAAAAGGTTTTAATTGAGGTAACAACTATCCTACTGAGCTTTCGAGCTCACCATTTCTCTTTTCCCCCATTTCAGGCGATCACTCATTCGAGTCAGTTGTCTCGATGGCTAGGCAAGTCGTTTGGCTTAGGCTCATGCTCTTATTCCTCCTTGGGTTGGTACTTTTCTTTGTCTCACTCTTTTTCCATGTTTAACTATTTAGCCAAATTCTTTGAGTCTATCAAGTGAATGTATGAGGATGTATTTACTACTATTTGAGGATTTGGTATATATATATATGACTCTATAGTTCTCACGGAGCATATTTTTAAAGTTTTAAGTACTTGGAAATTTTGATTAATTCTGTAAATCAATTTTTGGACTCTCTGAATCAAGATTTGCGAACTTCATTTTAATCAATGCTAAAGTTTTTATCAAATCAAGTTTTCGTACAAATTAACTATGTTTCATCAAATTTTAATTGGCATATCTCTCTTAATAAATTAAATTAAAAATGCGTCACCTTTTATATAGAATTTCTAATGAGTCAAGGACTAAAATGAAATCTTCAAGTACTGGGTTTTCTCCGAATTTTGTAAAATTATTTATTTATATTAATTTACACTCAAAATTACTAAAAGTCACATCTTGAGATTTTAGGTCGTGACAGTAATATTTCAAAAAAAAAATTGAAAATCCCATATTTGTTTAGAAAAATATAGCTTTTAACAATATTTATAAAAACATCACTTTTTACAAATTGATAATATACCTAAGATAACAAGTAAAGTTACTTGAGATAACTAAGTTGATTAATTCAAGTAACTCGATTAGTTACCATATTTAATGTAACTAGTTATCTTGAATACCTTTGAAAAATACTAATTTTGAAAAACAAAGTACTCTTTTTCTAAATATTTTTTAAATTGTTATTTTTCTAAATAAATTTTTAAAAACTAATATATTTCTAAATAAATCCAGAATTTTTCAAAAGGTTTAACCCATCCAGAATTTTTCAATATTTCAAATTTTGGGCCTGGTTTTTTGTAGAAAAGCCATATACTTGCGAAACAAGACATTTGAAACATTAAGAGCTAAGAGACTGGATTGGCACAACGCAAAGTTCAGTGTCAAAAGAGTGATCAAGAACCCTATAATTTGGGGGCCGAAATGAGAACAACTCTCAATTTAGTAAAAAGTAGTTATAAAACTACCAAAATCTATTATGTGTTCAGCAAAATACCAATTTTCACCTTCTATTTTTAGAAATTTAAAATATATCTTCTTAGTTTGTCAAATTACCCAAAGTTATCCCTCTTGAAAATTCCGTTGATTTTGTTAATTGTTTTAATCTGAAAATGACCAAAGTGCCTATAGTAAAAAAAAATCAAATTATTCGTTAAACATACAATCATATACCTTAAATGCTAAACACTCAAATTCATTCTTAAAAAATTATATATATATATATATATATATATATATATATATATATATCGGGGAAAAAAATTGTAGTTGTTTGGTTGTAGGATTAAGGAGGTCGTTAGACTATACGATTAATTTTGACTATAATTACTAATGTCTTTGCAGTATAATTTAGACCTAATCTGATGCGAGGTATATTTTGACAAATTACAAATATCATTTTAATTTGAGCG
Organism: Parasponia andersonii; assembly: GCA_002914805.1. NCBI lineage: Eukaryota > Viridiplantae > Streptophyta > Magnoliopsida > Rosales > Cannabaceae > Trema > Trema andersonii. The sequence goes on from JXTB01000486.1 coordinate 17,385, forward strand.
TTATAGTAAAACTCTATAAATTAATACTATTGAGATTAGAAAAAATTATTATTTTAGAGAGGTTGTTTATTTATCAATAAATAAATATTTATTAATTTAGAAGAGCAGTGTTGCTTAATATTTGTATTTTTTTTACATGGCTAACTTATAATGATAAAAATTAGATATAGTCAAAATTAACGTGTGTATACAAAGAACCTAAAACTTAACATATATATATATATATATATATATATATGCATAGAAGTTAATATGCATTATCTATATATAAATAAAATTCTAAAAGTTAATTTTCAGAATACATCAAAAAGTTAAGTAAATATATGTAAAATAAATATAGTTTTAAAACTTAATATTTTATAAGATATAGTATTTCAATGTGTATATTGAACATAACATCTATAAATAATTGTTAGATTTACTTCTAGAATCCAAATTACATACCCAATATGTTGTATATATTGTAAAAATTAGAGATGAGACTAAGTACAAATAATAAGTAAACAACTTTGGATACAGTTTAAAAAAGAATAGAATTAAGAAAATATAAGTTATCCAAAAAACATTTCATTAATATTGTAAATATTTATTTGTTATTCTTTTAATGTATTTAATTAATTATTAATTTATATATTCATATGTACTAAAAGAATTAAAATAAATTATTATTTTATGCATAGTTGAGAACAGAAAATTTTATTAATTTACATAATATTCATTTATGGAGGATTTACGATAGTATTTTACTTGGTTTGGAATATTAAAAAAAAAAATAAAGCTGGCATTTTGTAGTATAGTAGTAGTAGTTGTTGTTGTTGTTTATTTGGTTTTTGGTGGGAGAGTTGTTCCCCGTCAAAGCGAGTGTTAGTCTCACTCTCACTCTCCCTTAGGGTCACCCCCACGTCCGCATCACTTACAAAGTACCGACCGCCCCCAAAATTTGCCTCAACCGATTCGATTGAAAGCTGCAATAAAACGATGTCGTATCTTCGTCTCCGCTGGCCACTCCCCTCAAGCCTCACTCGCCACATTTCCTCATCATATTCTACCTCCACCACTGCCACCACCCGCAAAGTCCCACTCCTGTACAAGCCCGAAACCGCCGAACACCAAGACGACGCCGTCGCCCTCCAACTCCTCTCGTGGGGCAGGGGTGCCTCGGGCCAGCTCGGCGGCGGCGTCGAGGAAATCCGGCTCTACCCAACTCCAGTCGCTAACCTCCTCGTTCCCTCTTCTTCTTTCGCTCTCTCTCCCTCCCCGGGCCGATTCTCGGGGCCCAATAGGCCCAAAAGCGAAGAGGGTCCGAACCCGGTGGAGGTTGGCATTTCGTGTGGCCTTTTCCACTCCTCCCTGGTCGTCCATGGCAAGCTTTGGCTTTGGGGCAAAGGCGATGGCGGCCGACTTGGGTTTGGCCACGAGAATCCTGCCTTTGTTCCCACCCTCAACCCCCATTTGGATTCCGTGCGGTCTGTGGCTCTCGGTGGGCTCCACTCGGTCGTGCTCACTACTCCCGGCCAGGCCTTCACTTGGTCAGTATGCTACTCCCTAACTTCTGAAGAAGAAAATCCCATTTCATTTTTTATTGTGTTACTTCTTGTTTAAACACTTCCATGATGTAGTAAATAGAATGGCAACTTAGTGGTTTACCTTTATGTTGTTCGCTGTAATAATTACATAAAATCCAAATGTAACAAAGTTCAGGGGTGTGGTGCATTTATTGAATTTGAACATGTTTTGTGGTTCACATAACTTCATGGTTGCTTGTATCGTTAAAAATGAAGTTTGCAGGGGCTATGGTGGTTTTGGTGCACTTGGACACTCTGTTTATCACAGAGAGCTGTTGCCTAGATTGGTGGAAGGTTCGTGGGGTGGAAAAATACGTCATATTGCAACTAGTGGTACGCATACAGCTGCCATTACAGAATCAGGTGTGGACAAGATTGAATCTTTGAAGATGTCTTTAGGACTCATTCAATTTAAATTCACTGTGGGGAAATGAGTGTTTGAATTCATACCCCATGTATCACTATGGAATGGTTGAGAAAGGGAGGAAACTTAGGTTAAATTAGGAACAGAAGTGAAAAATAGAGGATGTAGTAACTAATAAAAACATGACCAAAAGGAGTGTAGAGAACTATGTACAAAACTAGTTAATGGTAGGGGGATTATGGATGCAACAATTAGTGGACTTGGACTGAATGAGAATGAGAATGCGAATACAGATTTATGATTCTAGTCTGACTAAGGTTCAATTTATCCTTTCACTCCAATTTTCCTTTTTGCATTTGCTTAAGAATCTAAACATCATCTTATCCATTCTGGTTTGTTGACTTATCTCACTTTACTTGTTGGAATGTAGGTGAACTTTATACTTGGGGTCGAGATGAAGGGGATGGTAGATTGGGCCTTGGTCCTGGTCGTGGCCCAAATGAGGGTGGTGGACGTAGTATCCCTTCCAAAGTCAAAGCATTACCTGTGCCTGTGGCTGCTGTTTCTTGTGGAGGATTTTTTACAATGGTACTAACTGAAGATGGAAAAGTTTGGAACTGGGGAGGTAAGATGCTAGTTATTTTGTTTTTTCATTCTTATCTGCCTTTCTTATCTGTAGAGTCCATCTGTTTATTTTCCGGCAGTAGAGAACTAAAATATTAAAAGAAGAATTTCATGCATTATGGACGATCTACAACTAAGACATGAGATCCACAACATAATGGTAATTGAAAATAGTTAAACATAAAGTTATTGTTGGCAACGAAAAGTTGTTTTCAAAACATAAACAAATGTTTAGCCAATTCAAAGAAAATGGGATTCAATGAATTTGGTCATTAGACAATTGGATTGTGGTGCTAAATTTGACTTAGGATTTTGAATTTGAAGAAAACTGATAAGGAGCTGGAAACTTGAGGTGATTTTACTAATTGAAATCTTAAAAGTCATGGGAACAACAAAGACTAACACTAATCGGTGCTAAAGTAAGGTTATCTGCTTTGCTCTTGACATGCTTCGCTATTTTCAATGCTAGACTAACAATTAATGATCCACTTTCAGTAGTTATTTTCTAGGCGAAAGGTACTAATAGTATTTTTTTCTATTTTTCCTCAGCAAACTCTAACTATGAACTTGGAAGAGGCAATAACGTTGGTGGTTGGAAGCCGAATCCAGTTTCTGGTCTTCAAGATGTTCGTATCATACAGATAGCAAGCGGTGGATACCACTCTCTTGCTTTAACTGGTATTGTGACTTCAGAATTAATTAATGCAAAAGCAGCTCTATATGTTTCTCTGTCTTCTGCGTTCATGTATTCTTTTAAAGTTATACCTAATTAGATCTTGTTCTTCATTCTTGATTTTATAAAATTAAGATGATGGAAAGGTATTCTCGTGGGGTCATGGTGGACATGGTCAATTGGGCCATTCTTCTATCTCAAATCAGAAAATACCTGCTGTGATTGAGGCATTAGCCAATGAGCATGCTGTCTATATTGCTTGTGGAGGTTCTTCTTCTGCAGCTATAACAGGTGAGCTGTTTGATATCTCTCTGTTAGCCTATTTCTGTTGATCGTTGACAGATGCAAGGAAATGCAGGAATGCCTGCCAAACATTCAGAAACTAATTGCTAATCATGTGAATAATAGGCCTTAGGGTGTCAAGAAATTATTGCTTTTACAAATTTGAGTTGTATAGTCTATTTCTCTTCCCATGGTTACATTTAAAAAGGCATGCTTTTAGTTGAAATTCATTTCTAACTCTTCTACTGTAACTTGATTTGGATGCTGCTGTTTGGTTGAAACTATTGACTGAATTATCTGAATCTGTATGGACCCAAGAACGCTTAGTTCGACTATTTTGCATTAGTGGGGATGAATAATTTGAATAGAACATTGGCAATTCTAGTCAATCAAAGCATAACATTCAGCCATTTGCTTCAACATGTGGTCACCTAAATAAATATTTCTTTGGTTCATTGTTATATTTGCCACTATAGTAAGCATCGAAGCTTCTGTTTCTCTTTTGACAGATGAAGGAAAGTTGTTTACGTGGGGAAATGCCAAAGATTCACAGTTGGGAGTTCCTGGATTGCCAGAGGTTCAACCAAGTCCAGTTATGGTCAAATTCCTAATGGAGGAAGATGGTTTGGGACCTCACAAAGTGATATCCGTTGCAGTTGGTGCGTCTCATGCCATGTGCTTGGTTTCGAGGTCGGAATCTTAACCATCAGCAAATCCCATCTGTTGGAACAGAACTCAAACAGGGATTTGATACCTTAAGAACGGTTATATTGCAAATGGATGTTAAGCCATGGCTGCCCAGCCAAGAAAAACAAAATAAGTACCATGATAGGAGGTGGATAATTCTTTTTAGCATCAAGAGGGTTCTGAGGTCTAACGACCTCCCTAATCTTGCCGTCAGCCCATTCTGGCCCACATACTTTGGTGTGTGGGTCTTAAGCTTCTTTGTCCCAACTCCCGACCCAAACTGCCATAAATAGTAATTTTGGTGAGAATGGAAGTTTAGAGGCTGGTGTCAGGACTGAATGTGATTCTGGTTCGGAGTTGGATTTGACAGAATTAGACTAGTAAAGGATAGGTTATTATAGTGTCTATTGTATGAACGAATTAGACTAATTATACTCTATAAAACGGACGCTCATCATCTGTTTACTTTCTCTGTCCAATTCTGTCGAACCAATAATGAATAGCCACATCATTTATCAATTTCCCTCACAAAATAGAGCTTCCGTCCGTCCACATCTGACATCTTAGGTTTTTTCGAGCCCAAGTCCTCCATTGAAGAATAGTCGCCTAAAATCCAAAGTTTTTTTGCGGGCTTGCCTGTTTAGAGTTGGGAAATTGGGCCTTTACGGCATTTTTAGGAGGAAAAAAATGAGGAAATTTGATTTTCTTTGTGGTAATTTTTTGAAAGAATTGAAAATTTTCGGAATTTGAACTTGTTATGAAAAATTCTAGATTTAATTATAAAAATATTACCTTTAAAAGTATTTAGAAAAATACTACTTTTTATTAATTAATGAGACAATGTAGGTAGTTGATATTCCTTGAACAGTTACTTTAAGTAGTCACTTTGAGTACTATTGATAAATATCAAATTTAAAATAATGTTATTTTCTAAATATGTTTGAAAGATGTTATTTTTCTAATAATATTTTTAAAAAGTGATATTTTTCTTAATAAATTTTTAAAAAAATCGTTAAATTTTTCAATTTTTAGTACTTTGGGCCTAGAATTTTGTAAGAGCCCAAAATATTGAAAAATACGGTGCCTGTATTTTTTTAAGGTCTGGTATCCTTTTTTGTTGATATTTTCTAAAAAATATTTAGATAAATATCATTTTTAAAATAATACTAATAACTGGTAACTAGCTTTTAGAAATTAGTAACTATTAAATAGTAACCAAATGTATTTATAACTAATATATAATTGATAACTAATAACTAATTTTCAAAAATTAGTAATTAGTAACTATTTTAAAAATAGTATTTTTCTAAAAACAATTTAGAAAATAGTATTTTGAACAAAAATCATACGAAATTAGGTTAAGTAGACAATTATCATTTTTTTAAATGTTTAACAAAATTTACTATCACTATTAGATTTTATCATTTTTTCGAGAGAATTAGTTAAAAATTTATTAAGAATCTGATAAGATTACCAGTGACGTCAAGAATCTGTGAAGGATTCATCAAGAGCTCATCAAGATTGCCTTCAATGTTAAGAATCTATCAAAAATACATTAAGATCATCAAAATACCCATAAAAAATTCATCAAAAATCCATCGTGATCGCTGCTTACGTCAAGAATTGTTCAAGATAATTCTTCAAGAATCTATCAAGATCGTCAAGAATTCGTCAAAAATTCATCAAAATTTTATTTTAAAAAAAAAATGATACGGTGGTAAATTTAATTAATAAGAAAAAAGATGGTATATTGTTAATTTATTCTACAAAAATTAGAAAAAAAAAAGACTTTATTTTTGTAATTCTTTTTTTTATTTTATATAGTTAAAAGTTAGAAACCTTTCAGGGTTCTCATCATCATAACTACTAACTACTGGGATTGACAATTTTTTCGCCTTTTGCAATTGATTAACCGACTCAAAACATCGAGTAAGATTCTATGAACCTCTTTAAAATTATTTGGGTTGAGCTATTGGTTTATTTTTATTTTTTTTTTCTCTCTTAACTGGAGATTTTTGTTTCGATTCTTAATAAGCATTGATTAGAATTAACAAGTGTCAATAAGAATTATCTATGTTCTCTCTGGAACATATATATCTAAAACCAATCAATAAATTACATATCGATATCAAGTACTTCCCGAAAATTCCTTTAAACATCAAAGAGGAAAATGTTCCCAATAACAAATCCCAAAATCCTCAATCGATAAGCAGTTAAGCAAATTAACACCACTTCCAAAGACCCATACAGATACATGGGTACGTAGTCATGCTCACACAGAAAATATAGGAGAAAGAAAAGAGTACAAGATCAACAGGGTTTGGAAGTGGCTTCCATGGCTATGGCACCTCTGAACTAACATGATTTCTTGAACTTGCTTGGAAGTGGAGAGACGAGCACCGTGAAATAGGATCGAGAATTTGAAGGTTCAGGATGGAGCTTTTTTTCTTTTTTTCTTTTTTTCTTTTTCAGTGTGGGCGCAGGCTCATGTTTTCTTCTTCAATAATAGAGGTTGGGTCTGGTTAAACTTGAGGAGAAAACAAACATGGTGAATGGTAGAGCAAAGTACAGATGTGTTGTTTTTCCTTCTTCCTTTTCATTTTTTATTTTTTTGACAAAAGTTACACTTTTTCGTAATGCTATTCATCTGTGATTTTTACAATCCAGTTACCTTCTTTTTATTGGAGAACGACTATTTTTTAAAAAAAAAAATAAAAAATATCTTTTAGAGCTCACGCTCAAAGATAAAAGTTGGCATTCAGTCACGTCGCTCGGGCTGGACTCGCGACTCGGGATAAAAAGCATTCTTGTAGTTCTATTTTGTGGGGAAGTGGCCAATGTGGTGACCTATTATTCGTCCGATAGAGAATTCGACGGGAAAAGTGGACAAACAATCTGCATCCTAAAGGAGATTGGAGTAAGTAATTTTAAAACATAAGACCTGCTTAAAATTGTCAATAAGAAAATTGATATTCGTCTAGAAAGAGTTAGAGAATCATTTTATTGTAAATTAACCAAAGAAGTAGGAAGATAAAAAGTAAACCATGTAAAATTGATCACTTTCAAATGTAAGTTGACTTATTAAAATGAATAGTTCATTTCTCCTCAATCAGTAAAGAAGATGAACGATGAAAAAGTGGAGCATGCATATTTGCAACGACGGATGGAAAGGTGAGGTATTCAATGGTAGAAATGAAGAATTTTTTCTTTCTTTTTTTCCCAAATAAAAATTAAAAATCAAAGAGTTAGAGATTGGCGTATCTTTCTAACATTAAGGCATATTTTCTTATCCCTAATGAAAAGAATTATATAAGAAAAGAGTTTGGGGATGAATGAGAAGGAATAAAAATTGAGACAGCTCTTTCAAATATAACTAACTATGTGAAAGATTCTCAAAATGTGTACCCCGAATAGGTTAGTAAACATGCGAGTAAATGGACATAAGAAATACTTTCTTAATTTCTATTCTCTTTATGATCTATTATAGATTAGTGAATATGAACTCAATCTAAACTTAACCTGTAATACCACTGGGTCTCACCCGGTGGTGTTACATTTGATATTCAGAGTCGATCCAATTCATACTTGTGTAGGCCTTGTAAGGCTACCATAAACCAAAATCGTGATGAATGTAAACCCTATCCATAATGGTTTTACGTAGGTTATTGAATGTGGACTCCCTACTGAGGACACTAAGCCCGTAATGGAGGAAGATTGTAACGTCCCAAATCCCACATTAGATATACTCTGGGTATTTAAGTGATGGTTAATAAGCCCAAAAGTACTTTCAAACTAGCACTCTTGAGTAAGGTCTAGTGGTGTTACATATCATTTTGGTTATCGTTATGGATACTATGTAGAGTTAGAATTAGAATACATAATTATTGTAAACGAGTTCATAATTTTATTTTATAGTGTTACCGTATAAGAAGAAATGATGTTTGATAGTGTTTGATATTACTCTTCTCTAAAAATGTATATTAGATTATACAAATAAATTGAATGATACTTATTTGATAAGCAACTAGAAGAATTACAAGATAAGAATATTTAGAAGACTTAGTGTTTTACTAATGAAAATTGTATTTATAAAATAAAAGGCCAAAACAGTTATATAGTAGAATGTGTAAGTCGAACAATATTTCTAACATTGATAAATTATTTGATTTTTATGATTTATGTTATTTATGGAAAAATATTCACAATTGTGGTTCTATTAACCTCCCTTACTTAAAAAAGATATTTTTGAGAAAATCATAATATGAAATATTAGAAATTCTAGAGGTATTAAAATAGAGGCCTAAGAAAATTATGAGGACTAGTACATGAAAGAAATCACTTAGCATATTTTTTAGTATTTAGTCTATGGAAAAGTGAATAAGGAATATATAGACAAAGTTGAAATCTTTTGATATACTATATGAGAAAGATAATACGGTAGTAGAATTTTATAACGAGATTATTAAATATTACTCAAATTATAAAGTATCAGTTATATAGTGTATTCAAGTATACTCACATTTCTACTATTGCACTTGGTTTATGCCCTTAATTAATTATTAGGTTTTGATCTTTATGGTTATTCTGAGTGAACATTGAGATTTAGAATTCTATATAATTTGGTTATAAGCATATCATTTGTATTTGATGTAAGCTTTGATGATTGGATTTAGTTTTGATACTTTGGCTTATTGAAGATAAAAATTAGAGGAAGTGAGACTAAAGAGAATTCTTACGGTTATTTATGATAAAGATATCATATTGTATCTAAGTTTTATAAAATCTTACACGTGATTCTGAAAATTGAATTAAATTTGTTCGAGCGTTGTAATATTGATTTGAACTAAATGGATTGTAGAGAAAAGTCCATTTATATGTATAGAGCGTTGTAATATTGATTTGAACTAAATGGATTGTAGAAAAAAGTCCATATATATGTATAGACCACTGAGGATATATTGAAGAATATTTCAAAGGTTTGTGGAAGAAATCATTATTCTTAGTAATATTTGTATATAGTTGAAGTTTTCAATATAGCATTAAAGTAGTTCTATATAAAGTATTGACAAAAAAATAGAAGTATATCCTTAGCATTATAGGTATGGGCTTGAAAAAGGTACTAGAGGTTTAAGGAATTTTAATTATTAAGAATTTCTATTGGCTTTATTAGTACAAAGAACAATTTGAGTCATTATGTTATTTTCTTTTTGGATGAAAGTATAAAGGAGCTATCACAATAAAGGAGAAATAATATGAAGTTATTAATAGATAAGTTTTAAAAATGATCATCTTTCATTGATGTTTCAATTATTTAAATTGGAATAAGTTTACATTCTCAAGTTTATATCATGTTGATAGAAAGATGGTTTCAATTTAGTAAGTGATGATCATAGTTTTACCTAGATGTTAAGACTTTTTTAGGAATGTGTGGATCTATTAAAATTTGTTCATTAGAGAATTCGAGGTTTTAAAGTTTAGAAGACTAAACTTCTTTTTAGATAGGGAGAATATAATGCCCCGTACATTAAAAAAAAGGGATTTGTTTATATAATATAAAGAATATAAGGATAAATAAAAAGTCTAATTAAACCTTATCTATAGGTGTCTATTAAGGGTCAATTTGGTAACTGAATTAGAGATTCTTTAAAAAATCCTAAAGGGTATGATAAATTGCTTAATTTATATATATGCTTTATAGAGAGGAAAAAAAAAGTTAGGGGGAGAGACTGGAGGCTATGCGATTAAGAAGAAGAATAGATCCAGTATATGACAATGTTATTGAATATTGTTACATGAAAACTATTTAAAAATAATCATAATAATATGATGAGAAAAATGAAATTATTTTTGAACTGTTATTGTATATGAATGTATTTTGAAACTCTCTTCAGTAACTATGTAATGTAGACCCATTCTACAGAGGTTATATGTGGACAGTACGTATTGAATATGTACCTAGCTACATAGGTCAAATGTAGTAAATGTAAACCTGGTTACATGGGTTAAGTGTAGTAAATGTGGGCCTATTCACAGGAGTTAAATGTGGCTATAGTCGGCAAAAACTGTTAAGAAGTGATTTGAAAGTATTACTGATTATCGAATGAGAATAAAATAATAAATTTTGAAAACCTTCTTCATGTTTTTGTTAAAGTGACTTTCCAAATAATCTCATTTGATTATCTTGAAAATTATTACATTTTAAAATTAATTTTATATTGAAATATATCATTTAACCTTTTCAAAGAATATATACTTGATCCATCTAGTTAAGGCTACTGGTTACTTACTGAGCTGTCGAGCTTACTTTTTTATTTTCCCTTCCCAAGTTTTAAAAATCGTCAGTTAAGAAGTGTAACTAAGGGAGAATTTATGTAGATAATTGAGATGTGTTTGAGTTTATAAATGAAAGATAAAAAATCATTCATTTTTATTAGGAAAATGTGAAGACTAAAAAGGTCAATTAGCACAAATTTGTTATATTACAATATGTATTTTGTATAGTTGATTTTTTGATATTTGGAGACTTAATAGAATTATTGGATTGTAAATGATTTAGTAATATTTATTGGAATTTAATTATTTTTTATTTTGTAAATTATAGATAGATGTCTTGTATATTTATAAAATTTTGCCTTATAAATATGGGGCGAAAGTCCTCAAATGTGGGGCGTGAGGGGTGTGACATGTACCTCTCTTATCAGGAAGCATATGCCTTATTGTTGTTCAACTTCTTGATTTGGAAAAGAAAAGAAAATAAAATAAAAAAATCATCCGCACATGATAGAAATTATGGGTACTAATCGAAGAGTCCGATATTGGAGAGAGACAAATGTTTTCACTTTCAACCTTGTAATATATGGTTATAACTCATATTTTCAGCCCCTAATGTTACTTTGTCTATATATTTTGATACTCACATAAATGTCAATTTAGAATTATAATTTTTTTTGACTTGTTATGCTTATTAAGATCTAATTTTAGAATTTGGAAGTATAAAGTGCAAGGGGGTAGGGTATTACCCTGAAATCCTCATGTTTGGTCGTTGGAAAGTAAGAAGATTTTCTCACTCATCTAAGAACACCTGTCTAGCCATTGGAAATCAAAAGAATTTCTTGTCCATCTCGAACCATAAATTCATAAACAGGGTACAAAGTTAAACTATGGATAGCACTGCCTAGATACTATAGAACAAAAAGTGTTTGTGTCTTGTCATTCAACAATATTTGATGAACCGTAACTGCAAGAGCATACAACAATGCACCTAGTCAAGAATCTGATTATCAAAGACCAATTTAGTTCATCGTGTTCATACTGCAATATTCGTTTTAAAATCTTAGTAAATGCACCCAAAATGGGAGGTCTATTGAATTGTTTTTTTTTAAAAAAATGGGTAAATGCAAGCCATAGTTAAAGTTTGTTTTTTGAAGTTTCGTCTATTGCTTCTGTAAATTTAAGAAATTAATCTCTTCTTTTCATACCCTCTAAAATTTAAGGACCAATCATATAAGAGGAAATTTGATTTTTTATTGCAAATTTTCAAAAAAAAAAATTAAAAAGTCTCAGATTTGAAATTATTTGAAAAGTACCATTTTTAGACGAATTTAGAAAATACCAATTTTTAATAATTGATAAAATATTTAAAGTAACCATTCAAGTTACTTCACGTAACTTAACCATTTATCTCAAGTAACTAGACTAGTTAACTTAAGTAATCTAATTGGTTATCTTGAGTATTATGGAAAAATACAAATTTCAAATAAAAGTGATATTTTTATAAATATTTATTAAAATATTATTTTTAAAATATTTGTAAAATGTGATATTTTTCTATATTAATCTGGATTTTTTAAAAATTCGGCCCGAGATTTTTCAATTTTTCGTATTTGGGCTTCGAATGTTGTAAGAAACCCATTACACAATTGTAGTTTGTGGACAGGTTTGTTTTAAGGGAGTATCAAGATTTATCTCATTTAACTTTACATATGAAAGGATATATACCCACTAGTAATCAATATTTCTAAACTCTTTTCAATCTTTGCGATCCTATAATATTTTGTTTGTAGAATAAGATCCAAAATAAAAAAACGATGTCGTCTTTGTTAAGAAAAAAAATCATCTTGATTTATTCCTAAAAAAACCTTTAATTTATGTATATATTTTTTTCATCAAAACTCACCAATCCATATATGGTCAAAACTGAGTTTAAAATTATTGAAGAATTTACCTCTTAATAAATCAGATAATATAAAAAAAAAAATGTGTTTTTGAAGGCTATAGTTGGATTTCTCAAGATTACAAATCATTCACCGGTATGTAGGTGGTTGCCATTTGAATGGATCCTTCTTTTGGTTGTTTCTATAACACCATTCGATAATTTCAAAGAGTAAAGATGTATTTTTCACAATTTGAGTTCGAATTTCGGCTATATATATAAACCGTCTGCAATATTTTTTTTTTGGAAAGACACAAATAGGATATCTTACCTGGTATTAATAAAATAGTGTGAACTTATTCTTTTTTGCGAAAATGGTACGCCTCATTGTTTTTTTTTAATTGACTATCAATTAAGCATAACTGGGTGAAACTAGTATTAGAATGTGTGACCTCTTAATTAAAAAGTTCTCGTGTTGTAACCATATCTTTAACAAAAACGAAATCTAGATGAAGTTTACATATGTACAATATGTGGAAAAGATTTTGATCAATGGAAATTTTTGTTTTTTTTTTCTCCTTACATGGATACTTTGACCAATAGCAAGTCATTTTTAGGGAATCATTTCATTCTGATTTCAATTGGCTTAGAAATTAGTTAGTGGAATGGCTTTCTAAGGAAAACAATTTTTTGGAATTATCTCACTCTAATTCTTTTAGGGAATCATTTCATTCTGATTTCAATTGGCTTAAAAATTCGTTAATGAAATGGCTTTCTAAGGAAAAAAAATGGAATTATTTTTTATGGAAAAAATTGTAATAAATTTAATAATTATATTTTCACATATTTGTTTAACTTTTATTTATTAAATTATCTCTTTTTTTTATATGTTTTCTTCATATGGAAATATTATATTACACAAATTTGATACCTGAATTTAGTAGAACATATCATAAGTGATACATGAAAAAGATTATATTTTCTATTTTTGTAATTATATTTCCACCTCGCTGCAGGCCATAGAAGACATCAATAATATTCATAAAAATAAATTATCACGGCACAATTAATCAGTAGAACGTGCAACTACAGCTCGGTAAAAAAATAATGATGATATATTAAAAAACATTACCATGAACCATTAAAAAAAGACGAGAGATAAAGTGTTTTCTATCTCTGCTTTGGTGCACAACTGCTGAACTTAATTTCGTGTGAACCTTCATGTTGGATTTTCTACAGCTACCAACTCTTGCAGAAAATGGAGAACTAAAGCGGCTGTAGCTTTTAAACTCCGTAGAACAGAAAAAGAAATAAAGAAACGACGAAGAGAAAGAATATTAGAAAGCCAAACTAAGCCTAATTAAGTGGATAATTCCCTTAGCACATGGTATTTTTTGGGGGTATTAGGATGTTATGTACGTAAAATATAAAAATAGAGAGAGAACGTAAAATGGGAATAAGAACTACTATATAAGGAATCAACCATGAAATAAGAATGACTAAAAAACATAGAAAGGGAATAGAAAATTTTTTTGATCATCTCATTAAGTTACCTCTCTTTTATGTTTTAAATAACTTTCTATATTTATATATATATATATATATATATATATATATATATATATCGGTTGCCAATCCAATAGGTATTTTTTTTTTAGCCGTTAGATCACCATCTAATAATGATCCAATGACTATAATGAAGTGCATAAAAAGACGTGCATCATTAATGCTCTTTCTCTCTCTTACTTTTTACAATAAAAAAAATGTACATGCTAAATTTTCATTGCCAAATTGATACCTATGCATAGGTAAAAAAAAAAAAATACCTACTGGATTGGTGCCCATATATATATATATATATTAATTACATTAAAACTAACATTATTATAATCATCAGATAAAATCCGAAAATCCGACCATCCAAATTGGGGTATACATCTATGGAGCAAAATTCAAATATTATTATAATCATCAGATAAAATCCGAAAATCCGACAATCCAAATTAGGGTATACATCTATGGAGCAAAATTCAAATATCCATTTAAATCTCTCTATAAGTAATGGATACTTGGAGCTTTCAAGAGAATAACCAATTTTTTTAAATCATTAAGAAAGATATTTTTACCCTATCTTATATATATAGCTTCATGTCCGGGTATAGTATCTTAGTTGATATACTCAATATATTAAAAAATACATGCAGATATAAAACTAATTTTTTTTAAATAAGACATTTTATAAAATTAATTGTATCAAACTCTCTTAGAATCATTTACATAAGCTTTAACTAATAATCTAAGACTGGCAATTCATATTATCATGTTGTGCTTAGGTCGGCACGATTATCACATAATATGATAATACTTTAGCCCAAATACGACACAATTAATAACGTGTCAAAAATTTAAACTTAAATATGACATGATTATTATACGTGCAATACGATACAACACGTATAATCTATTTAATAAATGTATCATATATCATAATATAACCTATATGATATGATTATTTAAAATTGACAATATTACTTTAATTTAAAATAGTTATGCAATAATTAATTCAACTTTACAAATATAAATGTTTATAATTAATCAAAATCAAATTTAAAATATTAATAAATTTATTATATTAGTGTCATGCTCCCACGATATGAAAACAATTTGTTTCATTAAACGTACTACATAGGTCATTTTTAGGGCAAGTAGATTGGTCCAAAATCCACTCATTTATCATTCGTGTTATACATATCCATCTAAAACTGATACGAAAATCAAATAGGGATCCATATCCATTTATTTTGTATCTTTTTCAAATCGTATCATTGTGTTGTGTAGAACATCATCAACCCTAAAATAACCTTATATGAACTACTTATAAATTAATATTCTATATTTTGATATTTTATTCGGTTTATATTTCATATTTTAGTTATTATCAACATTAATCCTTAGATTTAATATTTGTTACAAATTTATACCTGATACTAATTTAGAATAGTTACTTTATCAAGATGATTTAATAAACTTATTCTTGGATAAATTTTTATATGGCTTATTTTGAATTTTTTAAACAGCAATTTAGTAAATTAACTACTCTAAATTAGTGTTAGAGTATAAATTTATTACAGATTTCAAATTTAAATATCAATATTAATAATAACTAACACATAAATTATAATTTGAATAAAATATTAAAATACAAGGAATAAAAGTGATAATATCCTGAATAAATTAGAGGTTTTCCTTGAATCTTGGGGTTTATTTAGTAACCTGTATGGCACAAAAGAGAGAGAGCAAAAACAAGAAGCCTTAATTTGGCATTGCTATTTATAACCCATTTTTCATTAAAGTGTANTATACAATTTATTAGATTACGTCAATAACTGATAATGTTATATTTTCGCGTCTAACTGTCGACATCTTTCCTTATTTTTGGCTTTCTCAACTATGAATTTAATAGTGTCTACTAATTTAAACTTTAGGAAAAATCGACAAGAATTTTAGTGTAGATCAAGTTCTTTGATTTCATCTTTTCTATTGAAAAAATACCAAAGAAAAAAAATGGAAAACAACAACAACAACAACAAAATTTTGCTCTAATACTCTCTAATTTGCAGTTCCAACATCTTCAAGTACTATAATTTTGTAAGAACCAACAATCTAATAATTATGATTCACTAACAATTGTATAATTGCACTTCCCTCTTTTGACTGGCAAACTTGTAAATATTGTCACTTTCCACTACACGGTATGAAATTACGAATTTGTGCCAATAGTTGTAATTAGTTCCATGTCAATACATGCACGCATGTGTATATAGTATATACCTGCCACATACGTATCTAGTTTCCTTATAGCTTGGTTAATTCTTTTTCTTTTTTTGGTAGCGATAGCTTGGTTAATTCGTCTATACGGTATAATTAAATAATTTCGATATGATGGTTGATGCTTTATACTTCAACTTTATTCCTTGGGAGAGAAACAAGCGAATGAGGTCAAAGAACACGGACAAGACAGAGATTCACGAGTCGTGCAGTACAAATTCAAAAAGTCAGAAAAAATAAATAAAAAAAAAAATCTTCGTTTGTCCCACGTCAAAATGTCAATACGTACAGTTGCAAGTGTGAGAGAGAGAGAGAGAGAGAGATTTTCACGTGAATTTCCATTTAAAACACGATTATTTAGATCACAAATCCGAAACATACACAAGTGAAAAAACAAAACCCTCGACCCAGAAGTAAAATCTTGACTTACTTCTTTCGCTTGACAAACAGTAACATTATTATTCTTCCCAAAATCAAATTAAGAAGATCCAGACAAACACACGTACAGACCCTCCTACGTACTGAACACATAACAAAACATTAAAACCAATATTAATAACACTTATTTTTCTTGATTAACTATGATCCTTTACTGTACGTTCAAAACATGGAAATTAACCAATAACAAGCTCGAGTCCAAGCACTTATGGCTCAAGATCATTCTAGGCAGGACACTGGAATCCAGGCGGAGGAGTCTTGCCGCAGTCAATAAGGACCTGAAGAGCAATAGGGATGACGATGTTAACGTTAAGGAGCTTAGCCTTGATGGTGGTGCAGAGGCAGATGGCCGCGTCCAAGTCCACCAGCCCTTGCAGCACCGGGCAACACTTGTCCTTGGCGCTTCCCCCGATCCCAATGTGGACCAGCCCGCCCAGCACGTCCACGCAAGCGCCGAGCTTCAGTGTGTCGATCGGACAAGTTTGCTGCTCCGGCGGAGGCGGAGGGCACGGAGTTACCCCGGGAGGGCTGGGCTTCGGCACCACTGGCGCGGGTGTAGTCGGAGGCGGACTTGGCACGTACGGCGGTGGCGTCACGACCGGCGGTTGGGGGACGTACGGCGGTGGCGTCACGACCGGCGGTTGGGGGACGTACGGAGGTGGTTGTACGACTGGGGGTTTAGGGACGTACGGAGGTGGTTGTACGACTGGGGGTTTAGGGACGTACGGAGGCGGTTGTACGACTGGGGGTTTAGGGACGTACGGAGGCGGTTGTACGACTGGTGGTTTGGGGACGTATGGAGGTGGTTTTACGACAGGCGGTTTGGGGACGTACGGAGGCGGTTGGACTACCGGGGGCTTTGGGATGTACGGGGGAGGTTTTACGACCGGTGGTTTGGGGATGTACGGAGGAGGTTGTACGACCGGTGGCTTGGGGACGTACGGCGGTGGTTTGACGACGGGGGG
>JXTB01000486.1:38007-233494 GCA_002914805.1 Parasponia andersonii
TATATACGCACACGTATCTTTGCAGTGGTACTGTCGCTAGCTACGTACATTTTAATCAATATATCCAACACCATTACTACTGTTCCCTCTAGCTAGTTACAATGTAATTGACAATATTATTCAACTACAATATTTTAGTATAATTAATAATACAACATCTAAGTCAGGAGCTATAGATGTACGTACTACTCTAGGGGTAACTCTTAATTCTTTAATTTGTTCTGATTATTACTGAATATGTGGTCCAACGCTAAGTATATAACTGGTAACTAAACATGACTGATTAAATCCCAAGTTCAGAAGTCAGTAGTGACAGTATTAAGAGGGATATTAGTTCTATCTGTTCTTTCTTGTAATTAACACCATTTCTTTTCTCTAATTAACAGAGTACTTAAATTAATTATGATAGTCTGAATACACATGATGTAAACTAAACTATGGGCGGTTGAAAATGACACCATCAAAACTCATAAGAGTAAAGAATACGCTGAGAGATGTCGACCCTACATAATTTGTTTCTATACTAAAGAACACTAGCTTGAAAATGACCCATAAAAATCCTTCAGCCTTTAACCCCATTTTCAAATTTGGGAAGGGGCCACCATTCCAGTACTCACCCATGAAGGTGCTAATTATTCCAAATGAGTTATACTGTTGGGCTTATTTAATTTAATTGCATTATATCATTTATACTTAAGATGGTATACTAGCTAGCTTAGTAGCTAGACTGGCAAAAAAGTTGGATGTTTCGCTATCTGGTATTTAATAGATAGGGACACAGACGATATTTTTCTGTTTGGGGCTTCACATAAAACACTTTGGTAAGGCAGAAATCTGGGGACGAAATAGCACAAGGAGGAAAATATTCCATAAACCAAGGTTGAGGGAAGGGTAAGGTTATGCAAACTAGCTTGCCTAGTACTTATTACGTGTACGGACTAAAATAAATGAAAAATAGTGACAAGTTTTTTCGTTTTATTTTTTATTTTTGAGATTTATGTAAAAATCTTTTTTTTAAAAAAAAAAAAAAAAACAAGGTATCTAAATAGTTAACTAGTGATGGCGCTTGCACATTATATTTTATATGTTGCTATCTACTGTGTCGGACGAGGATACAATGATAGTAAAACTTTGAGATTTGATGGTTTTTGTTAATTTCATTCATAATTGATAGTACTGGCCTCTTTCATATGGCTATCTTTCATTAATGGACGTGAAAATTTTAAGGGAATTATGCGATATAAAGCTACAAAACGTTACCTAGTGAAGGTTTTTGATAACTGTTAGATGTTCAATTTTCGGTTAATTCGTGCTAGGAAAATAGTACTTTTATCAAAGAACGCTAGACGTACACATTCCAAATAGATTGATACCCGCCTAACAAACCTATCGTATGACGGTATGAAGCGAGCCCTAGCCAATATATATATTTGATAAAAAGAAAATAACACAAAAAAGCGTAGAAAACAAATAACAAAACCTATGAAAGGCTAATTAATCGAAATGGTAATAAACGATTACATGAAACATCTGGCCACGTTCTCCATTATGTAGGATTAGGACAAGTAATTGCATTATTGGAAGGCGCATTAATAACTGTATTTCCCCAGTGAAGATAAATATGCGATACTTGAAAGTTGCATGTTTGATGGGAAATGGAGACAATGAAACCAGCTGGATCGAAGCCTCCAAGGAACGTCCAGGCTTCTTGTAGTCAGACAGAACAAACGGACCACATAAGATGATTCACTTTTTAACCAGATCATATGCCAACCTTTTTTTCCCCACGCATAAGAGACAAAAGGAATTGTAGCTTAGCCGACTTCTAATTAAACATCTACTAGTGCAACACAATCTTGCATTACAAGAAATATAAAGAGCCAATGCTTAAAAAGTAAAACGGTGCATGCACATTATAGCTAGAGGGTAAAAATATGGCTTCTACGAAGGTTACACACAGTTTGCAAGGATTCGGCTAATTAACCATTGTCAAGACCCAAAACTCGGGCATGTGGCAGAAGAAGAATTTCACAAAGATGAGAAATTCCTTGATTTATTTGAAAAGTGTCAAAAGTTTTAGTTTTATAAAATGGTCCATTTAAATAAAATAATCAGAATTTCATCCCGTAAACTACTCCCACAGTTTGTATACACCATTAAACATAGATCAAATAATTATTTAAAACGCGAAATCAAATATAAGTCCAAGCATTATCATCATCCACGCCAAAAATCAAACATCAGAATGACATACATAAGTTCACAGACAAAGATAGAATGTAGTAATCTTGGTTCAATGCTAAACAAAACCCAAACAGTCCAAACACCACGACAACAAGCTTCTAGTGTTACCAAGAAATGAACTACAGTCAATATGACCTCTTACTCCTTTTGATCACTAAGATCGCACTAGATACCACCTAAGGAAGGGAGGAAAGGGGTGAGCATAAAATACCCAGTAGAAAAAACAAATATCTCGATCGAAAAATATTCTAGTGATAGAGAATTCCTACAGGTTTAGTTTAGTCCAAAATATACATATATATATATATATAATCTAAATCGAAAATCCATGTATATATATATATATATAAAGCAGTATAATCAAAACCATTCAATTCATATACACATGATACAAATCAACCCATACCCATGAGCTCTCATCCTCTCATCTGTGGAAACCCATGATGATGACACTAAGTATGCCTAATAGTCTGTCTGACACCTAAGTCCATACCCGGAGGGGTCACCCGTGTATCGCCTACCAAACCTGGAGGAGCAACCGAATTGCCTATGTCTGCCAAATGGGGAGGTCATAAGAAGTAACAAAACCCCGTGCGGGTTTACAGACTCTACACTAATGGTGGGGTACGCAGCGCCATACTATAAACCCACGATACTAACATAGTGCTCATGTATGATCGTATGACACGTGCAATACAGAACTGAAGTGTGAAAATAATCATGCTCGGGTTTTTCAATAAAATCAACATACTAGGTTTTATTGGAAAATGGGCAGCATAACGCCCTATTTTTAATATACCCAAAATAACATGCGCTCAGAAAATTTCCAGAGTAATACAATATGTATACGTCATACAATCAATTCCTATAACAGATGTTCAAGAAGGCCAAAAATCACATTTGTTCTCATATATTGCAGAAAATAAGTTTTATTCGAAAATGAAATAAAACAGAGGTAATTGTGTCCTTACCTCGCTCGAATAGCGATATGATGCTATCCAATCCTTAAGGTATCGTTGATGATCACTCGGAGGGTCGGGAACCAATTCCAAGCCCTCGATCGTCTTCTTGCGAAAAATCAACTCCTCAACGGAGCTTCAATTCCACAAACGGACCTCTTCACTAAATTTCTAGCACCAAAATAGCTAGGTTAGACATATAACTTATCCAATTCGGATCCGGATTCACACCAGACCGGTGTCACGCAAATCGAGATAAATCTCGACCGTTCAATCTCGATTTCCGTGCTGATCACCAAACATAGGCAATATATATATATATATATATCAAACTTCTCTATTTTCTGGGTACAATCCAAAAATGACAACAAAAACACAATCTAACGGACGGATCAAAAAGTCAAACTTAAACTCAATATCCAAAATGGCAACTTTTGATTCGGGCATTATGAGGTTAAGATATATATATCTTGACAATCCTTGCGACGAGACAAATCCAACAATCCTGGTTTGAGGTCGAATGGTGGCCGGAATCGTCACCGGCGACGAAAAGCTTCGAACGGCTGAAAATGGCGTTTTGCGGCGAGCACGCCTCGGTAGCGGCTGGTGACGGTCGACGGAGCTTCCTGGCAGCACGGCGCGTCGACGCCGGCAGGCTGGAGGGGTGGACGACGACCCGAGGTGGCTCCCGCGACGGCCCTGCACCTTCGGCCGAGAGAAGACCTGAGAGAGAGAGAGAGAGAGAGAGAGAGAGAGAGAGAGAGAGAAATGACAGGGCACGTGGCCCTATTTTATGGGCCAGTACAATTTTTCAAAAATTACACATAAGTTCTAAAATTTTAAATTTCTATCAATTCTGTTCCTCCAAATTTTGCAATTTAGTCTTTCTGCACAAAATTTTTACAAATTAATCCCCCCAAAATTATATCCGGAAAATTGGTAAAATATGCAAAATACTCTCCCAAAAATCCGGGTTTTACAACCATGGTGAAAAACGTTTAAGAAAGGGTTATCATTCAGTTGTGCTTGAACGTCAAGTTGTGTGGTCAAATGTGTTAGCCGAGTAGATCCCTTTGAATAATTCGGCAATGTGAACAATCGATGCATAGCTGAGATAAGTGAATGAAGTGAAAACGTGGCTAAGTAAGTTCCACTAAGTTATACTAGATGTTCTAGGATGAAACGAGATTTAGCATATAAGGCTCAGATGTGAATATACAGATAAATAATTCAAATGCATAATTGACTTGAATGTAAGCGAATAATAAAACCGACCTTTTTAGTGGCTAGGTGCTCCATAGGCGGTATAAATACGTTTTAATGTATGTAAAATTTCACCTGGATATGTGATAAGTGTCATGTAAAGATAATATGATAAACAAAATAAGCGATACAAATATGACAATAAACCAGCGTTGACTTCCTATAGATTTTTCTAGATGGGAGTAACTATATTTCATGTACAAGCTCTAAATACAACTGGAAACAGTAATAAATAAAATAGTATACTGAATAAACTGCGTAAGAGATATAATGATCATGGTGAAGCTACGCATCTAATATAAACATATTATTATTCTCTCTTCAGTTGAATATCTTGTACACTTTGTGTTTCGTATATTCTTCTCCTAACTTTGCACCTATATATATTCATCCCCGCTTTTATGAATGAGTCCAGAAATTTTATATAGCAGCTCAAAGAACTCGTACAACATATTTTTCTCATCGTACTCGCCTACTTAACTGGAATAGTAGGCTCTTAGATGTTGGTCCAATAGGAATTTTCTCTTGAATATATAATAAACCACTTGTATCTGATTGTAGGCGATTAAACCCGCCCAGGCTAATCGCCCATAATTACAATGGTAACTGTGATTAGCTGGACATGTGTGACTCTCGTATTTGTCCATCTTTAAATAACAAAGAATTTGTAATGATGTGCATACATAAGTGGCAGCTTCTGATATATATGTTGGTAGTCTTTTCTTCTAACTTCTCTAGAAACGAGTCGGCCTCTAATTGGAGGTGAATTTTCACCATCTTCATATATAAATGATCTGACATGCTGCAAAATATTTTTTTGTCCATTTTACCACTTCACTTGAAAATTAATTATATAACTTTTCGTTGACTAAAAACATATAATTCTTTGGGACCCTTTTTAAGTTTAGCTCCCAATAGAGTGACATATTAGATGTGTTTCTATTTTTATTTTTTTTGAGGAGAAGATATGTTTCTATTTAGTTTACCCTTTCTTAGCTTTCTTACCTTAAGGTATTGACCACCCTCTTTTAACTTGTATAGTTTACCCTTTCTTAACCCTCTTGCCTCAAGGAATTCATCACATTCTTTTTCTTTATAATCGTCAAGCGAGGAGTCATACTACATAAACAAGACAACTTAAAAACTTAGATATATATTAGTAACCTTTTCTTTCAAATATGAACTTCTCAAAATCTTGTTTATCTTCTTTTCGTAGACATGTCATATACACATGGCCATGCACATATATTACTCGATAAATAATATAGCACAGAACATTCACATACTTCACATGAATTTAGAAAATACTTATACCTACTATTTATGCTCTTGTAACGCTATAAACTTATATCTTCTCTTCTAGCTGATATAACTCGTTTTGGTCTCGTTATGTTCTTCTTTCTTTCTCTCCCGCTCTGTAAAATTTTATTACAAATATGAATCTCATATTTATAGGTCAAAACTAGGGTGAATTCCTTAAGCCCCTATTTATAGGTCAAAATTAGCTATTCAAGCTAACACCTTAGTGATCACCATCAAGGAACTCTCTTGTTGCACCATCTAGTGCCACTTCCCCGAATCACATTAATCCAATGCATTTATCTTAAACATTAAACTTAGGGCCACTAATCTTGTCTACAATTTTTATACCTAGTGCCATATGTAACTTAACTAGGGATGCCAATTGGTGGGGTTAGGGGTTGGTATGGTTATCTTACCCTTGTCACAATCAAACTCATACAAGTCACGCAAGTACTCATACTCGGTAAAAAAATTTAAAAAATGTTATTTGAATAATTTGAAAAAGAAAAAAAATATGAATTTAAATAAAGAGAAAAAAAAATCTAATGACAATATTATATATTAAATTTAGTAATACGTCGCTAAAACAACCTAATTTTTATCTACACATATTTATTTATTTATGTATATTTTACATAAATTATATATATATATATATATATATATAATTAATGGAGTCATAGTACCTGCACATGTCCCATATCTAGATTGGATTATACATTTAGTATCTATATCCGTGCGGTTTATCCGAATAGTTAGAAATTACCCACTCTATTATTGTCAGATATTCAAGATATTCATAGATAGACGGGTTGATAGGTATAATTACCATCCTTAAACTTAACCATAGTATTATCTCGTACGGTGACATCCCATGTTATAATATTTCCTATAAGAAAGATTCCACCACTTTTAGCTACCTCATGCTTTAAATTAAGACTTCAAGCTAACTACTATATACTTCATGCTTTGAATAAAAAAAGGTCGTGCTTACCTTCGAGACCACGTTCTTAGGTTTGACATCTCCTGCATTCTGACATATTATCCCTATTGACAATTCGAACTTAGCGCGACACATCATCTTTATTGACACCTTATATATATTTATATTCTGTGACACCTCCTGCACCGGACAAGTCATCCTTATAGACACGTCATGCTTGGACATTATTCCTAATATTTTTTTTTTGTTTAATGAAATTTTTTTTACTAGTCTCTCAGTGAATTTAGAAAATTATTAAGCCCCTTAATAGCTAGCTTAAATTCTATATTCAACGTAGAACTAATTAAGATAACATATATTACACATACTAAATAAGCATGCACGTGAATTATGGTGTCAAATAACGACTCTTTTGTATCCAATAGGCCAATGGAGCTACGGGTCACGCCATCAGTGGTAACATAGTCTATCTTAGAAAATCGGGTGCTAAATATTACGTATGTATTGGATAGTGGCACAATGCATAATTTTCTATTGTATCTGAATATTTTGCAACTTTTCAGAATTCAAGGTAGGTCGTCCCATGCGCCTAAGATTATCCCAATTACTCGGTATCCTTGGCTTCCTAGCTAGTTGAATTAAAGTCAACACTAACAGTGCTACAAACTGTTACTCGAGTCCATCAGTTAGGGTGTTTAATGGACCTGTTGTGGGTTGGTTAATGGATGCTCTTCTATCCCTTGACACACATTATGCTTTTGAGAATGAGTTATTGGCACTACGACCAAAGTTATTTATTGCGATAACATTTATTACAATGACAAAATATCGTCACAATAAATCCCCCAATTGCGACGATAAACAATTGCCGTTGTTATACTCTTTTGAGATTTTTCAGCTAATTAAGATCACACTAATATTTTACCATTTGACCTATTGCGATGACATAAATCATCATAATAGATAAAATATCGCGGCAATAAGTGAAAAATACCTTAACTTATTGCCGCGACATATAGGTGAAAAAAAAAATTGAGATTCAATTTCCAACTCTATCAATTTGGCTGAAAAAAATATTTGAACTTATTATGATGACAAATGTCGTCGCAATAACATTTATATGTTTTTTAAAATATAAAAATAAATAATAAAATTAGTGTAAAATATTTTTTTGAAAAATAAAAACTTACTATAACGACAAATATTGCGGCAATATATCTCAATTAAAATAGGAACAAAATCTCCTCTTCTTCTCTATTCTTCCTTTCTTTTTCAAATTTTTATATTGTCCTATTATTAGCAAAGCGAGGTTAATAAATTATCTTTTGTTCTTAATAATTTTATTTTTATGTATGTTGAGTATGGTTTAGCTATATGAGTTTTTAAGGGTGTGATTGTGAATAGATTAGGAGTTTGAATATGGTATTAATTTTAGTCTAGGTTTGGATTAAGATTTTGAAGATGTTGATATGGTATATGGTTTTTGGGTTTGGGAGATTTAATTTTAGTATTGGTTATGAATTAAGTATTTTTGGTTGTATTAACTTTTATTCTAATTTAATTTTGGTGGTTTTTTTACATTTTATGTGTATTTTCAAATCTGGTAATTTGAATTTTTCAGCTATTTATTATTTCAAATTTATTTATATATATTTTTAGAATATTAGACAAGTGTCGCGATAATAGACTATAATATTACAACGGCATAAAAAGTCGTCACAATTGAGTTATATACCAATAAAATTATAATGAGAAATTATTGAGACGTCACAATAGGCTATTATTCTGACATTTTGAACTATTGCTGTGACTTATGCCGTGGCAATAGCTCTCGTTTCATATAGGTGCTGCTGCGACTTATGTCATGGCAATAGCTCTCGTTTCATATAGGTGCCACTGGTATTGCTTGGAGAAGTGGTTGGCATCAAATTTTACTAGAAAGTAATTTATCTTATGTGATCATTAATCTACTTTCTAGGTGGAATACATATTTTCCGTGGGATTGGGAATCAAAATGGGCTCAGTATCTTTATCTTGTATACCTAATAGAGTTCTAGGTTTCTCATATTTATAGAAAGGATAATATCTTTGTCATTAATTTGGTTTGAGGCGTTGTCTGTGGATTTTCTCCAATGGAAATATCTCGGCATAGACTTATACGGTCCTAACTTGCGAGGTACATTCCTTTTGTTTTCTTTCAGAATTAGTCTTGCTCAATTTGTATTGACTCCATTTTAAATTTCTTTCTAATAAAATAGGGGTAAAGGGCGACAAGAGATAAAACAATGCCAAGATGTGCTTGCTGTCTGCCTCTTGTCACAACTGAAAATCTAAGATTGTGACTTTTAGTAATTTTAAGTGAAAATAGTGATAAATAGTAGTTTCTAAAATTTCAGAAAAATTTAAGTACTTGAAATTTAAGTTTAGTCCTCAGAAGTAAGTAAATTATGAGATTAGACAAATTTAAAAATCATGATATTATCTACTAGTTTTAAATTTCTAAGAAAATTCTTCATTTTAAGTTTAGAAAAATAATCCTAATTAACTAGTTTAAAAACTTTTATTAATTCATAAAGTTTAATGAAATAGTTCAATTTAAAACCCTACGCCAAACGTTCAAATAATTTACATAAAACAATTTTCTTTTTAAGAACCCAATTTAATAGCAAAATCATCCTCGTACATCTACTTTATAAATATATTAGTATTGGCTAAATATATTTAACTTAGAAAAGGAGATTTGATATAGAGTACAAACCAACCAATGAAGAGGATTAGAATTATAAGTATATGTCAAACACACTTGCCGAGCTACTAGAACAATTACCACAAAATAAATTGACACATGAAAATGAAAGGAAGTAGGAGGGTGAGCACGTGAATGCTCAGTAGAAATTCAATTATCTTGTTAAATTAATGCATCGTGATACCTAAGATGTATCTCATGTGTGATTCTATAGTATGTATAACATGTAACAAGATATATATAATAACCATGCAAAATATAATCAAACAATGCTTTAAAACCCCACTTGATATAATTCTGGAATTTACTGTACCTTAGGTAAGGAATCTGCTAAATCACCCAAGATCATAGTTTTATAAACATGTATTGAAGTCACTCAGCCCAATTCCAAAATAATCCAAGATTCTCCAACAGTTCATTAAAATATTATTTAGTTCATGATTTTTCACAAAATAGTTATAATATAAATTATAAATTAAATCAAGTATAAAACTAAGTAATTAAATCCTTACCTCAATCGAGTATCCAAATAGCATTACGGTGCTAAGGAAGATATTTGGTGTCGATTGAGTATCATCTGGAGGGTCGGGCATCGTTTTCAAACTTCTTGGTCAATAGGTTTGAAAACTCGATTTTCAATCGAAGCTTTTAATCATAAAACAGTTTTCACCACTGAATTCAGAGCACCCAAAAATGCTAGATTAGATATATAATTTGATCGATTAAGGCTCAGGCCAAACCAAGTCCCATGAAATACAAATCAAGATAAACTAAGCCATTAGATTTAGATTTTTGTGCCCGTCACCAAATATAGTCAAAATATATATCAAAATTCTTATTTTCACGAGTACATCGCAAATATTAGGTTTATTTTACGATCTAACGATCGGATTGAAAAATTTAAATATAAAACTAAAATAGCTCAAAATTGAAAAAAATGACAAAATTCGATCCGAGCAATGTTGAGTTAAGATATATATATATATATATATATATTTATATATATACTACGTGAAATATTATAATGAAACGAGTTGAACGGGACTAGTTTCATCACGAATAGATGTCGAAATCGTCGTCAACATCGGAAACGTCTGTAGCAGCTATGTGTCACCGGCGGTGAACCAGGCTGTTTAAGGTGACGGGACAGCCAACACTAGCTTCGTCCAGAGCCTAGCTGTCAATTCCCATTGGTGGAGGTACTCGATGACATTGACAAGGACTTCATCGGAGTTTCGCTGTTATTTCAACATTTTCACCAGATTTCGCAGAGAGAGGATCAGGAGAGGAGAGAGAGCTAAGAGTTAATCAGCTTGGCCACGTGTCTAAGCTTAAATAGGCCAAAAGTTTTCCTCTTAAACCCCTCATTAAAGAATTTTCTTACTTTAATCCACAATATTACACTTAAGTCCCTGATTTTTCAAAATCTCTTCAATCTAATCTAAATTTGAAAATTTTATTTATCAATTTATTTTATTTTATTTTAATTTAACTGGTCGAATGACCAAATTACCCTTACGAAAATAAAGGGATTTCACATCCTTCCCTCCTTAAAAGAATTTTATTCCGAAATTCAAATACAACAGAGGTACAAATAAAATAATAAGGAGTAATTCATGAAAAAGATCGTGAACCACCAGTTGTAATGTATAGGAGTATCGATCTTAACACTAGTTATATCAAGAAGTGTGAAACATATAATTCACACTTGGAGACAGAACTCCACTAATACACCAATGTCACACAAATTTACATGACAAGGGTGTACACAATGAGATATAGAATCGCAAGATGATTTATTAATAGGTACAAGTCCTCGACAAAAGAGATTGGAAACGATGTACCCAATTTGGTAATTAGTCACAGAAAGAGTAGCATTAATCAGGAAAAAAGTCGAAAACACAGGATTTCTATAATTAAAATAGTGATTGCTAGGCACCAATACAGTATACTAGACCAAATATCAGGTATGTATAATACTGTTCCTAGATTACACCAGATCAATAACACACTGGGACAATTCCATGTACGCAAGACATTTCTAGTTAAAAACTAAACTAGAATCATTATGGTTAGAAATCTCCAAAACAGAAGTACTTAGCATAACAAATGCCAATAGAACTACAATAGTCCAAGCATAGAAAATGCAAGTATCCATATAACAAAGACTGTCCAAAGACTTTCCAAGTCTTATATCCAAGGCAATATCATAGGGTATTAACTCATACCATAATTAAACTCAGAGACTATCCAAGTTTCTTTGCCTAATATAGAATTATAATAACAATCCTAAATCATCAATCATCTCTAAAGACTCTCTCAGTCTTTGGTACAAAAAGAAGTCATATAGAAATGACTCAATACCCAATACGTAAATAAAATTGTTTAACAACACTACAATGCCCCAGAAATAAGGTTTCAATAGAATAGGTTGTCTCTGCAGCGACACCTGTCTCCTATCTAATCTCATTTCATTTTAGAAATCATAAATATTTTTTTTCAAAAAAATATTTTTTTTGAAAATACGCGACACAAAATTAGGGGTATATAGGAATACTACACTAGTATAAAATATAATAGTAAGAGTTCAATAATTCTCAACATAGACTCATGAGTGAACTGATCCATATGCCATCAATTATACCACTATAATGATACTTGGATCTATCTCAAATGAAGTAATGAGTCATAAGCTAAACTCAATATTAACGAACTCAATGATAACTCTAATCCACAATAGGTTTTAATCACGGTCCCCAAAAATCTCTAATAGTCAATATAAGTAAAGTACCACAAGTAGTATTCTCCGATTAATGCTAAGAGAGAATACATCGACAAGATTAATTCTTGTCATCATCAGTCAGTCAATTTCTTTTAAATCATAGTTGAATATCACAGAAATTTCCTTAAAATTTTCAAAACTTCTCCGTAATTTTCAAACATATCTCTCTGTGAGAATAAAAAGCATATTTCTTTTGTTGGTAAACTACGTTATGCAAATAATTTTCCATAGTTCTTTATTAATGAAAAACTTTAGGTAATATTTAAGTGAAGCTTTCTTTAGGTTTTATAACTTTAAAGTCACCACACTCCATTACTTTTATTGAAAATAATTTCAAAAAATATTTTAACAATAGGAAGATTTATAAAGCATTTTAGAAAATAATAGAGTGTGTCAAGTGTAATTTTATTTCCAAACATCAAGTCAGGCATATCAATCCATAGTTTTATCTATTTGAAAATCCAAGTTTCATATATAAAATAGTTCAAATTTTAATTTTAAAGAAAATGACATGTAGCATCATGCATCACTTAAGTCTTTCCAAGGCTTAGGTATTCAAAACCAAAATATTTTTATTCAAAATTCGTAAAAATTACCATCCCAAGTCTCCAATATAAGTAGTTCCCAACATTTGGAAAATTAAGTTAAAACTAATCACAGAAGTGTCCAATTATCCAATTGAGGCAAATAATACAAAGTCAATTCCACCTAACTTACTTACCCAATAATCAAAAAATTCTTGGCATATCAAGAATTTAACAATCCAATGATCACTAACATCATAAATACCTCAAATAATTAAGTCACATATACATAATGAAAAGCTTGGAAGAACAACTAAATCCAAATAATAAGACCTATAGAGTCATAACAATAAGATTTCACAAAACTTGCAAAGTGAGTTTTCAAATTATAGAATTTCTCCATTTATACTAGGTTCCACACAAGTTAGCATAACTAATTTTTATTTTACAAAATTCTTGTAAAAAAGTATTATAAATTTTACTTTAAAAATATATGTATAAACGTCCAAGAGTTCATATGCATATCACACTAAAGTTTTTCCAAAAATTTTCTTAAATTTAAAGTCAAATGATAAGTAGAAGTCAGAGAGTATTTAGCAAGAATATCAACCTAATTTTAGAACTAGATAATTATTAGGAACCTTAAGTTTTATAGAAAATTTACTTCAAAGTAAGGACTTTTATTTTCAATTCAATATTGCCAAATGTGTAATAAAATCTTACTAGTACCATAATTTGTTTTAAGAAAAGCAATTTTTCAAATTTTATAATACTAACAATTTTACAAACCTCAAACTCAAGTGGTACTATATGTTTTTTAAATATATTTATATATAGGATACAGTCGTTGAAAAATATGGATCACACATACTTAAGCATTACTCACAATTAAATTATATATGGTTCCTTTGAAAAGAAAGATAATTCATTGGCCAAATAGAAATGTAAAACCAATTTTATTAACTTGAAATTTTTCCAAAGTTTCAAGACTAATTTATCAAGCTTATGTCTAACCAAAATTCAATTCTTATGAAAATGTCTATATATAATGGCCACATAAATAAATTTGATAAAATCAGTGTAATGCAACATTCAAGCAAATATTACATATCATAAAAATTTATTAACTAACTAGATTCTACTAATTCAAGAATTTCCAAACACAAATTTAACTTGGTAAAACTAGAAAGGAATATCTTTTTTAGCATGTCATGTCCATTAACAAATCTAATTAATGTTTGATAGAAAATTAGAAAAACATACTACCAAATACTCAATCTGATTAAACACATACAGACAATTTTCAAGAAATTCAAATTATAACCCTACAAGCACAAATAATATCAAATCATGCAAATCAAGATACAAGATACTGAATTACTATTTTAGAACTCACCGGATTCGTTTAACTTAACATAATAATGGATATAAGAGTACAAAAGTGAATGTCCATTTGATTTGAGGAATCTTGACAGAAGTACAATTTATTAATCTTTTGTCATCCTCGACACTTCTGAGATTATGACTACCCCAAGGATTTTAAAATTCCACTCTAGGAAGGCGAACGAAAGATTCAGGATGAATCGGAATAATGACAACATATTTAGCTAATTCCTAAGTGAAGTATGCGGTATTTGCTAAACACTTTCTAAATCCTTTTTAAACATCAAAATATCACAAGAAAGATCCCAGACGGATCTAAAGCCTGAAACTCTGATATCAAAACTGTCACGATCGGAAGTCCAAGACTGTGACTTTTAGTAATTTTAAGTAAAAATAGTGATAAATAGTAATTTATAAAATTTCAGAAAAGTTTAAGTACTTGAAATTTAAATTTAATCCTCAAAAGTAAGTAAATTACTAGATTGAAAAATTTTGAAAATCATGATATTATCTACTAGTTTTAAATTTCCAAGAAAATTATTCATTTTAAGTTTAGAAAAAAAAATCCTAATTAACTAATTCAAAAACTTTTATCAATTCATGAAGTTTAATGAAACAATTCAATTTAAAACCCTAGGCCCAATGTTCAAATAATTTACATAAATCATTTTTTTTCTAAGAACCCAATTTAATAGCAAAATCATCCTCATACATCTGCTATATAAATATATTAGTATTGGCTAAATAAATTTGACTTAGAAAAGGAAAATTGATACAAAGTACAAACCAATCAATGAAGAGGATTAGAACTGTAAGTATATGCCAAACATGTTTGGCAAACCACCAGAACAATTACAATAAAATAAATCGACACCTAAAAAAAGGAGGGAGTAGAGGGAGTGAGCACATGATTACTCAGTAGAAATTCAATTAACTTTTTGAATTGATACAATTTTACCATACCTGCATGATTAATATCCAGAATAGTCACATATTCAAAACCAAAACTAGAAATACACATTTGTACATATCATAAATCAACTCATCCTATGAACTCACACCCTCTCATCATGAACTAGAGTAGCTCGTATTACGTGTACTAAGTATTCTCTGCCTTATATCTATGTCAAAAAATTGTAGGGACACTCATGCGTTTAGCCTACTAAAGCGGATAAGCAACTGAATGTCTACATCTACCGAATGGGAATAATTACAAAAATCCTGTGCGAGTTTACGAGCTCTCACCGAAGGCGGATGTACTAGTTCACCTATTACAACATTGCGATGCCTAAAATGTATCTCATGTTTGATCCTATGGTATGTACAACATGTAACAATATATATGTAATAACCATGCAGAACATAATCAAACAATACTTTAAAACCCCACGTGATATAATTTTGGAATTTACTATACCTTGGGTAGGAAATCCACTAAATCACTCAAGATCACAATTTTATAAACATGTATAGAAGTCATACAGTCTAATTTCAGAATAATCTAAGATTTTTCAAAAGTTCAGTAAAATATTATTAAGTTCACGATTTTCACAAAATGGTCATAATGCAAATTTTAGATTAAAAAAAGTATAAAACTAGATAATTAAATCCCTACCTAAATTGAGTGTCCAAATAGTGTTACGATGTTATGGAAGATATTTGGCATCGATTGGGTATCATTTGCAGGGTCGGGCGTCATTTTTGAACTTTTTGGTCGATAGGTTTGAAAACTTGATTTTTAATCGGAGCTTTTGATCGTGAAATAGACTTCACCACTAAATTTAGAGAACCCAAAAATACTAGATTAGATATATAATTTGATCGATTCAGGCTCAAGCAAAACTAGGGCAGCAAAACTAGGGCCCACTGCATGCAAATCGAGGCAATCTAAGTCGTTAGATTTAGATTTTTGTGCCTGTTACCAAATACAATCAAAGTATATATCAAAATTCTTATTTTCATGAGTACATCGCAAATACGAGATTTATTTTATGATCTAACAATCGGGTTGAAAATTTTAAATATAAAACTAAATTAGCTCAAAATTAACAAAAATGACAAAATTCAATCCGAGCAATATTGAGTCAAAATATATATACCACGTGAAAGATCGTCACGAGTCGAGTTCAATGGGACTAGTTTCACCCCAAATGGACGCCGGAACCAGCGTCAATGCCAAAAAACGTCTGCGGCTGCTATACGTCACTGGCGGCGAACCAGGCAGTTTCAGGTGACGGGACAACCGACGCTGGCTTCGTCCAGAGCCTTGCTATTGATTCACATCGGTGGCGACACTCGTGAACATCAGTAGGGGTTTCGTTGGAGTTCCGTCAATATTTCAGCGTTTTCACCGAAGTTCGCAAAAAAGGGATCGAGAGAAGAGAGAGAGATAGAGAAAGAGAGAGCTGAGAGTTAATCAACTTGGCTATGTGTCCAAGCTTAAATGGGCCAAAATTTTTGCCCTTAAAACCCTCATTCAAGAATTTCCTCACTTTTATACACAATATTGCACTTAAGTCCCTGATTTTTCAAAATCTTCAATTTAATCCAAATTTGAAAATTTTATTTATCAATTTATTTTATTTTATTTGATCGAATGACCAAATTACCCTCACAAAATAAAGGGATTTCACACTTCTAATTATATTTTTAAAAAGAGAGTGAAATGAAATTTGCGAAAAATCAAAATCAAAAGAGAACATCTAGAAATATATACATTTTTTTTTATTAAGAAATGAGAATTTCGTATCCTTGATTATATGAGAGACATAATTCCATCAAAAAGCAATTACCGTGGGGGAAAAAATCAAATAGTAATAGGGTACCTACAATAGTAAAAGTTATGCTAAAAAGCTAATTGATTGATACACAATGCATGTTAAAACTATATATTTAGTACTGGATTATACGGTTTTAAATTATTATTTGAGTTGACCAAATTAGATCACTATTAATTAGTGCAACATATAAATACGTATATATATATATATGTAATGAATAATTCTTAGTATTCTATCTGGTATCTCATATTATTAATATCAGCTTATATTTTACGTGCTAAATTTTATTTTTCAATTAGTGACAACTTATTTTTCATATCACTATTAACTAGTACTTGTATTAAAAAAAGTGATAAATATATATATATATATAATGAATAATTCTTAGTATTCTATCTGGTATCTCATATTATTAATATCAGCCTATATTTTACGTGCTAAATTTTATTTATCAATTAGTGACAACTTATTTTTCATATCACTATTAACTAGTACTTGTATTAAAAAAAGTGATAAATAAGTTAGGATTCTTAAAATATTATCCATTTTTTATTAGCAGCAAAAAAAGTGCTCAATATTCAATAGTAATCCCACCTCATTTATTATTTTTTTTAATAGTACCTAGCCACATAAATGAATTAGCACTCTTCAATTGATGACCTAAACCAACGATGCAAAATTCCAGGTTCTAAACGGGCAAACTGATCATTTGACCATTATGAAAAGATAATTAAATATATATATATATATATATATATGCATTAGTTTCTCTTTCTCTCGTCCCTCATTTTCGGCCGAATCAGGCGAAGGAGGAGCAACCACTACCAAGGCCACAGTCCGGCCAGCCCAGCTACTGATGAAGTCTCCCACACCACCTGCTGCCCATGCTGCCCATCTCTGGCCATCGCCAAGCATTCCGTCACTGAGAAACATCGTTTTTGGCCGCGGGGTATTTTGAATTTCTGGCATCATTTCTGGCCATTTCAACACGTGTTCTTAGACTCGTTGGATTCATATCGTCGAGAAAAACATCAAGGTATATATTTCATAATCTCATTTTGCCCGGTTTGAAAGTTGTTGTTTTTATGTATTTTTGAGTTTAAGTTTGACTTTTGATCCGACCATTAGATTTTATTTTGGATGTCATTTGTGGAATATACTCAGAAAATGGTGAAGTTTGATATTGACTATGTTTAGTGACTGGCATAAGAAAACGATATCTAACGACTTAAATTTTGTCTCGTTTTGTGTGTCACCTGTCTCGTGTCAGTCCAGACCTAAATTGATCAAATTATATATCTAATTTAGCTATTTTGGATACTAGGAGTTCAGTGAAGAAGTCGATTTGTTGATTCGAAGCTCTATTAAGGAGTTGGTTTTTCATAAGTGAGTGACCGAGGGCTTGAAATTGGTTTCTGACATTCCGAACGATCGTTCAATGACACCTTAAGGATCCAATAGCATAGTATCACTATTCTAGTGAAGTAGGAATTTAGTTACCTCTGTTTACAATATTTTTTATTAAAGTTTACTTTCTGCAACACATGATGACAAACATGATTTTAGAATTATTTTGGACATATGTGATGGGATTTAATTGTATTATTGCTCTGGAACTTTTCTAAGTGTAAGTTATTTTTTGGGCTGTTATGCTGCCTATATTTCTATAAATTTTAATTAACTATTTTATTAAAAAACATAACATTATTTAAACTTAAATTACTATATGGCTATTTTTACCTATCAGTTCAAAGTACACGTGTCATAGGATCACACATGAGTACTAGGTTAGTATCATGGGGTTTTTATAGTATGGCACTACAGCTCTACCGACGGTGTAGAGTCTGTTAATCTGTGCAGGGTATTTCTTCTAATTACCTCCTCTTTAGCAGAAGTAGGTAATACAGTTGCCCCTCAAAATTTGTTTGGCAATACATAGGTGTCCCCTTCGATTATAGGTTAGATGTCAGGCAAGCTGCATGGCACAGGTAGTACCAACATCCTGGTTTCCATTGATGAGAGGTGTGAACACATAGTTATAGGTGATTTTGTGTCATGTGTTTATGGACTGATTGATTTTCAGGTATCATGCTTTCTGTTTATCTATATATATATGTACATATAGATTATCAGTTTTGGATATTTTTATGTATATATGCACATATAATTTTACAAAGATATTTTGGATTAAACTAACTATGCTTTCGATAACAGTTTCTCTACTAAGGTTTCGAGTCCACCCCTCTTATTTTCCTTTCTTTCAAGTGGTGGTTCATTCGAGTTCGTTGTCCTGTTTACTAGGTAAGCCACTTGGCTTATACTCACGGTTTTATTCCTCTTTAGTTGGTACCTTTTTCTTGTCTCACTCTTTTTCTATGTCTAACTGTTTAGCCAAGTTCATTGATTCCAACAAATGAATATATGAGGATGTATTTATTATTATTTGACAGTCTGGGATATGAATTGGACACAATGATTCCTAGGGAACTTATTTTCAAAATTTTAAGTACTTAGAATTTTGA
This sequence comes from Parasponia andersonii, assembly GCA_002914805.1. Taxonomy (NCBI): domain Eukaryota; kingdom Viridiplantae; phylum Streptophyta; class Magnoliopsida; order Rosales; family Cannabaceae; genus Trema; species Trema andersonii. The sequence continues at coordinate 57,456 of JXTB01000486.1, forward strand.
CAAACTTTGCATTTGGATTCAAAATTTAAAAAATCTATTTAATCAACACTGTAGTTTTATTAAACCAAATGTTTGTACAACTTAACTATGTTTTCTTAAATCTTAATTGGTGTTTCTTTTTAATAAACTAAACTGACTATGGACCCCTTTTTTATGATTTGAGGATTAAGGTGAAAAACCCAAGTATTTAGTTTCTTCTAGATTTTTGCAAGTTCTTTATTCATCTCTACTTACACTCAAAATTACTAAAAGTCAAAACTTTGGATTTTCGGTCGTAATAAATAAATTCATTGAACAACATTCAACAATTATATTTCTAACATCGTGTACATAATTAATCATCTGACAACAATTAAAACTGTGACATTATTATGGTCGTCTAATTGATTGGTGAAAACGAATGACTAATTAATAGTACTAAACAAATACTACAAAAAAACACACTTATAGCGACGACATAAAAATGTCATCGCTATAGTTTTAGCGGGCAATAATAGCATCATATCTCATGCCAAAAATTATACTATACACTTTATGGCAACTACATATGTCATCATTATAGGGTTTACTTAATAAATTTCGATTTTTTCAAAAGGTAAAAATAATAAAAAAACTAAAAAATTAATATATTTAACCTATAAATTTTATTTAAAAAATTTTAATTTTTTTTTAAATGTAAAAAAAATAAAAATAATAAATAATAACTAATTTAATATATTTAACTTATAGTGATGACAATTGTCGTCGCTACAGGTTTTGAATAAAATTTTAAACAGTAATGTTTACCACTCTAAATTTAAAAAATTTAAAAAATTATTTTATTTTACCTATAGTAATTACTTTTGTCGTCGCTATAGATTTCAAATGAAATTTTGAGTAGTAACATTTACAGCACTCAATTTCGAAATTTGAATGGAATGACGTCATTCGGGCTATAACGGCGACTTCACTATCTATAACGACATTTGTCTTCGTTATAAATGTTGTATAATAAAAACTCAAATATTTTTCTTCTTCTTCTATCCTCACCTTCATTCACTCACTCTCTCTCATCTTTTCTCTCCAATTTTCACTCTCTCTCTCTCATTTCTCACTAATATATATTCATATATATATATATACATATCTAGTTTTTTTCTTTTATGTATTTATGTAAATATTTTGTTATAAATACAAATTTTTTTTTTTGATTAATTGTTACTCAGGTTTGTGTTATTTTAGATTTCAAATTTTTTCTTTATTGGCAAGGTAAATTTCCCTAAATTCCAATATAGTTTAATTTATTTTTTAAATATATGGATTAATTAATTTCTCGGTATTTATAATAATATGTAGATTTTGTGTTATAATTTTGTAGGACATTTATTGATTTGAGGTTGAATATACTTTTGTGAAATTTATATTTTGGTTTATGAAATGGATTAATAGTTTGATTTTAGAGTATAGAATATATTTGTTTAAGAGTGTTAGTTTTAATTTTTGACTTTCATTTTGATATTTATAATTTTTGTAGTTTTTTTCCATATTGATTTCAATTTTTGTGTATAAATTTATTGTTTGTCTTTTAAAAATAATGATTTAAAAAATAATTTAGATTGATTAAACTAATTGTATTTTTTTTTTAATCTCTGTCATCTATAGTGATGACATGGTATTAATTTATATATATATATATATTTTAAAAAATATATTTATAGCGACAACATTAGTCATTTATAATGACGACAAAATATATCATCAATATAGGAGATTTATACCGACCTACCTATAACGACGATTATATTACGACGATTTTGTCGCCGCTATAAACCTATAGCAGCAACAATCTAATCTATAACGACGACAAATTGTCGCTATAGACCATTTTTCTTGCAATGGAATTGCAAATATCATTTATTAGAACAGTGCAAATTACAAAAATCACCTTTGAATATCCGCTTTCCACAATGTTAAATTTTATTACTTTACCATATTATTGGAATAATGTTGCTTAAGGTTACTTTATTTTTTTTTTCTCACGAAATTTAAAAGAAGTACAATAAATTTCTACCACAAAACCGTCGGTTTGCGACTGCGCCTCTCCTAATTTTGTATGCATATGCATGCATACAACTGGCCACACTAAATGACACATATATGTATAATCACTAGATATTACTTTTTCTTTTCTTTTTTTTTTTTTTGAAAAACTAGAAGTGGAAATTCTATTGAGATAAGTATTTTGTTACAAAGAGAGCAATACAACTAGAAATTTTCTCACGCCAACACATAGTAGTAGAAATACTAGAAATATACTTGGCAAGTGCATGGACAAGTATAGTATTGCTGGCTATCAAATCATTTATTGATAAATCACCGGAAGAATTTGGCATTACTATCGCATTAATCGAATCATTCTCAACAGACTTGATACAAATACCTCTCTCAGAGGAAGAAGAAAGTGATATTAGATCTCCATTTATAATATTATCTGAGAAATATAAAACATAAATAATAATAATTAAAATGGAAAGAAATTATGCAGTACTGCCGACTGTCGGTTCTCTCTCTAACCGCGGTTTAGTTGCACTACTTTTTCTTTTTTTAATTGAAAAAAATAGAAAAAAGAAAGAACAACAATATACCTTTTACGCAAAAAGTATATTCCATATTCAAATAGAAGGGAAAAAAGAAGACAAATTGGTTACTACCAAGATTTCTGTAACCATATATGCGCCCAATAATAATAGTTCAACTCTAATTATCCTCGCATACATCAATACTACACTGTTTACAAACTCGTGGTATTGTTTGATAGAGATTAATTACATATAACATATTGCTCTCATATTTTTCACTCTACTACACCGAAAAAAAAAAAAAGAAGAGGGGAAAAGAAAATGTAATTGTTTATCGCGGAAATTCTCCTCTCTTTTCTTACTAAATCAGGATGAGATGTCTTCAGTATTTATTTGTAGATGAAGAGGCATCCATCAAAACCTGCATGCGATACAATGTATATTTAGTATTAGCTTAATGTTTATGATATTAGTATTATTTTAAATTGACGTTGGAATGATTACTTGATTTAACGAAATCAATTTTCAATACGAGATATCATACGCCAAGAATATAACAACTCCCAAAAAGAGAGAGAGAGAGAGAGAGAGAGAGAGATCAGTAACAAAAGTAAGGAGATTGAAAAGAGAGAGCTAAATTTTTCGTTATAGGACCAAGCGTACGTATCAAGGTTGAGTGACTTTATTGTCAGTGTCTCCTAAAGGGCTGAGTGTGGATTTTCCTATTGGATTTTTCTATTTTTTTTCTTCTTTTTGTGGGGGACCGACTTCGCCGGATTACAGCTCCCTAACCTAACTAAAGTTTGGTAAATTGATGGTTCAAAAAAAAAAAAAGTTTGGTAAATTGATATTTTAAATACCAAGCCTCAAGTTGTTGATGATGATCAAAAGTGACTCACCTACGGCCATTTATTCTATCCGAATAAACACTCTTTGGCTGATGATGGCCTATTACATAGTAGAAGATCATTCTTAAGTTTATGTCTCTTGCTTAATTATTTTGGTGATTCTAACTTCGTCCCTAACTTCATCACGAAGGAATAAAGTAGCCCACGAATTAGATGTGTAATTTTTTTCTCACTTTTAGATAATTTGTTTATATGCTTGAGGGCTGTCCAAGTTGCATTATCCCTCGTGTTTTAGACGAGACTATTTCCAATCAATAAAACCTTACGAAAAAGGACTAAATAAGTAATCTGATGGATGTTGATAAAGTTTGGACAATTCTTTTTAACATTTTCTTGTCCATCCTTAGCTCCCACAAAATCCATTAAGAAAATACAAAGGAATATATACACATGTACGAAAGCTTATCTATCAAATGCTTCTACCAGTTTTTCTAGGTGAAAACATTATCAAGTACAGATGCAACACTGCAAACAAGAATACAAAATTAATCGGTATAAGTGGTAATCAAACAAATTTATATATACTTACTCGTTACATTACTGCCTCGTCTAAGGACCACAACTTATTGTATTATTCCCTCGAATGAAAACTACGTTAATTTCTGTGCTTTCCAAACATGGCAATAGCTAGTATCGAGGTATCCAAATAGTAGCCCGTAGGCGGCCATACCTATGTGAAGAGATTTGTTTATCCTGAATCAGCTACAAGAAACCCGACAAAATATGTCATAACGCCCAGAAGTGGGGTAAGAACGTTCAGGGATATGTGTCCTTTACTTAATTATTTTAACAATTGCATTCTTTACCACGTTCATATAGCCTAAAAATTATAGTGAAAATATTAGTTTGTCGTTTTCACATGTTAAATTTTTTATTTTTTTAATTTTTGGACGAAGATTGGAACTCAGGACTCTCCACATAACTAAACTATGCCTGCCTGCTACAGTCATTTTTCACATGTGGGACTCTAGCCTACAATTTAATTTGTATGTCCTTTTCGACCTTAAGTTACACATTAAGATTATGTAATAAAAATTATTTCATTTTTTTTTTTTTAACTCCTACAACGAAATGATGTGCCATGCTCAGTTAATTTTTGTTCTTATTTTTGGGAATCTAAAAAGAGTACGGAAAACGAGGAATCTTGAATTGGAATCAGGCAAAATGCAAATGGAGATTACTGTGCCTTACTTGGGTCGTCCGTGACTAGCATGGCAGTCCCTCCAAAATCACACGTGCCACCAGCCAGCTTCGACTTCTGGAAGTAGCTATTGAAGGCGAAAGAAGCATGGGCCAACAACGTGTTTGGCAGGTAGCATGGTCCATTGGGCTGAATTGACTTACAATCTGCGCCTGACCCACACGCATAGTCCAAAGCCGGTTGCATTATGGAGTCAGGCACTGTAGGCTTCGCAACGCACCACACTGTAAACTCTGGCTTCTTATGACCCGGGGGTGGCCCAACACTAACGCCTGGAGATGGTGGTGGGTAGGTTACAGGTGGTGAGTGGGTTGGTGGGCTTGGGCCAGATTTTGGTGGGTTAGGCCCAAAATAGGGTGGAACTGGAGGGGTTGGTGGGCGTGGTGGAGTAGGGTTAGGAGGGCGAGGGGAATTTAAGAGGGGTGCGGGTGGTCGTTCAGGGCTTGAAGATGGAGGGTTTAGGGTTAGTGGAGGCATTTGTGGTGAAAATGGTGAAAAAACATAGAAAGGAGGAGAGTTTTGTGGTGAGGAAAAATCGAAAGGTGATAAAGAGAAGGGAGAACTCGCTTCTGAGGCTTCAAAGTCCGAGTACTCCGACGGCTGATCAATGTTGAGGTGAGTTTGTACTCCTATGAAACTTTGGGCTTGTTTTTGGTACTGGGTTTCGGATTTTTCTGCATGTTTTCCTGCATCTGCACCATAGAGATCGATCAAAGAATAAGAAACAAAAATCACCGACTTAGATATAAGAAAAAGTTAAGGAAGAGATTAATGCTTGCCACATTGAATGAAGAGATTGATTGCTGAAACTGAAATGTAATAAGCGATTAAAACGCTCAATATCGTGTGGTGTGATCTTGTTCTTGACTCCATTTATGAAAAGCACTCTAAGCTGATTAATACCCAACAAGCAGAATTTCCCAGTTGGGATTTGGTGCGACATCCATAGTCTATTATGCACTTCGAAATTTATATGGATTGCACATATAGGAAGCTAGGTTATGAATTAACCTGAAAAAAGGAGAGTGGTATCCCAACTGAAACTAAAGGAGATACCTTTTTCAAATATATATATATATTTTTTAAATTGCGGATATTTAAACATGTATCTGTGATTTGATGCAGAGTAAAAAGATTTGAGGGGATCGGATAGCGATTAGAGAGTTGCACAGGTGACTTTATTTCTTCTGGTGGAGGAATATATTCTTGCTTGTCAGAAGAGAAATATGTACCTTATTTTTTTGTTTTCTACACTTTTGTTTTACTTGAATTCTACTCAAAGAGGTACTTCTCTTACTACTTGCTTTCAGTTCAGCTTCTATATCTATTCCTTCCCGGTATTTCTAGAACCTTAAGAATAACACTTCCTTCAGAACAGGGAAGTTTCTAGATTTAGACTCGACCCAGTAAAATGGAGTCACCTTCGACAAAACCAACTAGATATTCAGACTGTTAGCTAGTTAATTTTACCTCGGCTAATGTCGGGTTTAGGGACTAGTTTTGCAGATTTGAACACTTCCCCTTTTAAAGTAACACGGCCTGTCTCATGTTGCATAATCAGCAATAGTATCTCCGAATCTATATGTGCCTTTCCTTTTCAAGCTATTAGACAGGTTCTGTCTTAGAGCTAAAATGTTTTCCGTTCTTTATAAAGTTTCTCTGTGGTTCCTAGTTTGTTATATTAACCTTACGAAATCATGGATAACTTGAGTTTTAAGGATATAACGCCTTTAAGAATTAACTCCCAAGAAAACATGCGAGCAATGGATCGAATTTTCAACAAGGAAAGTGCATATTTAGAAGGAATTCAGTTAGGATTTGAAATTTTAAAGAAGTGTGATTTTATTGTTTTTAGGAAAGTTCTAATCTGATTAGGAGAGTCAAATTAGATAGTACGAATTTCATTTTAACTCTTGGTTAAATATTAGATAACTTGAGTTTTAAGGATATGACGCCTTTAAGAATTAACTCCCAAGAAAACATGCAGCAGTGGATCGAATTTTCAACAAGGAAAGTGCATATTTAGAAGGAATTCAGTTAAGATTTGAAATTTTAAAGAAGTGTGATTTTATTGTTTTTAGGAAAGTTCTAATCTGATTGGGAGAGTCGAATTAGATAGTACAAATTTTGTTTTAACTCTTGGTTAAATATTAGTTAAGGTCATGTTTTGGTACTTCGAATTTATTGTTAGTTTTCTCAGTCTTATAGTTTCTTATTTCTGCTTGGGACGGTTAAACATATGTAGGTCCTAGGACATGTAATGGGTGTAGAATTTAGTTATTGAAAATTAAAGAGTTTACTTGTTTGATTTTCCAATTATCTCATTTATCTGTGGAATCAACAAGTGATTGATGCCTATTTTCCTGATATTCGTGAGCGAATCAGCAGGAACTGTAGATGCCTAAGACTGGTTTCTTGTGAAAATTAAAAGTCTTAGGAAGGATGTGTTTTGTCTGTGGCGAGCATTTTTTCTCGTTCATGCTCTTCTTACAACACTAAACACATAACCTAAGTTTTTGGAGAGATTGTAAGGGTAGACTCATTGCTAAGAATGAGGATGTAAGTTGTAAATTGTTTGATTCTTATGATCAATTTGAATATTGAAGCCTAATTTATAGGTGGAGATTTCTAAATTTCCTTCACTATTAGCAAGGCTCTACTTGTCAATCAAATGGACTAGATTATTCCTTTTACGATTATAGATGGCAGAAACGTCATCAATGGTGACATTACTTGTTGTATCATATTTATAATGTTCTTTTCAAAATAACGTCAAGCATTAATATGTAGGATCTGCCGAATGAATAATGAATAATGAATATAGATTTGTTGTTTTGGCTAATGGCATGATTGACTTGAATAAAGATGTTAGTAGTGACCTGTCTGTTTTAATCAATAGAGAATCTCTGCTATTATGTGTGTAAGATTTCAAATAGTACTTGTATTACATAAATTGAATATGTTCCCTAACATTGATAGTCTTCTTGTATATATTTTCATGATAATCTTGTTGTATAAATTTTCATACTTGAGAATTAAATTTTGTCAAGAGCATTATGAATGCAATTTTACCTAATTAGACTGCAATTTACACTTGTTAAAATGAAGAATAAAACAATAATCTGTTTGTTCCTGTTGGCGATGTGCCTACCATCTATAGCCTCAAAAGGAAAATCTAGTCTCTTTGGTTTGATCGAAAATTGGAGTCATGCTAATAGAAAATGAACAAATTTTAGGTATCTCCGCTTATAAATTAGATTTCAGTTTTCAAATTCGTCATAAGGGTCAAATAGTTTATTACTAAACATCGTCACTCTGAGTAATGAGTATTCGCTCAAAATCTCTCCCAAGGTTTAGATTTACTGGCCATGATCTGTTAGTCTATCATATTTCTTGGATTCCACCCTCTGATTGTTCATGGAAACTGAACTTTGCTGGTTTTGTTGCGGATTGCGAATCTGGAATTGCTGGTGTTGGTTTCATTCTTCGTGATGAAAATGCTATATTCAAAGCTGGGTGTGCAGAACCAGTGAATGAATGTGATAACATAGTGACAGCAGAGCTGTTGGCTTTGACTCATGGCCTTGAAGTTGCTATGAATCAAGGAATTGATTTTATAGAAATTGAGGGAGACTGTGTCCCTCTGTTAGAATTGCTGTATTGCCAGGCTGAACCCATGTCGTCGTATGCCCAGGAACTTCTTGACCAGTGTATCGACTTCATTAAGTCTTTCCGAGGTGTGAACATCCGCAGGATCAATAGCTACAGCAATGGAGCTGCAAACAAGATGGCTGCCCTAGCAATCAGTGAGGACGAACCTATCTTCTGGTTTGGTCAACCACCTCCTGAAATATCCGAAATACTTGTTGAGGATGTTATTGGCCGCTGGGTGCAGGTTCCCAAGGTGTGAGTGAGGATTTTGTTTTGTAATCGAATAAAGTAATTGTTATGTTTCTTTGTTAATTAGTGAGGGAGGGACTTAGTTTTGTATGCTTGAGAATTTAGTCTGATTCATGACTAGAGCTGAACTGTGAACCTTGTTTGGAACCAAAATTTTAAGTTACTGATGGAATAATATTGTCTCTAAATTTCTCTTTTTTTTTTGTTCGTTGTCTTTAAATTTTGTTTTTTCTTTTTCTTATTAGACTGAAATTGATAGTGACAAAAATCAGGAGGATATGTGCCCGCTAAGTGGCCATCTTCAGCCCCTATCTTTGGAGTCCACATTCATTTGAGTAAAGGTCTTAGGACCATAGGTGCACCTTTATGTTTTGTTCTTGGTTTGATTATGTTCAATATGTAATCGTAATCTTCTTTGTTCCCCTCCTTGTCATCTTAGTGCCAATGAACAAATTTACTTCAACTTTTTCTTTCTTCCCTAGCCTAAAGTTTCATGTACTGATTTTTCCGTGACCATGTGGACTTTTGAGTCTTGCTAAGTTTTACTTCGGTAAACGAGCCTTTATTTAGACCATTGGTAATTTGCTAATGATTTTTCTTTTGTTTTTTCATTTCTTCTTCATATTGAATTGGTTTGGATGGCAATCTGGTCCCTTTCTTCCCAAAATACAAAATCTTCATATTGATTTAGATGGTAGGTTTTCCAAATTCAAAATTTTTTATAATGTAATTTCCCTTAATTTCACTCCTTTTCCTATAGAGTACATGGTCAATTTCCCTTAAGTCTCTCAAACGCGCAGAGTGCGCGTGTGCTCACGTTTCAACTTTCAGAAAAATATAAATGACCGTCGAATATTTAAGAGAAAATAACTAAAATGCGCGTGCGCTCACATTTCCTTCTATTATAACTTTTTGAAAATAGAAATGACAGTCGAATATTTGAGGAAAAAGAAGAGAAAATATAAATGACCCTAAGAATATTTAAGGGAAAAAATGAGAAAATTATTAAAATGCATCAAAATCAAAAATATATATATAAAATATTTAAAATAAAATAAGTCACTCAAACGGATCGAGCGCTTGTGATCATATTTCGTTTTAACGCAACAAAAATATTTATCACTACTAGATATATTACCAAAAGGAAAATAAGAAATAGTTAAAATAACGATCTTAATTTGGCATATAAGTTAAGTAATACCAAAAAAATTCTCTAAAAATGGTGGATTATTAATAAGAGAATATGCTAAACAGCAATATCATACCATAACCGTAGTAACCAACGTTGGTATCTAATACATACTATGTTAGGAAATGTTGACTAAGATGTAAAATAGGCTAGACACACAATTTGTAGCGCGTGTAGGCTCGGCTCCGATTCTTATAAAAGAGCCTAATATGGCCTACAATTTTATACGGGCTTAACTACAATTTTATAGCGGTAGATCATGTTTAAATAAATTGTGCTTATACGGATCATAATATAGGTTTAATTTCATTGTTATTATTCTTTTATTTTTTATTAGATTAAAGTAGGGGAAAAAACTATTCATATTTTTATAAAATTTTAATAAATTAANTATATAAAATAACTAAATGAGAGCCTAATATAAGCCTACAAAAATGTGGGTCGAGCAGGACCGAGTCCATGGGCTAATTCTTGAGACCTAGATCGGCCTATACCATATGTACTAGGCCTGCCGAGACCCACATTAATATGGGTCGGACCAATATTGTATTTTTCCTTCAGAATATAAGTCAACTCATATTAACATCTTTAATATTGACTGAGACATGCCGTATCGGTCCGGCTCAACCTAAACACGTTTTACTACATACATTATATTTCTGCAATATTAGCTCAGGTATGATTAGTAGTCATGTTATGTTGGCTTGGGCACTACTAACCATACGTTTATTATGATTGTCTATTTTCATACGTAATTATTCTCATACAAGATACTATGTTATATTTGGGCATGCTCATGCATTTTTTTTTATATTATGTTATTTTCGTGCTTATTTATGCCCGTTTATGATTTTATGCTATTTTCATGCTTAATTGTATTCGAGTATGATATTATGCTATCTTTCGTATCTAATCATATATGTTGTTCTTCACTTATATATGATTTTCATACATAATTATTCTCGTTTTCGAACTCTTATTCTTATTTTTTTTTTGCCATAATCTTGCTTATTAAATTTTTTTTCAAATTTAATTGTTTTAATATTATTAATAAATATTTATTTTAAATGATGATAAATATTAGTTAGATATCAATTATAATGTAAAAAAAATTATTTGTAGTATTTAGATAAGAATTTATATAAAAATAAGTCTAAATTGAAATATTCCAAATATGCGTGAGAAAAGAGAACTAATTTGAACTTTTATAGTTTGACTCTTAATTAGGTTCGCCTTTTTTCTTAACCTTTAAGGATTTTACGTTAGAGACTGGCTTTGTTGTTAGGCCCTTAATATTTTAAAACTCTTTTGGTTCAAATTTATTGAATTTTGGGATTTTTTTTCTTCAAAATAATTGAAATTGACATAATATTAATATATTTTATTTATTTCTATCTAGAATTTATTTTTATTTTTCTATATTTTATATTTATTAAATTATAATTATGCCAAAAAATTTGTATATAATTTTAATTTTATATTTTTTCAAATTATTTATTATTCTTAATTTTACATGTCGTACTATGTGTCATTCCTATACTCCCACATGTGTCGCAAGGTCTAGGCACAACTAGTGTTGTTGGGCATAATTATTGTTGTCGTGCAGTACATTCACATATATGTATTATTGGCCACAATTATTTTTTGTATCATGACATATTGTATTGGCTTATAATCTAGTCACGTGCGTGCCACCTCATTAATGCCAACTGCTTTAGTACCAGTACTACACATGCTATGCTAAGAAAGTGAAATTACGATTATGTGGACGTATGACACTAACCACAATACAAAACTTATGGTTTTTTTTTTTTTTGGGCTAAATTTAACCAAGCTCGTTTGTAAGTGTATATTTCATGTACAAAATATACGTGGTATATATTTAATTATATATATTTATATATGGTTTACATTTATAGTATAAAATTATATCTATGATATATATTATGAAATGTATACCACTATATATATTTCATGTATAAAATATTTGTGTTATACATTTCTTCAAAGCATGTACAACTAAAATAAAAATAAAAATTGGTATTTACGTAAATATGCTTAAAAAATGGTATTCATATACTTTTTCCTTGAGAATATGTTTAAATTTTGGAGAATTATATTTGCACCCCGTATTATTCTTAAGATACTTTTATAAAAAAATAAAAAGATAAGTCAGGATAAGATTTTAAAAGTCATATTAAAAGCACCTGAAATATCTTTTAAAACTAACTTTCTTTCCTACAAATCCATCAATTAAAACGAATTATCAATTTATAATCTTATGATGAAAATATCGAATTATTGAAAAAGAAAAAAAATGAGAGAAACAAATAATTAAAACGAGAAAATGAAATCCAAACTACTTAAAAAAAAAAAAAAGTAAACTAGCTGCAAAACCATATATATAAATTCAGGTTGTATGATTATCAAGTATAAATGTAATTCAATTTAGAAAAAGAAGTTATTATATGAGATTAAATGTATGTATACATAAAATAATATATTCATAAACAAAATTTCAATTTGATAGAAAATAAATATTTGTAAATGTTTTCGTTTTTGTTAAGAGTGAAGGAGATAGATTATAGGGAAAAAAAGAAGGAAAAAAAAAGGAAAAGATAGAAGGAAAATTAGAATGAGAATGGCCTATGGAAAAATAGAATGAGAGTGACCCCTAGAAATTTGAAAAAGAGGGAGGAGGAAAAGATGTGGTGCCTCTCTTTTTTTCCTTTTCTTGCATTGTCTTTTTTAGTTATTTTACTGGTCAAAAGGGTGTCTTTATGCCAAGATAGGATATATATATATATAACCCTACTTACATTTTTCTTTAGATTTTAAGGATGTTAATTTCATCAAATAGAGTGATGCTTTACAGTGCACTGGCCTGAATGAGGCAGACTTTTATCGTTATTAGTAGTGTGGGACATGGAGCGAGAATTCTTAGGTTTAATATTTAGCAGGACGGGTGAGCTTGGGATCGAGTGCCCTTTACCGACCCCATCCCGATTATGTATGAGTTAATTTTTATTTTTTAAATAATAATAATTTAATTAGATTTTTTTAAAAAAAATCTAATAATATATAGTCATATACTAATATTATTTCAGTTATTTGGGATTGTATTAGCTTCTTAAATGAATGAATATGTTATATGATTTTAGCATCAGATATTTTATATTTGACAATTCTAATATGTTAAAGCTTTATTTGAATGTATTTTTTAGTTATTTAGGTCTTTTATTAAATTATAATTCCAATAGATTAAGCTAAAATTGAAATTTTCAATGAAGTTAACTTTAATTTTGATTTTTTTGATATGTCTATACTTTTAAAAGAATTGGACTAATATAGAATTGTTTAATTCATTCAAGATGACAGTTCCAAATGGGGACCCCAATATACCAATGGGGAAACTGATCTCTAATAGAAATTCTCCAAAATTGTTCCGCTCCAAATTAAATAATAAATGATGTGGGGATAGTATAATAAAACAATAATAGGGATGATCAAGGCCGACTGAACCTATAGGTAGATTAGATTCTTACCTAAGACCCCCAATTCAACAAGGCCCCAAATTTTTTTTGTATATATTAATATATAGATTGTTGTAGATACTTCCTTTTGACTTTGATGCTTTGATCAAAAGTGGATTTTGATAAAATCAAATAAAAATTTAAAAAGTATAAAGAAGCCTAACTTTAGCTATCTTTTAACTATTTATTTATTCTAAAATATAAGAACACAAGCTATATATTATGCTACTTTTTTTAAACATTGTAGGCTTGTAGCTAAAGTTACCATCGAATGTTTATTTATTGAGCCAAGTTAATGTTATTGTAAAGTTTTTTTTAACATTAGAATTTAAAAGTTGTTGGTATCATATTGTTGTAGTTTTACTTACAAATCTGCTTATAAGTATAAACCTATTCATTCTTATTTTACAAATTACAATACACACTTTGAAGAAAAAAAATAAGACTCATATTTAGTTTTCAATTCCATCTCTCTTGCCAATCTCTCTTGTCATTCCTAATTGTTTCACCACAAATTGATTTACAGGTTATATGTTTTTTTCTTACTCTTTATTTCTTGTTAATTTATTAATTAATATTGTTATTTGAATTTTATAGTAGCATTTTTATTTTCTATTATTATTCTCTTATCTATAGTTATTTTTTTCTTATACTTAAAATATTAAAATAAATATGTCTAATAGAAATATCCATTTGGATATGAGAAATTAAAGAAAAAGAGAAAAATAGAGAGTTTAATTCAATCACAAAAAGGAGCTCTTGAAAAGTTTCTTACAAATAGTAAGAGGGAGGGAAAGAACTCATATGAAGAAACAACTACAAAAAGAAAACTTCAATGAATTAGGGGATAATGAAGTGGTGGTAGAATAACTTACAGAGAATGATATTGATGAAACATGTGATAATGTGAGTATTGAGGAAGAATGTCAAAAAAAATAATAAAGTGGATAGAACTGACATAAAAATTAGTGATCTAAATGAAAGTTAGAGTCATATTTCTATCAATATTTATGACCGAGAAGGTAGAAAAATATTGATAATAAGTTGAGAGATTTATTAGTAGAAAAAGATCAAATTAAAGAAGGTAATATAAATTTTCCTAAAGATGAAAATGATAGGCATTTCTCAACTACTTATTACATGAGAGAACTAGCAAATGGGGAAAAATATGATAGGAAATGGTTAGTATATTCAAAAGATTTTGATAAGATATATTGTTTTTGTTGCAAATTGTTTAATAATAAGAAATCTAGCATGACACAATTGGGTAACAAAGAAATTAAAGATTGGAAAAACCTTAGTATGAGAATAAAAAATCATGAAACAAATAATGAGCATATAGTTAATATGAGTAATTGGTTTGATTTAGAAATTAGATTATCAAAAGATAGAATAATTGATAGAGATATACAGGAAAGAATTAATAAAGAGAAAGAATATTGGAGAAATGTTTTAGTTAGAATTATTGCTCTTATAAAAAGTTTAGCTAAAAATAATTTGGTGTTTCATGGAAATAACGAGAAAATCTATCAACAGAACAGTGGGAATTTTTTAAGTCTCATTGAGATGATTTTTGAATTTGATCCAATTATGAAAGAACATGTTCAGCGTATTCAAAATGGTGAAATTCATAATCATTACTTGGGACATAATATTCAAAATGAGTTGATACAATTATTAGCACTTGAGGTCAAAAGTGTAATTTTGAAAAAAAAATCAAAAAGGCAAAATATTTTTCTATTATACTTGATTGTACTCTAGATGTAAGTCACCAAGAACAAATGTCCCTCATATTAAAGTATGTAGATATTTCAACAAATCTAATAAAAATAAAAGAATATTATTTAAGATTTTTAAAAGTGGATGATATTTCTGGAAAATGCCTTTTTAATGAACTTATTGAAGAAATTAAAAATATGAAACTTGATATCAATAACATAAGAGGACAAGGATATAATAATGGATCTAATATGAAAGCAACAAAGTGTGGAGAAAAGATAATTAGAGATAAATTCTAGAGAGTTATATACACCTTGTAGTTGTCATAGTCTTAATTTAGTATTTTGTAATATTGCCACATCTTATGTTACCTTGTGGTTGTCATAGTCTTAATTTAGTATTTTGTAATATTGCCACATTTTAGAGCTATATCATTTTTTGGAGTCTTACAATGCATATATTCATTATTCTCTTCTTCACCCAAGAGATGGAAAATATTAAAAGATAATATACCTAGTTTAACCATTAAATCATTGTCACAAACTCATTGGAAAAGTCACATTAAAAGTGTTAAGGCAATTAGATTTTAAGCTCCATATATAAGAGAAGCTTTGTATGAACTTGTAGAAATTAGTGATGATCCTAAAATAAAGAAAATGTCTAGCCATGTATGAATTAGAGGATTTTGAATTTTTGTTAGGTATGACTATGGTATGATATTTTATTTGCTATTAATTCAGTTAGTAAGAGATTTCAAAATGAGAATATGTATATTGATATAGCCATAGATCAATTAAAGAGTCTTATTTCTTTCTTTTTTTTTTGAAAATTATAGGAGAAATGAATTTGTATATGCTAAAATTTCAACTAAAGAGATTGCAAATGAAATGGAAATAGAACCAAAATTTCATGAAAAACATATGATTCGTTGAAAGAAAAGATTTGATGAAAATATTGATGATCATGACACAATACAATCTCTGGAAGAATCTTTTAGAATTGATTACTTTCTTTATATAGTTGATCAAGTTCTTTGTTCACTCAAAAGTAGATTCAATTTGAGATGTATGAAAAGATTTTTAGATTTTTATTTAATTCTAAGAAATTAAAGTCATTGGATGAAGATATTTAAAAATGTGATGAATTTTCAAATATAGATAGTTTTGATTTATTTTCAGAATTAAGAGTTTTAAGAGAAATTTTTCAAAAAGAAAACAATAGCCAAATTGAATTACTTAATTTCATTAAAAAAGTTGACTCTTTTCCAAATACATGGATTGCTCATAGAATTTTGCTAATAATTTCTGTAATAGTTGCTTCTACAGAAAGAAGTTTTTCAAAACTAAAATTGATAAAATCTTATTTGAGATCAACTATTTCGCAAGAAAGATTAAATAGAATATCTATGTTGTCTATTGAGAAAAATTTGTTAGATAGACTTGAATATAAAGAGTTAATTAATAATTTTGCATCTCAAAAAATAAGAAAAATAAATTTCTAATAAATGTTTTTTTTATTCCTCTAATTTCTTTGTTATCTATTTTTCCCCCCTCAAATGTAAAAGGCCATATTTGGAGGATTTGTCTACGATCCAAATAACCTTTGAGCTGGCCTGGGGATGAGGATAGTAAAAGCACAAACTCTATCCCGACTGTCCCGTTGACGTCCCTATTAGATTTCTTTTAAAGAAAACATAGGCAGTCATACCTTCTGTAGGGTTGTTAAATACATAATAATCTATCTACACATTGTAGAAATGGGTCAAATCACATGCATCGCACCAACTCATTGATTTTTTCACTTATTTGATTTTGTCCAACTTATTTACTCTTCAAACTGCATGATGCGGACAATTTTTCGCAGTTCAAACCACACCGCATCATAATATACTTTATATGATTTTTTTTAATTGATGTTTTGTTATCTTTCCAACTTTTGAATTAAAACTTTTTCCTTCAGATATTGCAATTTTATAACTAGCATGTAATCAATTTTTTTTCTTGCGGATTAATTAATTTAGAAGCAAAGAAATACCAAGATTTCAATTGATCAAAGTTTTCAAACTCAAGGTCAAAAGCTTTTATTCAAACCCTAGAACCTGAATTGCGTTACTCTGCAAATATAGGTATAGTTTGGTTTAGCTTGATTTGATTTCTCTTAATCACTTCAAACCGCATGGATGGGAAATAGGCATAAACCATGTATATGATTTTGTGCATTCAATGAACAATAAAATTGGCTAAATCGCAGCGGCAAAACCCTTACTCATTTTTTACAAAATGATATTTTAAAGAATGAAACGAGTGCGATGGTAGAAGAGACAAGCTCGTTATACAACAAATTCAAACGACGTCGTTTGTGCCAAACCTTGGCATGGTCGGGGAAAGAAACTCAACCTTTTTATTCTTATTATTTTCTTGAGGGCTTTGTGGGGAAGCTAAATGTACAAATTAAAACTATGGTTGGAAATCGGTCTGAAAATGCCAAAGCTCCTAACTTTTATATCTTAATCTTTTTCTCTTGAATTGAGGTGGTTAACATATTGTTTTCTTGGTATCCTTTAGCTGTTTCTTTTTTTTCCCCCTATTCCATACGAAAAGTTCGTTGAAATGCCATGTGATGGGAGAAATTTCACAATATTAGTCCTTAGTGTTTCACTGTTTGGCAATATGGTCCTTAACTTATTTGTTTTTGTATTCAAATCTCTAAATAACTATTTTGCCTTTGCGCACTTTTAAGAAATTCCATCCAACACTACTATAAAAAATATTTTTCACGTCACTTATAGAGCAACGTGGTAGAGAAATATATACGAGTGATGTGGTAGCCCCACGTCATACCAAGTCACTTTATAAATGATATGGTATGCTGGCCTACCACTTTGTTTGTATAAAAAGTGACATGGTATATTAGCCTACCACATCACTTGTATAAAAAACGATGTGGTATATTAACTTACCGCGTCACTTGTATAAAAAGCGACATAGTAGGCCACAAATTATCAACTATTAAGGTCTTATCATGTCGCTTTTGGGGGATACTATATCACTCTTTCAGGAAAGCGACGTGATATGTGTCATCTTCCTCCTCATACGTACTTCGTTGCATGCTCGGCCGATGTAGGTTACAATGTTCTAAAAAATCTTAACCACCCTACTGGTTTCTTTGTAGATCAGTCTAATGATATATGCACTTCACACTGTTTCTACGAGCCAAATGCCAAATCACAATCTTCATGATCCATTGCTCAAACCTTTATGGCGTCACTTCATCCTCTGCCTCTCTTTTCACACCTCAGCATTGTCAATGATAGTTAGAAACCTCAAGAATCTGCATCGAAAAGATCAAAAAAGAATATTACATAAGTTTTTAAAGACCTAAAAATTAAAGAAACTGAAATAAGATAGAGAGATACCTGAAATTCGAAATTGATAGAGTTTAAATGAGAATCTATTGAAAATTTTGGATTTGTTCTAATTGGGGTTGGGGGACGATTTGGTGAGGTTGATGGGTTTGAATGGAAGATCGTAATAGAGTATTTTTTGTGAGTGCGGATCGATGAAATGGGCCCCTTACCATGTTGCTTTTACAGAAAGCAAATTGAAATTAAATAAAATAAAAAGTGACGTAGTATTAAAAAAAATAATAAGTGACATGGCATTAGATAAAATAATGAGCGATGTCGTATGTAACCAACCACGTCGCTCGTTACATAAATAAGGTGGTACGTTCACCTCTAACATGTTGCTTTTGCAGAAAACGATGTGGTATTAAATAAAATCATATATCATGTTGCTTTCTACAAAAATAATGTGGTACGTGACTCAATCATGCCGTTTTTTTTTTTGGAAAATATTGTAGTTCAAGTGACATCATTGGTCTTTTTTTTCAGTAGTGAAAATTAATTGTTCAGAGGCTATGTAAGAGTAGATGGTAGAGGAGAAGAACACAACAATTTTCGACAAACATTAGGGATTTTACATTCTTTTTTATGGACAATTTTGGGAGCTATGAATCCTCAATATTTATTCAAAGTATTGTTATTTTATCTTCATGATAATCAAAACAATTATTTTTGGGCAAACTTCTCAAAGGACAAGAGAAATAAACAATATTAATGTCATGACCCAAAACTCGGGCCAGTGGCAGAGAGGGAATTTCACAAACATGAGAAATTTCTTGATTTAATTGAAAAGTGTCAAAGTTCTAGTTTTTATAAAACGGTCCATTTAAATAAAATAATCGGAATTTCATCCTGTGAACTACTCCCACAGTTTATATACACCATTAAACATAGATCGAATAGTTATTTAAAGATACGGAATCAAAGTATCAGCATTATCCACAACGAAACTTAAATTCCAGAATGACATACATAAGTTCTCAAACAAAATAGAAAATAGTAATCTTGGTTCAATGCTAAACAAATCCCAATAATCCAAACACCATGACAACAAGCTTCTAGCATTACCAAAAAACGAACTACAGTCAAGATGACCTCTTACTCCTCTTGATCTCCCAAGTTGCACTGGACACCACTTGAGGAAGGGAGGAAGAGGGTGAGTGTAAAATGCCTAGTAGGAAAAATAATTACCCGGTTGAAAACATTTTAGTGATGGATAATTCCTGCATGGTTAGTTTAGTCCAAAACATACATATATATATAATCTAAACTGGAAATCTATATATATATATATATAGTAGTGTAATCAAAATCATTCAATTAATATATGCACATGACACAAATCAACCCATACTTATGAGTTCTCATCCTCTCATCTGTGGAAACCCAGGATGATGACACTAAGTATGCCTAACAATCTGCCTGACACCTAAGCCCATACCCGGAAGGGACACCCATGTGTCATCTACCAAACCTGGAGGGGCAGCCGAATTACCTACACCTGCCAAATAGGGAGGTAATCAGAAGTAATAGAACCCAGCGCGGGTTTACGGATTCTACACCGACGGTGGGCCACGCAGTGCCACATTGTAAACCCATGATGCTAACACGGTGCTCATATATGATCCTATGACACGTGCAATGCAGAACTGAAGTGTGAAAATAATCAAGCTCCAGTTTTTCAATAAAATCAACATACTAGGTTTTATTGGAAAACGGGAAACATAATAGCCTTATTTTTAATATACCCAAAATAACATGCACTCAGAAAATTCCTAGAGCAATACAATATATATACATCACACAATCAATTCCCATCACAGATATTCAAGAAAACCAAAAATCACATTTATTCTCATATGTTGTAGAAAATAAGTTTTATTCAAAAACGATATAAAACAGGGGTAATTGAGTCCCTACCTTGCTCGAATAGCGATACCACGCTATTGAATCCTCAAGGTGTGGCTGACGATCGTCTGGAGGATCGGAACCAATTCCAAGTTTTCGATCGTCCTCTTGCAAAAAACCAACTTCTCAACGGAGCTTCAATTCCACAAACAGACCTCTTCACTAAATTTTTAGCACCCAAAATAGTTAGGTTAGATATATAACTTGTTCGATTCGGGTCTGGGCCCACACCGGGCTGGTGGCACACAAATCGAGGTAAATCTTGACCGTCCGATTTCGATTTATGTGCTTGTCACCAAACATAGGCAATATATATATATATATATATCAAACTTCCCCATTTTCTGAGTAGAATCCAAAAATGACAACAAAAACACAATTCAACGACCGGATCAAAAAGTCAAACTTAAACTCAAAACATTCCAAAAATGACAACTTTTGATTCTGGCATTATGAGATTAAGATATATATACCTTGACAATCCTTGCGATGAGACGAATCCAATGGGACCAGTTGGAGGTCGAACAGAGGTCGGAATCATCGCCGGCGGCAAAAAATCCGAAATGGCGACTTTGTCTTCTCCGGCAACGGCAACCTCCTCTTGCGGCTACAACAACTCGGCGTGGCACGGGGGAGCTCCGTTGGTGGACTACGCTGGGGACGACGCCCGAGAGGTGAGCTGCAGCGGTGGCCCTCCTTCGGCCGAGGGAGATCCGAGAGAAAGAGCGAGAGAGAGGGAGAGAGAACGTCAGGGAGAGAGAGAGAGAGAAAAATGATACCCACGTGAGTGAGAATATATGGGGCTATGTAATTTTTCAAAAATTGCACATAAGTCTCCAAATTTTCAAATCTCTATCAATTCTGTCCCCTAAAAATTGCAATTTAGTCCTTCTGCACAAAATTTTTACAAATTAATCCCCCCAATATTATATCTGAAAAATTAGTAATATGTCCAAATTACCCTCCCAAAATCCGGGTTTTTTCATTCTCCTCTCCTTAAAAAATTTCGTCCCGAAATTCAAAATACAAGTCAAGGTTTACATCATAATACAATTTCTGAATGAAGGTCAAACAAATGAGGGTACTTCTCGTACATCTCCGTCTCGAGTTCCAAGTAGCCTCGTCTTCTTTGTGATGTTCCCAAAGCACCTTGACAAGTGGAATCTCTCTGTTGTGAAACACCTTCAATTCTCTAGCCAACAAACGAACAGGCTGCTCTTCGTAAGATACATCTGCTTGGATCAGTACATGCATGTACTGAATAACATTATATGGGTCCAACGTGTACTTCTTCAACATCGATACGTGAAACACGTTATACATGTGACCCAACTGTGCAGGCAGATTCAAGCGATATACCACTGGTCCAATTCTCTCAGTGATCTCAAAGAGGCCAATATACCTTGGAGCAAGCTTACACTTAACCCTAAATCTTGTCACACCACGCCTTGGAGTCACTTTCAAGAATACGGAATCATCAGTATCGAACTCTACCTCACGCCTTTTCAAGTCAGCATAACTTTTCTGACGACTCTGAATCTCCTTGAGTCTCTCTTAGATATTCTTGATCTTCTCAGTAGTCTCCTCAATCATTTTAGGTCCAAGAGTAACACACTCTTCGGGTTCTGCCCAACACAAAGGCGACCTATACGGCCTTCCATACAACACTTTATATAGAGCCACACCCACACTAGTCTTGTAACTGTCATTGTAAGCAAATTCCACCAAAAGAAGATGATCATCCTAGTTCCCACCAAAATCTAGTATGCAACAATATAGCATGTCCTCAAAAATCTGAATGGTCCTTTCAGACTGACCATCTGACTCATGATGGTGAGCTGTACTAATATCCAACTGCGTACCTAACACTTTCTGCAAGGCTCTCCAAAACTTAGAAGTGAACCTTGGATCTCTGTCGGAGACTATGCTTGAAGGCACACCATGCAAGCATATGATGTTCTCTATATATAGTCTACTGAGCTTAGTAAGTGAGTAGTCCATCCGGATCGGTATAAAGTGAGCACTCTTCATCAACTGATCGACTACCACCCAAACTGCATCATTCTTCCTCAAGGTCTTTGGCAAAGGGGTCACGAAGTCTATCGTGATCTTGTTCCACTTCCATTCCAGAATTGGCAACAGCTAAGTAATCCAGCTGGCCTCTGGTATTCAGCCTTGACTTGCTGACAAGTCAAACACTTAGCCACAAAGATAGCTACATCCTTCTTCATCCATTTCCACCAATACTGCCGCTTCAAGTTCTGGTACATCTTGGTACTACCCGGATGTACTACGAACTTTGATTTGTAAGCCTCAGTTAGAATGGTTTCTCTAAAATTAGGGTCATTAGCTACAGCCAACTTCCCATTGAAAAGCAAAAACCCTTCTCTGTTAGTGTTCCAACCATCTAACTGCTCATTGTTCTGAAGCCAGTTCCAGATTATCCTCAACTCCTTGTCTCACCACTGACTCCGTTGGACAGTCTGGAGAAATGATGGTGAAATCACAATGTTGCTCAGGCAAGCAACACCTTCATTCTCGAAGTACTGCCTGTAATCACCGATCGTAACCGAGTTCCTCCAATCTTCAAACACCAGTGCAACTAGTACACTATGAGGCTTCCTACTCAGTGCATCAGCTACAACATTGGCCTTACCAGGATGATACTATAGGTCAAAGTTATAATCCTCCATATACTCAACCAATCTTCGTTGTCTCAAGTTTAGATCCTTCTGGATAAAGAGATACTTCAAACTCTTATGATCGGAGAATTTGTCGAACTTCATACCATACAAGTAACATCGCCAAATCTTTAAGACAAAGATCATTGCTGCAAGCTCTAGATCATGGATAGGATAGTTCCTCTCATATGACTTCAACTGACGAGAAGCATAAGCCACAACTCGACTATTCTGCATCAAGACACATCTCAAACCCATCTTCGAAGCATTTGTATACACCATATAAGATTCGCTACTGTCAGAAATAGTAAGAATAGGTGTGGTGGTTAAACTCTGCTTCAACCTGACAAAAGTTTCTTCACTTTCGTGATCCTAAACAAACTTGACATCCTTCCTGGTCAACTTCGTCAAAGGCAAAGCAATTCTCGAGAAATCTTGCACAAAACGACGGTAGTAGCCTGCCAAACTAAGGAAACTCTGTACTTCCATCACATTTCTAGGTATTTCCCACTCCAGAACAGCTTCTATCTTAGCGGGATCGACTGAAATACCTCCATGAGAAATCATATGTCCCAAGAACTTCACTTCTGACATCCAAAAGTCACACTTCAATTTCTTGGCATACAACCAATGATCTCTCAAGGTCTTGAGTACTATCCCTAGATATTCGGCATGCTCTTCTCGAGTCTTGAAATACACTAGGATATTATCGATGAACACAATCATAAAACGGTCCAAAAACGGCCTGAAAATCCGATTTATGAGATCCATAAATGCTATGGGAGCATTCGTCAAACCAATTGGTATCACTAAAAACTCAAAATGACTATATCGAGTTCTAAATGCTGTCTTAGGTATATCATCCTCTCTTATCTTCAACTGATGATAACCAGATCTCAAATCGATCTTGACGAAGAACCTTGAACCACCGAGTTGATCAAACAACTCATCTATCCTTGGCAAAGGATACTTGTTCTTCACTGTCAACTGATTCAACTTCCGATAATCCACACAAAGTCTCAACAGACCATCAGTTTTCTTTGCAAATAAAACAGGAGTACCCCAAGGAGAAGTGCTACTGTGAATGAAGCCTTTGGAAAGCAAGTCGTCCAACTGTTCTCTCAATTCTTCCATCTCAGCAGAAGCCATGCGATAGGTGGGAATAGAAACTAGCTGAGCTCCAGGAACTAGTTCAATACAGAACTCGATCTCCCTATCTGGTGGTAACCCCAGTAAGTCTTCAGAAAACACCTCTGAATACTCACTCACCACCAGAATCCATGGGTCTTTATCGTCTGTCCTCACCTCGCCATCGATGGCAAACAAGTTCCCATAACACTCGAGCTTTTTCCTTCCATCCATACACACTTTCAAAATAGGACTAGGCTTCAACAGACTCATCCCAGCCTGATAGACAATAGGTTGCCCATCACCAGGAAAAAGAGTCACCCGCTTCTTATGACAGTCTATAATAGCTCGATACTTCGACAACCAATCCATACCGAGTATCACATCATGCTGTCCCATCGGCAACACAATCAAATCAGCAAGAAGCTTCCTATCACTGACCATAACCCAACAAGGCTTACACACTCTAGAACATCAGCTACTCCTCCCAAATGTGTACCCAACATCAATACATAATCTAAATCAGAAAATTCCAACCTCAATAGTTAACCAAACAATAAGGATATGAATGAATGGGTTGCACCAGTATCAAACAAAATATATGCCCAAGAGTGTGAAAGAAGGATCATACCGTCAACAACACCTCGGCCGGTGCGATCTTGAGTGTCGTCCGCCCAAGTAAAAGTATAGGATTAGCCAGTCACCTTTCCTTTCCCCTTGTTGCCTCTCCCCTGACTAGGATGGATACTACTGGATCCTAGACCACTACTGCTAAAACCACGCCTACTCTGACTCCCTGAGGCCTGAGGAGTCTGAAAGTTCTGAGTAAAATCCTGAGGGCAGTACTGATACTGATAAGGCTGAGGGGAAGTAAAAGCCTGCAAAATACCCTGTGACTATTGCGGCCTTGCTTGAGTGTTCTGATAAGAAACAAATCCAGACTGGCTCTTCTGTGCTCCTCCCTAAGAAAGAGGAGATTTCTGTAGACGGTTGGGACACTCTTTCTTCCGATGACCTTGCTGGCCATAAACAAAACATCCTCTGTATAGGCTGCCTCAGCCACCTCCTGAAGAACCACTGCTGTTCGAGCTCCCACTGTTCGGAGTACCCTAGGCTGACCACTACCCCTGGTTCCTTCTGGTGGCTTTTCTGTCATTACCTCTCTGCTGGTTCCTCCTGGAATCCAATCTTTCTTCAATGGCCTCTGCCCGTTGGGCAGTCACTGCAATCTCAGGAGGAGTACGGAAGGTTTAAGTACCAATCATATTAAAAATGTTCCGATTTAGATGACTTCTGAACTTGGCAACTCAGTACTTCTCACTCGTACCCGGTCCAAGAGCAACACTTGCCAACTCAATGAACTCTATCAGGTACTCATTCACCGTTCTGTTACCTTGAATCAACGTCTCAAACTGATTCACAACTTCATCCTATTGATCCTCCTTGGCATACTGGGCATTGAAAATCTACTCAAAGTCTTCCCAAGTCAAGCCTACTTTATCTTACATCCATTCCACTGTCTCCCACCAACAAATGGCACTTCCCATCAAACGGGTAACAGCAAACATAGCCCAAAACTCAACTTGAGTACCAAAGGCCCGAAAGTGCCTCTCCATCTCACGTAACTAAGCAATTGTCATGAGAGCTTCTGGCCTACCATCAAACTACCCTGGTTAGAGACGTATGAACTGTTGGAGATAATCAGCCTAATCCAATTGATGTTCCCTCGGAGCTGGAGGCTGATAGTCTGGATTGCTCATCTGGATGAATACCTGCTGCATTGCCTCGATCAGATGAGTGAAATTCGGACGACCAGGTTCGGCACCCGGTTGGTGCCTCAGAACTCTTCTAGGAAGCATCGTTACAAGCCTGAAACAATATGCCAAATTGTTAATGCGATAATGATGAATGCTTGTCATAAAATCAACTTCAATCTAATTTAATGGAGATACGTCCGAGCTGTTAAACTCAAAGCTCTGATACCAAAAATTTCTATCACGGCCTAAAACTCTGGCCAGTGGCAGAAAGGGAATTTCACAAAGATGGAAAATTCCTTGATTTATTTGAAAAGTGTCAAAGTTCTAGTTATTATAAAACGGTCCATTTAAATAAAATAATCAGAATTTCATCCCGTGAACCACTCCCACAGTTCATATATACCATTAAACATAGATCGAATAGTTATTCAAAAATGCAAAATCAAATATAAATCTAAGCATCATCATCATCCACAACAAAACTCAAATCCCAGAATGGCATACATAAGTTCTCATACAAAATAGAAAGTAGTAATCTTGCTTTAATGCTAAACAAAATCCAACAATCCAAACACCATGACAACAAGCTTCTAGCATTACCAAGAAACGAATTACAGTCAAGATGACCTCTTACTCCTCTTGATCTCCCAAGTCGCACTGGACACCACCTGAGGAAGGGGTGAGCATAAAATNATATATATATATATATATATATAAAGCAGTGTAATCAAAATCATTCAATTCATATATGCACATGACATAAATCAACCCATATCCATGAGCTCTCATCCTCTCATCTATGGAAACTCAGGATGATGGCACTAAGTATGCCTAACAACCTGCCTGACACCTAAGCCCATACCCAGAGAGTACACCTATGTGTCGCCTACTAAACCTGAAGAGGCAACCGAATTGCTTACACCTGCCAAATAGGGAGGTAATCAGAAGTAACAGAACCCCGCGCGGGTTTATGGACTCTACACCGACGGTGGGGCATGCAGCGCTACACTGTAAACTCACGATGCTAACACGGTGCTCGTGTATGATCTTATGTTACGTGAAATACAGAACTGAAGTGTGAAAATAATCATGCTTGGGTTTTTCAATAAAATTAGCATACTAGGTTTATAGGAAAACAGGCAACATAATATCCTTATTTTTAATATATCCAAAATAACCTGCACTCAGAAAATTCTCAGAGCAATACAATATATACATATCACACAATTAATTCCCATCACAGATGTTTAAGAAAACCAAAAATCACATTTGTTCTCATATGTTACAGAAAATAAGTTTTATTCAAAAAAGATATAAAACAGGGATAATTGAGTCCCTACCTTGCTCGAATAGCGATACCACGCTATTAAATCCTCAAGGTGTGGTTGACGATCGTCCGAAGGGTCGGAACTAATTCCAAGCCCTCGATCGTCCTCTTACGAAAAACCAACTTCTCAACGGAGCTTCAATTCCACAAACGGACCTCTTCACTGAATTTCTAGCACCCAAAATAACTAGGTTAGACAAATAACTTGTTCAAATCGGGTCTAGGCTCACACCGAGCTAGTGGCATGCAAATTGAGGCAAATCTCGATCGTCCGATTTCAATTTCCGTGTCAGACACCAAACATAGGTAATATATATATATATATATATCAAACTTCTCCATTTTCTGAGTACAATCCAAAAATGACAACAAAAATACAATCTAACAACCGGATCAAAAAGTCAAATTTAAACTCAAAATATTCCAAAAATGGTAACTTTTGATTCAGGAATTATGGGGTTAAGATATATATATCTTGACAATCCTTACGACGAGACGAATCCAACGGGATTCGTTGGAGGTTGAACAGAGGTTGGAATCGTCGCCGACGGCCAAAAATCCGAAATGGCGACTTTGTCTTCTCTGGCAACGGTGGCCTCCTCCGGTGGCTGCTACAGCTTGGCGTCGACTCGGTGCAGCACGGGTGAGTTCCACCGGTGGGCTGCACTGGCGGACAATGCCCGGGAGGCGAGCTGTAGTGGTGGCCCTCCTTCGGTCGAGGGAGATCTGAGAGAGAAAGAGAACGTCGGGGAGAGAGAGAGAGAGAGAGAAAAAAAAATGATACCCATGTGAGTGGGAATATACGGGGTGGGGAGAGAGAGAGAGAGAGAAAAAATGATACCCACATGAGTGGGAATATACGGGACTGTGCAATTTTTCAAAAATTGCACATATGTCCACAAATTTTCAAATCTCTATCAATATTGTCCCCCCAAAAATTATAATTTAATACTTCTGCACAAAATTTTTGCAAATTAATCCCCCCAATATTATATCCAAAAAATTAGTAAAATGTCCAAATTACCCTCCCAAAATCCGGATTTTTATAATTAACACCCTTATACCAAACACAGTTATGTTACTGCCCCTAAGACTGAAAAAGAATTGCACAGGCACCCTATTTTATATGTCAAATTTGACTAAAACATAAATTTTTATCCATTAAATTTTCATTTAATAATGAATCAGTTATAGTAAAATAATCAGTTATAGTAAAATAATAATTGATTGTCTAAATTAAAAGAGAAAAAGGCGGCCAGCCACAATTTTTACAAAATAATGCCACAAATATGATCATGCCATTTTACTCATTTCCATATGGTGATTTATAGAAATATTCCATCTTTTCCAATTACATGAAAAACTTAATAAGAAGTTTAAAGCCAAGCTCAAGAAGATCCAAGAAAGAATGATAGAAGGTTTAGAAATCGATGGAGCAGTGAATATGCAAGAAATTTTCGAATCTCATTTTGAAAAATGAAATTTCTGAGGTTGATGATTTAATTATTGATTTGGTTTTTGATCATCGATTAACAAAGGCAAGTGTTGCAGCGGTAGACATGTTCCGTTTAATTTGCGGAGGCCAATGTCATCGGTGAAAATAAAAAAGCAATTTCGAGCAAGGGAGTGTTTGAAATGGGCAGTGGTTGTGGTTGCAAAAATGTTAGAGGATTCCAATTATTCATTTGCAAAAAATAACAACAAAAACAATAATAATAATTACAAAAGTAAATACCTGTAAGTAAAGCATTTGTAGGCAAATTGAAAACTATATTATTCAATATACAACTATAAACCAATGTGGCTATTTGCTTCAAGTTAAGAGATTAACTGTTGAAAACTAATAACCAATTGGCTTTTAGTTTTCTTAAGTTATGGTTATTGGTTTCAATAACTTGTGTAATCGGTGGAAACCAATATCTAATATTGTTAAGATAATACCTAAAAAGTATAAATTAATTTTAGATATTTATTGAATATTTTAGATAATAAAGTGATATTTCATGTATAGTATTTATGATAATGTTTGATTATTGTACAATAATAAATGTCAAATGTTCCATGATTTATTTATTTAAAAAATATTTTAATAAAGTTGTTTATTAAAGTTGAGACATTTTTTCTAATTAAATCAAATAAGAATGTTTACAACTAATAAGAGAAGTTGGAAATTTCTATTGGATTGTATTACAAGATTTTATACATTTATAGTGTGTCTTAAACTATATTGGTATGACTATATACAAAAAGTCTTGGTGTGTAAAAATATTGAATAAGGACCATGTGAAATATATTCTTATAATAAGTACCGTTGATAAGAACATGTTCTCATAAACTTAATAACTAATGCATATATTTCTTAATCCTGAAATAATTGATGAACTCGTATTTATTATTTGTATTATTTGAGATGTTAAACTAGACTCTGGTATTTTGTTAATGTATTATTATGGATATTGAGAAATATGTTTATAGATATAGAAACTACAACTATATTATATGGAGAAGTGTATACCATATTAAGGATATGTAAGAGCTTGAGTGATTTAAACCTTAGCTTAATAATTAATAAAATTAGTTATCTTATTAATTGAAGACTTTAAGTCAGGTCATCTATTAGACGTAGTCTTATATCAAAGAATTGAAAGATGCAATGAGAAGAGCAAAATAATAATTGTTCCTTGCTCTAATTATTGATATTCATTTGGAGATACACATGAAAATATTAATTATCTAATAGATATAATTCTAATTATAAAGTATCTTGTGATATTTATTTAATTCAAGAGTGTATATTGGACTTAAGGTGGGATAAGTCCATAACTAGTAAAATAAATCCACTTATATTAAGAGTTAATTAAAACTAGGTCTTTGTCTACTAGAGCTTGAATTAAATAGGTCTATTTGGGTCTCCAACCTACACAAACATATTGGGCTGCATAAGATCAACAAATTGGACTCAAAAGGTTGTCTAGGGAATCACAAAAGAGAGAAAATAGTTAATGGGAAAAGCCCACCTAGTTTGCTCCCTAGAGTAGTATTTAGCCAGCTTTAGGGTATGGACTGGCCGAATACTGAGAGAAGAGAGAAAGAGAGAAAGAGAGAGAAATACTTGAAGATACCATTGGAGGCTATTTGGAGTTCTTGGATTCTTATTTAATGATTGATCATGATTAAGGTGTTGATACATCTCTGATGTTTCAAGCTTGGTATTTAGGAAGAAAGAGTCACTAGCTAATGTATATTTCTTATATATATTTAGACCATTACAAAGATCCTAAATAGTTTTTATGAAAAATAAAATTCAAAAAACTTTTTGCTTTCCAATCTTCCACTCATTGATTTTGTCACATTTTTCGTAAATTTTAACCAACAGTTTTTTGATTCGTAGTCAAGACATGGTTACTAATTTTAATAACTAGCTTGATTTCTGGAAACCAATAAACAATATGCAAACTAGAAGCTAGGTTTGGCTTAGTTTCTAGTAACTTGGTTGGTTTCTTGAACTAGCCATTAATCAGTTTCTAGTTCATTCAAAATCTAGTTATTGGTTTCTAGTAACTTAAGTAGTTGTTGGAAACAATAGCTAATATGCAATTGAAAACCAAACTAGCTACTAATTTCGAGTTACTTGATTGGTTTTTATTTTGCAATCAAGATCTGGTTACTAGTTTTGGTTACTAGTTTTAGTAATCAGATTGGTTTCTAGAAATCATTAAATAATCTGCTAATTAGAAACTAGGATAGCTATCGATTTTTGCCTATAACCTGATTATTTCATGGAAACCAATCACTACCTGATTATTGGAAATTAATAACCAATCTAAATTAAAAAGTAGATTCGCTAATGGTTTGCAATTACCTCATTCCTTAATAGATGTAACTAATTCATAGCTAAAAACTGAATTGGCTTCTAGTTTCAAAAATCCTATTTGTAATAAAAAAAACAGTTACCAAACTGGTTTTAGTTTCCCAATTAATTATTTATTGGCTTCCAAAAATCAATTTAGAAACTAAAAACTAAATTGGTTAGTACCTTCTAGTAACCACATTATTTGTTACTATCAGTATTCTTGAAATAAATTCTAAAGTTAACAAATAAATAAAGGTAATAAACAAATATCGTTTATTGTTTGCAATGGCAACAAATTTTCTTGATTGGCATGTAGTTACCAGTCTTCTAAATTGTTATCTTACTTTTTATTAAAAGGTAGAGATGCAACTATGAACTGCAACCCGTAGGCCAACCCAAGCCCATTCCGCTATAGTATTAGGATGGACCGGCCTATCCAAATGCTATAGATGGATTGGCCCAACTCGTATACTAATTGTGGATTAGAATGGACTATGATTTTGAAGCTCATAGGAGCCTAGCCCACCAAAATTCACATAACGATCCGAGCCAACCTATAGAGGCCTACGACGGACCAACCCATTATGGCCCATGAAACAATAATTATATTATTTTTTAGTCTAGCTAAACACTTGCGTTAATTTTTTTCATCTGCTCTTCTTGACTCTCTTTATTGGGTTTCACAATTATTTCACAATTAGCTGGATTGGATTAGATGTTACGGTTGGTTAGAAAGCGAAATTAGAAAGAAGAAGAAGATTAGCTGAGAAAAGTAAGTGAAAAAAAAGGTAAGTGAAAAGAGAAAGGATAGATCAGAGAAGCCATTTGCTTCCTTTGCATTGCACGTTCCCATTGGCAAATTGAGCAGAAGAGATGTGAAGGCGTAACTCAGTCTTCGATTCAAACGTCTGAACTCTTAAACTAAGAAGAAATTGAGTATTACTTCACTCTAAATAAAGTTACCACCAGCCAGATGTCTCTTTATGTGCAGTAATTGCCGCACCCAATACTTGGCCTGGATTTCTAGCCTATTATTCTGTTTTTTTTTTTCTTGTTCATTTTAATTTGCTTGATATTATTTGGTTTGTTGGTTTTATTTATTTAAACTTTAGAAAACAACACAAATATAAGGTATTACGTAGCCCAGAAATCGACGAGATAGCTGAGAGAGAGTGAGAGATTGAAAGCTATACGTAAGCTAGAAATTAAAAGCTTCTGGACACGAAAAGATGAAAAAAAAAAAAAAGAAAAAAAAAACCCTGGGTTTGTAGGCTGAGACGTTGAGAGACATACGGCTAGAGGAGAATGACAAGTCAGTGGGGTTTTTCTTGGGCTTTGGAGAATTTAAAATGGAAGGCCCAAAATGGACTTGCTTGGTCTTGCTTGGGCTTTGAATATGACTATTTTGATATCTTCTATTTTTCATTTAATTTTACGTATGGCACTAATCAAACGACCCATTTGCAAGATAAAAACAAAATCGTTAAGAAAATTAAATTAAATAAACAAAAACAAAAATAAAAATGAGTTAGAATATTCGAATCGTGCATGATGTATGATTTGCTTAGGTAATTGAAAATTAAAATATGTTAATAAAGCAATCCTACAATCATGGTACAGAAAAGTATGATGTCGTGGTCTAAAACTTTTTTCTTTTTTGGTAAACATGGTCTAAAACTTAAACATATACCTATATATATATGGTTGCCAATCCAATAGGTATTTTTTTTCTTTACCTATAGGTAGGTATTTTTTTTTTAGCCGTTGGATCACCATTATGGTGATCCAATGGCTATAATGAAGTGCATGAAAAGACGTGCATCATTAATGCTCTTTCTCTCTCTTATTTTTTACAATAAAAAAATATGCATGCTAAATTTTCATTGGCCAAATTGATACCTATGCATAGAAAAAAAAAAATACCTACTGGATTGGTGCCCTATATATATATATATATATATAGCAATAAGATAATTACAAAAAAAATAATGTTAGTTTGAAAACATTATTCATGAATTGTATGGCCAGTTATTAATTATCCATATTTTCTTTTAGATTAGTTTTTAAATAACAATATAAAATTATTGAAATAAAATTTATAATATATTATGTGAGTATATTAGCATTATCACTAATCAATTTTTAAATTTATTTTAGTAATGGCTTCATCAAGTGGGAGTGCACCAGCAAATCTTAGAAATTTGTTAAATGATGAAAATGAAGAACATAATGAACTTTTAGAAGAGGTTGTTCCTCAATCTCAAACTAGTGCTAGTAAAGTTGAAACCTCATCACGTAGAGAAAAGATTAAAGTCTAATAGACCTCAATAGTTTGACAATATTCTGATCTAGAGATGCGTCCCAATGAAAAAGGTGTTACGGAGAAAGGGGCAGTTTGCCAAATAATTTTACACAAGTAAACTTTCTACTGGTACTAACTATTTAGATAAACAAATAAATAAATGCGAATCAAAACAAAATAGTGGTATAGAGAGCCGTCAAACAACTCTTTAATTTATTTAGCCTTAATGGCAGCATCTCCAACTGATCATATAGCCCACAAATTGCCAGAGAGTGGCATGTTAGATATTTGTCCGGTACACAATATCTAATCAATATGTCTGAAAATCTTACCTTTGAAGAATACATTCAAAATGCTTATAACCCATAATATGGGACAATTTCAAGAACAACCACTATAGCAGATTACTTAAAAGTCTTTCGAGGAATGAGAAAAAAAATTAATTCATGAGTATAGCACTTATTTGATATTTGTTGCAAGCACTTTTGATTTGCGGACAGGTCGTACAAAATCTAGTTATTTATGTGTGACTACTACCTATTATGTGGATAAAAATTAGATTTTTAAGAAAAGATATATTGTTTTTTGTAAAATCAATTATCCACATGATGCTACTACTATTTATAATACTATTATGAAAATTTATGATTTATATGCTATCAAAAAAAATGTTTTGAGCATCACTTTTAATAATGCATCTATAAACAATACTGTTATTAAACTATTCAAGACAACCTTAAAACCACCTCATGATGATACACTTTTCCACCAAAAATATGTATGTCATATTATTAATATGTGTTCAAGATGACATGAAGCACTTTGAAGTTTATGTGGTAGACTAGTTATTGTAGCTCAGCCTCATATTTAGTTAATCTTATTAAGTGGCACATAAGTAAGAACATAAATATTTTCTTTTATATTAAATAAAGGAAAAAAAAAACCAATAAGTTAAACATATTTCTCGACTCTGTTGACGCAAAAAATTTAATTTTAAAGTGATTGTATATTCCTAAATGTTTAACTCCATGGAATCAAATAATGTAAGTTCTAGCACTACATCAAGTTGTCATAAAGTCTTATTTGAGATTCTCACGAGGCAATCAATGCTATAAAGTCCAAACAATCGCTTGTATGATCCCTTACACGTTTGCTTCCGGCGAATTTAGAATCTCTTAGTCTGTTTCACGTTAGTTAGACTACGAGGGAATTTAACAATTCTGCTCATGCTCTTGCAGCTTGAGCTTTCAAGAACTCTATTTTTGGATGTTTCAGTTTAAGGAAGGTTGCCCCCTCTATGGCAGCCACAATTTCAATTTCCAGTTAATAAAATTTCAATTTCCAGGGGGAAAAAAAAAAGTTGTCATAATAAGTACCCACTGAATATTGTAGGAGTAAGAATACATAGGTTGATAGAAAATAAATTTTCACATCTAAGATTCTCGGGAGGACCACCACCACTTAAACCCGTGACTACCAACTTATCCGCGATAAATCTTAGCATTAAGTCACCCCCAGTTGGTGGTAAGTTTAAGCCAAATCTATTGTAACGTTCACTTCACTTCAATATATAGTGGACATGAGTCGATGGTTTCTCTTAAGTTTGTTTCTAATGTGTAAAAATAAAATGGGGAATTACAAAATTATCCCCTCTAAAATAAAATAAGAAGACTAAAACGAAGACAACTGGATATATTTGGAAGAAATTACTGAAAATTGGTGCAGTAGTTAGGATATCTTTACGCTTTCTCTTACCATGATGTACTCAACGTTCGATGCTTCATTATGCCACTTTAGGACCATAGCGGCCTAATGAGAGATGCGACACTTAGTGAGCAGTGGTTGAGTAAAAGTCAGTCCTATCCTTTGTTATATCTTTTCAATTTATTGGTGAGGCGAGAACTGGATATTGACAACAACAACAAAAAAAAAAAAAAAAAAAAAAAGGGGACGGGGGTTGTCATGACAGCAAAATGATCTCCTTTTATTCAAGAGCTTTCAAGAATATTAGTTCCTAAATCGGTGATTTGTCAAGTAGCAACTAAATTGGATATTTAGAGAACTGATACATTTGTACTCAAATTATCCTTCAGAATTAACGAGATTAAAACTAAATTAACAAATCATGGGAAAGAAAAGAAAGGGTAAAATTGGCAGTTCGCTTAAAACAAAAAAACGACTATTTGTAAGAATTAATAATAATATAAAAAAACAAATATAACATACAGGACAAAGAAAAGAAGACGAAATTTTAGAAACATGTCGGTAAATTCGGCAGTTCACATTTAAAAAAAAAAAAAAAATCCAAACTAGTCAAGACATGTGACTTTATGAAAAACACAGTAGTAGGTAGTAACACACACTGACCCCATTCCAACGGTCACTTTTTGCGTCTTCTTCCCCTTTGGGCCTTTGCTGCTCAAATTAAGAACAACCCACTCTCTTTTTCTTTTAGCTTTCGATCGCTAACAGTAGAAATATACTTTTATAGAAATAATAAAAAAAAAAAAAGCTCGTAGGAAAAACCCTAATTTGGTCGTCCTAATGAGTTGTTGCAACACCAAAGTGGTGGAATATTTGGAGCCATTAATGTCCAAGGAGCTTCTCTGTAAGTTTCCAGACAATTCCGCTTTCGATTTCAACTACTCGCAGAGCTCAATATGGTCCCCTTTGGTCCCTCCAGCTTACAGTTCCGTGGATTTGGAGCCCGATTCAAGTTTCGTAACCCCAAAGAAGCTCAATTTCGAGACGGGTTTTGAATTGGGTAACCAAAATTGCAGCCTCAAGAAAGTTACGTCTGATATGAAGAAGAAGATTAAGACGACGGGTTTTGTTTTGAATCTCAGTGCTTTGAAGACCAAGAAGAAAAATATGAAAAACAAGAAGAAGAAGGTTGTTTCTGATTTTTCTCCAAATCCTTCTTTTAAGGGTACTTGTAACCCCCTTACCAAAAAGGTATTCCTCTGTTTTATCTGTTTTTTTTTTTTTTCATTGTTCTTTTGGTTATTTTTAGAAAGAATTTATGTGTGTAATGTGAATTTAGAAGATTGAATCATAGATGTATCAATTTGAGATTTTCTTTGAAAATTGATGTGGAGTTAAGTGATGAAGAAAATTTTCGTAGAGGGATGATTATTTGAAGGTTTTATTTTTGGGAAATAAAGCTGAAAATTTTAGGCGAAAGTAATGGAAATCTAAAGAGAAATTCCTCTAGCTTAATCATTGATGGTTGATGATTTCTACTACATATTTCATGTTAGCATATCAGTTCTTCAGAGAGTTTTTAGTAACATCTTTAGTGAAATATTTTATTTTATTTTTATTGTTTCCTTAAATTGTTCTAAATGCTGCTGATTTTACATTTAGGTTTGGAATAAG
This sequence comes from Parasponia andersonii, assembly GCA_002914805.1. Classification (NCBI taxonomy): domain Eukaryota; kingdom Viridiplantae; phylum Streptophyta; class Magnoliopsida; order Rosales; family Cannabaceae; genus Trema; species Trema andersonii. The sequence goes on from JXTB01000486.1 coordinate 94,201, forward strand.
GTGCTCAGAGCTGCCTCTAGACACTTCAAGAAAAAGAAGAAAGATTCCACTTCACATGTGAGGCTCTCCAATAACTTGAGAAAGGAAAATATATATTAGTTATAGATACTCTTAACTATTTCGTTTCGTTTGATAATTAGCTCAATTTGTTTTTATTTGCTGCTTGTCATAACAATAGCAATATCAATTAGAATGTGTATTATTGTTCCATGTATAATTTGTTATGAGTTGTGAGCCAACTTCCCCATTCCACTAAAATCTACTTATTTTTCCTTAATTAATTTTGCCAACTTTGCAAAAGGTACGCAATATTTTCCTTAGTATATAATAGCGTCAGATTAGGAGTTCTAAACTTGGAAATGCGACTGAAAAAAAATTTCTGAAATTTGAGTATTTTATAATTTAAATCCAGTTTAGATTTTGTAAAATAATATTTTAATATTAAAAATTTTGAAAATTAATATTATTGACTGATTTTTTTGACTAATTTTAATAATAAAAAAAATAATATTATCATTCGTTAAAATTTGATTAATTCTTATTATTCTCCTTAATTTTGAGAATATTATTATTATTATCTTTTATCAGTTAAAATTATTCAAAAAATCAATCCACGTATTAATTTTCAGAAATTCTTAATCTCAATATATTATTTTACAAAGTTCAAATTTTACCGTTTCAATTGCAGAATATTCAATTTTTTTTTTTATAGTTTACCCAACTTAGAAATTGGAATGTGAGATTTACACAAACCCAAACCAGGATATTCTGATCAATTGTTTCACGAGTACATATACTCATTATCAAGTTATACTCATAATTTGGAAATTGATTGTTCAATGTTAGAAAGACCAAACAAGTATATTCTGATCAATTGTTTCACGAGTACAGATATTTATTATCAAGTTATACTCATAATTTGGAAATTGATTGTTCAATGTTAGAAAGAATAGCTGATTTTTTATGCCAGAGTTCATTAAAAGCAAACGTGCATATTTTTATTTTAGCGTACTATATGCGAATAATTTCACTTCACGAAGATCTTGTATTAATCTACAAACGTGAATGAAAAAAAGAAATAGGAGAGAGAGAGGAAAAAGTAAATTGAAACATGAAGGACACATATTAAATCTACTAGCTATGAGTATAATCCTTAGAATATATTGCATTGGGTTGTTTTTAGATATGGACTTCTTATTTGTTATGCAGATGTATTAGTTGGTCAACTGAGATCATGTTATTCGGTTTCTTGAATTTTAAATTATTTAAGTAACATACGTGAACAAGAACAATATAAATGCAAACACATACAGCTTCCTTAGATTCACTTCTACTTTTTTGTTTAAATAAATTGAAAATAGCAGTAAAATTTTGCTTTGCTTTTTATTTTTTAAAAAACAAGAAATATGTGTGGTTGCCTTTATTCCAATACTTGTTTTCAAAAAAAAAAAAAGTAAAAATATTGTGAAAAAAGGTAATAGACTTGCATTTGTCTATATATACACATATATGACCTTGTGAATAAATATATATATATATATATATATATATGCTTTTTTGTTTTAAAAATTTGTTTGAAAAAAATAAAGGTATTAGCAGAAACTTGTTGTTACCATTTTTTTTTGGAAAACCTCAGTAATAATTTTTAAAACTAAACATAAATACAAGATTTCCAATAAAACTTCTAAAAAAGAATTTCCAATTTTCTTGAAAAAAAAAAAGAGAAAAAAAATAGAAGTGAATCCAACTAAGCCCATATTGTGTCAAAGCGCTGTGTGTATGCCAAACATTGGAGACTACTGAAAAAATTGAGTGAGAGCAATAAAAGATATTTATAAGTTAAAGCAACATCACATTTATTTATTTTAATTTAAAATTAGATTGAACAAAACTTTACGCTCATGTTAAGTTGTTCAGACAATTGTCATGAATTTATTTTTTAAGTTATTGCTTTAATGGTATGTTCACCAATCCCAGATGAAGAGAAAATAGATGATTAATGATATATTTATATACCAAGTAAATTTCATATGAAAGTAAATCTTAGTGTTCCTCACTTATTATTTCTTATTTCCCTTCATTCTCTTTTTCCAATCATTATTTCTTATTCCTCCATTTTCTTTTTCTTTCTCTCCAAATTTTTAAAGAGGAAATTTGACTTTATGTGTTAACATTTTTTTAAAATAGTTTGAAAATCATGGATTTAGAAACTCTTTGCAAACTCTCAAATTTATTTAAAAATAAAAAGATAACATTTAAAGATATCTAGAGAAATACCACTTTTTTAATCAATTGATAAAATACTTGATATAACTGGTCAAGTTACTTGAAGTAACTAAATTACTTAACTTAACTTGATTGGTTACCTAAAGTAACCAGAATAGTTACCTTGAGTGCATTTGAGATGTAAGAATTTTGGAAAAATATGGTATTTTTTTAAAATACTTTTAAAAATGGTTTTTCACTTTTTGCAAATGAATTTTAATAAAATTATATTTTTTTTAATAATTTTTAAAAAGTGGTATTTAAAGAAAACTAGATTGAACAAGATTTAGAGAGAAGAAATGATCTATTATTTACGATTTTTAAGATTCTTAAATTTGCAAATGTAGAGAATTTTTTTGACATTGTTCATTTTTATGGTTAGAATTCCAAAATTACATTTCAAATACATTTTCAGATATTACCACATCCTCCTTACGCATATTTTTTATTAGAAATTTAATAACAGGTTGTAAGTTAGATAATCTTGAGACCTAATTGCTTCAAATTGGAAGAACTTAATTACTATAATTGGAACTTCGATGACCAAATTGTTACAAGTTGAATATTCATGGACTATTTGTGCCATTAATTCAAAAATACAACTAAAGGCAAATTCACTAATTTATATCGAGAAAAAGTGGATGATAGAAATAACATATTTATGTATGATTAAATTACATATGAAAGGGGCTAACTTGGGCTAGCTCAGTTGGTTAAAAACTTGAGGGATGTATGTATGAGTTTGAGAGAGATCAGGGGTTCAACCTTTGGTAGAGTGTGTGTGTGTTATTTTCTTTTAAATTTATAGCAAATGGTGGTGATTAGTTTAGTTGTACATTATTTTTCTTTAAATTTGTGATAAATAATGGTGATTAGTTAAGCTTAATTTTTTTTAATAAAAAAAGTTACATGTGAAAAGGAATATCTTAACCTTCTCTATTCATGATTTCTTATTTATACATAAATTTCCACTCGTTGTTTCTTACTCCTTCGTCTTGTTTTTCTTTTTTCCTGAATTTTTAAACTCATGAATCATGACGTTGTAGCACAACTCTCTTATCTTGTTATATATCTCTTAGGAAAATACAAAGAAAAGCAATGATTACGGTTAAAAGTTCATATTTCAGAGAAAAAATAGAAAAGAACAGAAAAGAAAATGATTATATTTAGGGAACGTGATACTGTTTAATTTTTTCATATATATATAAAGAACACATGCTTTAAGAGTTTCTTCATCCCCCCCCCCCCCCCCCAAAGTTTAACTCTTCTAAATCCTTAACATATTAATATTGCAAGTTTTAACCTTACTAGAAAATAAATAATCCCCCTACCCCCACGGGAAACTTCATGCATTTTTTGTTAAAAATGTCTTTACAAAATGTACAATTAAAAGAGGATTTCACCAGTCTATTTTGCCATCAGTAGTAGTATTTACATTACACCAAAATATCTCAAAATAAAAATGTCATCCACAGGTCAAGCTCGTCTACATCTGTATGATCATAGCGACAAAAGACAAACTAGGCAACCAGCTAGTCAATACCAAAATGTGCCTCCTCATCTACATCACAAGACTAAAATGAGCTAAAGCCCAATAAGTAAAAACTATGCATGCTTATGAATGCTTTAAAATCTCATAATGTTCCCATTGTACCCTTTTCTTTCTTAAATATTTGAGTCCATGTATTTTCCTTAAAAAATATTCTTTGTTGGACCTCTTAGCACATTGCTTGTCTCGTAAGTCGATAGGCCGTGATAACATTGGGCGGAAACTCTGGCCGAGAGTAAAAATAAAGTGCGACTGTCGTGTGAGGTTTTTTTTTTTGAAAACTCCTTCCCTCATCAAAGGGGTATTCCACACCGTGCTAATATTGTCCCGCTTCAACGAGACATATTATAAGATCCGCAAATCCCGCCTCAACAGGAGAGTCTGCATCAATAGACTTACCTATTCAGCTCTGATAGATTGACAATTACCATTAAAAATTATCTTATAAAATTGGTACAATGGTACTCACGTTTAAATACTCTTATAATAAAAGTCTTCATTTGCAAAACTTTAACTCTTCTAAATCCTATTTTATTTTATTTTTCTCAATCAACATATTAATATTGTAAGTTTTAACCTTACTAGAAAATAAATAATCCCCCGCCCCCCCGGCAAACTTTAACTCTTTCTAAATCCTATTTTATTTTATTTTACTCCTCCGTCTTGTTTGTCTTTTTTCCCGAATTTTTGAACTCATGAATCATGATGTTGTAGCACAGCTCTCTTATCTTGTTATATATCTCTTAGGAAAATACAAAGAAAAGCCATGATTACGATTAAAAGTTCATATTTCAGAGAAAAAAATAGAAAAGAACAGAAAAGAGAATGATTATATTTGGGGAACGGGATACTGTTTAATTTTTTCATATATATATATATAAAGAACACATGCTTTAAGAGTTTCTTCATCCCCCCCCAGACAAAGTATTGTTAATGAGTATTAAATGCTCAATGTATTAACTATGTATGCAAAACACGGTTTGCATATTATAAACGGTAAAAGAAAAGAATCATAAAACGTGTTCAAATCATATGTGATAAGTGTGGTATATTAGGAAACTTTGAGAGGAAAATGTATAAAGTTTGGAGGAGCCTCAACTATAAATAGGGTCCTCATCTCTCATTGTTTCTCATCCTATAGAAGTAAGAAACACCAAGCATAGTGAGAGTAAAATAAAGAGATTTTATTCTTAAGAGTTAGAAAAAAATACAGTTTCTCTCTTGGGTGTATTCGGGGTCTAGGATGTGAGTTGAAAGTATTGAGTAGAAACACTTATAAAGGTTCTTTTTCTCCCAATAGTGAAAATCAATAGTAGCTCCGTGGACATAGCCAATTTGGTGAACCACGCTAATTTGTGTGTCCTGTTTATTTTATTTCGGCGTTATTTTTCACATTTATTCTATCGCTTCCACTATTATGTGTCTACTGGGGAGATTATTCCCGAACAACTAGTATCAGAGCTTCGTTTGATATTTTAGTGGGGTGATGGCCGCAGGTGAAGGATCAGGACTCGGAATTGACAAGTTCGACGGTACAGACTTCTCGTACTAGAGATTGCAGATCAATGATTATCTGTATGGTAAAAAATTGCATCACCCTCTATCAGGGAAGAAACCAGAGAAGATGGAGGATGACAACTGGCAACTCCTTGATCGACAAGTGTTAGGCGTAATCCGACTAACACTAACAAAGAAAGTTGCTCATAATGTGGTGGACGCAAAAACTACAGTAGAGATGATGAGTATCCTGTCAGACATATATGAGAAGTCGTCGACAAATAATAAGGTACATCTGATGAAAAAGTTGTTTTGTTTAAAGATGGGAGATCAGTTGCAATACATATAAATGAGTTCAACACAATCGTTTCTCAGTTGACGTCTATCAAAATCAATTTCAACGATGAAGTTCGTGCTCTAATTCTTCTGGCGTCTCTACCAAACAGCTAGGAATCAATGAGGGCTGCAGTTATCAATTCTGTAGGTAAAGGAAAGCTGCAATTCAATGATGTTAAAGACCGAATTTTGGCAGAAGAAGTTTTCTGAATTGATTCGGTGAAGGCACATCATCGAGTTCTACCCTAAATCTCGAGAATAGGGGCAGGAGCAGTAAGAAGAATTCTAACCAGGGTCGTGGTAGGTCTAAGTCAAGGAATGACGGAGACAAGTCTAAATCTGGAAAAAGACCAGAATGCTAGAATTATGGCAAGACTGGCCACATAAAAAAGAATTGCAGAGCAACAAGGAAAGACGACAGCAGAAACAATGTGAATGTCATGACTGATGAGGTACAAGACACTTTACTATTATCTATAGATAATCTAATTGACTCTTGGGTCTTATACTCTGGAGCTTTATTTCATACCACTATACACCGTGATGTACTAGAAAATTATGTCGCTGGTAATTACAGAAAGGTTTATCTAGCCGATGGAGAACCTTTGTATATTGTTGGTATGGGTGATATCCGTCTGAAGATGTCAAACGGATTGATGTGGAAAATCCAGAAAGTAAGGCATGTACCTGGATTGATGCGGAACCTTATATCGATGGGACAGCTTGACAAGGAAGGACATAATGTGACCTTTACTGGTGGCTTGTGGAAGGTTAGCAAAGGAGCCATGGTTGTTGCTCGAGGAAACAAAATTGGAACTCTCTATGTAACTTCCAGTTGTAGAGATACATTGACGACTATCAATGCTAATGTTGATCCAAGTCTATGGCACTGTAGACTTAGGCATATAAGCAAAAAGGGAATGAAGGTAATGCTGTCAAAGGGAAAGCCACCAGAGCTAAAGTTAGTTGAGCATAGCCTGTGCGAAAGCTGTATCTTTGGTAAGCAAAAGAGCGTAAGCTTTTCGAAAGGCGGAAGTGAACTGCAGCAGCAAAATTAGAGCTGGTTCATACAGACGTGTGGGGGCCATCTCCTATGACATCTCCGCCATCTCCTGTGACATCCCTTGGAGGCTCAAGATACTATGTGACATTTTTTGACGATTCGAGCAGAAAGGTATGGGTTTATTTTCTGAAAAAAAAAATCTGATATTTACGATACCTTTAAGAAGTGGAAAGCCATGGTTGAGAACAAAACTAATCTGAAAGTAAAATGCTTACAGTCTGATAATAAGAGAGAATATGATGATGATGATTTCAAGAAATATTGTGCTATTAATGGGATCAAGTTCGAAAAAAACTATTCCAGGGAAACCTCAACAGAATGGTGTTGCTGAAAGAATGAACAGAACCCTGAATAAACATGCAAGGAGCATGAGATTGCACGTGGGGTTGCCAAAGACATTCTAGGCCGATGCAGTTAACACTACTGCATATCTTATCAATAGAGGACCGTCGGTACCATTGGATTGCAGAATACCAAAGGAGGTCTGGAGTGGTAAAGAGGTAAATCTTTCTTTCCTGAAAGTATTTGGTAAAAGTATTTGGCTGTCTATCTTATGTTCATATAGACTCTACCAATAGAAGTAAACTTGATCCCAAGTCTAAAAAATTTTTCTTTATTGGTTATGGTGATACTGAGTTTGGTTATCATTTCTGGGATGACTAAAATAGGAAGATCATCAGAAGCAGGGATGTCATATTCAACGAGAAGCTGATGTACAAGAACAGATTAGGCACCGGAGTTGATAATACATATCCTTAAGTTAAAAAGGTTGGGGTAATACCATTAAATGAGATCCCAACAGATGAAATGAAGATTAATGATGGCGAAAAAGATCAAAAAACTGTAGTACCAGCAGCAGACCCACAGACCCCAGTGGGTAAACTCAGAAGATCTTCTAGAATAATTCGACCTCCTCAGAGATATTCCCTAGCACTACATTACATTCTGTTGACTGATAAAGGCGAGCCAGAGACTTATGAAGAAGCGGTGCAAAATGATGAGTCAACCAAGTGAGAGTTAGCCATGAAAGATGAGATGGAGTCACTAGTGTCCAATCAGACATGGGAATTGGCCGAACTACCAAAAGAAAATAAGGCATTACACAACAAGTAGGTGTACCGAATAAAGGAAGAATATGACGGTAGCAAGTGGTGCAAAGCAAGGTTTATTGTCAAAGGCTTTCAACAGAAGGAAGGCATTGACTACACCGAGATTTTCTCTCCAGTGGTCAAATTGACCACTATCAGAACAGTACTTGAGTTGGTGGCTAAAGAAAACTTGCATCTAGAACAATTAGATGTCAAGACGGCATTTCTTCATGGTGACTTAGAAGAAGAAATTTGCATGAAGTAGCCACAAGGTTTTGAAGTACAAGGGAAAGAGAAAATGGTATGCAAACTTCAGAAGAGCCTGTATAGCCTGAAATAGGCTCCAAGACAGTGATACAACAAGTTCGATGCATTTATGAGTAACAATGGTTACTTACGGTGCCAGGCAGATCATTGCTGTTTCGTGAAGAGATTTGACAATTCTTATATTATTCTACTTCTCTATGTAGATGATATATTAATTGCTGAAGCTAATATGGAGGAAATCGATAAGCTCAAGAAAGAATTGTCAATAGAGTTTTCTATGAAGGATTTAGGAGCTGCAAAGCAAATCTTGGGATGCGGATTTCTAGAGACAGGGTGAAAGGGAGTTTGAAGCTATCTCGGAGGAGTATGGGAAGAAGATGCTTAGCAAATTCAATATGGATAATGCAAAGCCTGTAAGTACTCATTTGGTTAGTCACTTCAAACTAACCAAGGAGCAGTCACCCTCAACAGAGTAGGAACGAGTTCACGTGGCCAAGGTACCATATTCTTCTGCTATTGGCAGCCTTATGTATGCCATGGTGTGTACAAGACCGAATATAGCACATGCAGTAGGAGTTGTGAGCCAATACATGAGCAATCCAGGAAAACAGCACTGGGAAGCAGTGAAGTGGATTCTCAGGTACTTGAGAGGCACCAGCAACATGGCTTTATGCTTCAGAAAGTCAGATCTGGGTTTACAAGGCTATGTGGATGCTGACATGGCTGGTGATGTAGACGGCATGAAGCGTACTACTGGATATGTATTTACATTAAGTGGTACAGCTATTAGTTGGGTCTCAAAGCTACAAAAGATTATCGCTCTATCTACTACTGAAGCAGAGTATATTGCTATGACAGAAGCAAACAATGAGTTGATCTGGTTGCAAAGCTTCTTGGAGGAACTGAGTCATAATTATGGGAAGAACACTTTACATTGTGACAGTCAAAGTGCTATTCATCTTGCGAAGAACCCTATGTATCATGCTCGGACAAAACATATACAGGTTCGGTATCACTTCATACGCTCAGCTTTGGAAGATGGAGTCTTAGTGCTAGAGAAGATTCCAGGAAGCAAGAACCCAGTGGATGTGTTAACTAAGACGGTGACCATTGACAAACTGAAGTTGTGTTTAGCTTCAGTTGGCTTGCAAGCATGAAGAAGAGAGAGATGAGCTGCTACATTGATCGGATGTGAAGAAATGATTGGAATCAAGTCTTCAAGTGGGAGATTGTTACTGAGCATTAAATGCTCAGTGTATTAACTATGTATGCAAAACACAGTTTGCATATAATACACGGTAAAAGAAAAGAAAAATAAAACATGTACAAACCGTGTGCGATAAGTGTGGTATACTAGGAAACTTTGAGAGGAAAATATGTAAAATTTGGAGGAGTCTCAATTATAAATAGGGTCCTTATCTCTCATTGTTTCTCATCCCAGAGAAGTGAGAAACACTAAGCATAGTGAGAGTAAAATAGAGAGATTTTATTCTTAAGAGTTAGAGAAAAATACAGTTTCTCTCTTGGGTGTATTCGGGGTCTGGGGTGTGAGTTGAGAGTGTTGAGTAGAAACACTTGTAAAGGTTCTTTTTCTCCCAATAGTGAAAATCAATAGCAGCTCCGTGGACGTAACCAATTTGGTGAATCACACTAATTTATGTGTCTTGTTTATTTTATTTCGGTATTATTTTTCACATTTGTTCTATCACTTCCACTATTGTGTGTCTATTGGGGAGATTATTCTCTAACAAGTTTAACTCTTCTAAATCCTATTTTATTTTATTTTTCTCAGTCAACATATTAATATTGTAACTTTTAACCTTACTAGAAAATAAATAATCCCCCTCCCCCCACGGGAAACTTTAACTCTTCTAAATCCTATTTTATTTTATTTTTCTCAAAATATTGTAAGTTTTAACCTTACTAGAAAATAAATAATCCCCCCTAGCAAACTTTAACTCTTTCTAAATCCTATTTTATTTTATTTTTCTCAATCAACATATTAATATTGTAAGTTTTAACCTTACTAGAAAATAAATAATTTCCCCATGTACCTTCACAATTTTTGCTTTGTTACAACAAAAACCAAGTAATAAGGTTTAAAACTCAAACATGGAGAACGATAAAGTGAAGAAGATGAAAATTGATGAAAAAAGAATAATTGATTATAATACTGCGTATGAATAAAAGAAGAAAATTTTATACTGCAGTCACTTTTGGGAATGATTAAGGATACAAAACGTGAAAATTTAATAATTAATTTTATTTTTTAGATATTTCTTTAAAAAAAGTGGGAAGATAAAAGACCTAATCCACGTGGAGAAAAAGCAAATGGGAAACATATTTATAGAAGGACCAACAAAGGTTAGCTTGGTCAAAGCTCATGTGTGTCGTTAACTTAAAAATCTAATTAAAGGCAGGTTTATTAGTCCATATCGAGAAAAAATGGACGAGAAATTATGATTATGTTATATATGAAAGGTCAAAGCTTGAAAGATACATGTCGACATTGGTCTTGAAACTTGGGCAATACTATTTGGCAGCCAAATTCTTAATGAAAAATCTATGCCAACCACAAAAGTCAACTCTCATTAGCTTTTATTTCTGCATTTATTTTTCATGTTAAAAAAAGTAAAATTTCTATTGCTTATAGGTGTAGATATTTTTTTTATGAGAAATTAGCCCGCTAAAGTAATAGGCCGATAATTGACTGTATAGCTACTGCAACGACAAGATATTATGTTCATTTCTTAATACATTTTTAATGACCAGGAGATTTTAATTTTTGCATGGACTGGTGCGTGTTTTTGTGTGTTTGTGTATTTTGTCTTTTTTTTTCTTTTTTCAAATCCATATCCATGGAAGCTAATACTTGTGCAGATAAAATATTGACATTTATATATGGTGTAACACTGTAAGTTGTGAAATGAAAATGGGCAACTAGTTCAAACAGTGTTAATCAGCACAATATTATTATAGTTTCTGTTAACTGCTTGTAATAAATATGACAACTTGTACCTCTAGCACTTTCAGAGAAGTGAACATGTTCTATTATCCTGATTCATACATATAATATTCTACTAGTTTTGACTTTTGCCATTCATTTGAAAATGGTTATCATCACAAAAATATTCTTCCTTTGCTAATTCTATGTTCTAACTAGATTCTGAAATGAGATTTATACCCCCCTGACCAAAGATGCATATATATATATATATATATATATATATATGTATACACACATATATCTCCCTAATTTCAAAACTAATTGTTGAATTATAAACAGAATAAGGACTCATCATTGAGTAAATGACTTTAGTCTTAGAAAGCATCCATATTAGGATGCGAATCCACTCTCTGGATTGTTTGTTAGGTTCTCTGTTCAGTCACAACAGACAAGTAATGGGGTCATAGGATCAATGTCCGGCATGTTGAAGATATAAATTTGAGCATTAGTAATCTCAAAAAACAAAAAACAAAACAAAACAAATAAAATAGTACATATTGGAAGAGAGACCAAAGTTTCTTGCATGAAAATTTAAATTTTTTTTATTATCGATACACATGTTGTTTTCTTATTTTTTCTTTTATAAGCTATACACGTCTTGCTTTCTTTTATTTCTTATGAGAATAAGTATACAAATTAGTTCAAATTTAAGCTAAAATTATTAACTCAAATGACACGTATATTAATATTAAAAATTTAGTATAAATTTTGGTAACACATCGAGTACAAATTTTGATACGCAAATTACACATATATTATTATTAAAAATTTGGTACACTTGTTTTTGTCAATTTCATAAGACGTTTGCCAAAACAGCCTCAGTGAAGCGTCCAAATGACTCGAACGAAGACCCACCTTTCACAACAGCCCTACGGCACTTCTCACTCATCTCCTCCACCCTCTTCCTCACCTTACCACCGTCACCACCCTCCATCACGCATCCAACGGCTCTTTCTATCTCCTCCGCCGTCACAAGATGATCGCCGCCGTCCCTTCTGTAGTCCAATCTCAGCTCCACGGCCAACTCCAAATCCCTCACCATCTGAAACGCGTTGATCTGTTGCTCCGCGTACATCGGCCACGTGGCGATCGGCACTCCGAACCACACACTCTCCAGTATCGAGTTCCAGCCGCAGTGCGACACGAACCCCCCGATGGCCTCATGGGCCAGCACCTCGACCTGTGGGGCCCACCCGCATAGCATCCCTTTCTCCCTCGTCCTCTCCGAGAATCCACGTGGAAGAAAGTCATCGGTGTCCGCGTAATCCTCGGGCACAAATTTGCCCTGCGGCGGGGCTCTGCGTACGGACCACAAGAATCTTTGACCGCTGCGCTCGAGCCCAGTGGCCATCTCTCTCAGTTGGGGTGCACCGAAGGTGCCGTTGCTTCCGAAGCAGAGGAACACCACGGACTTCGGAGGCTGGCCATCGAGCCACGTCATGATCTTGCCACGTTGGGCCTGGTCGCACCGTTGCTGATCGGTCTTACCTTTAAGGTCTAGAAGCGGCCCAACTGTGTAAACCGGCGGAGTCACGCCGTCGGAGAGTGAGCCGACCGCATGGGATTCCAACTCCAGCACGGTATTGACAATAATACCCTTGGTCCTCCTGAACTCTTCGCCGTGACTCGCGAAGGACGCGAACCCGCCTCGCTTGTTGAACGCAAAAGAAGGCAAAGCCTTGGCCGGGACTGGGTTGGCGTAACTCGGTATGTCGGACTCGGGGTCCGATTCCTCGAACTCAGCGCCGCCGAGTTCGCGGCGGCTGTGGAGGTAGAGCGCAAAGCCGAGGAAGCCGGCGCCGGAGGCGAAGAACAAGTAAGAGGGAACCCCGAGTTCGGTGGCGACGTCGTTCATGGCGGTGCAGAACATATCGACGACCAACCCTGAAAGCCGAAACGACGACTTCGTCGTCGTTGTGGAGAAACGGTTGACTATGATGTCTTTGACTTGAGACCTGTGACTCCCTATGTATGAGGTGATGTAGTTTTCGACGGACTCATGGAAAAGCTCTAATGGAGGAAGCTGTAGTGGTTTGGGAACTTCAAGGAATTGAATGCTTGCTTCGGAGTTAGTAGGCAGTGGTGGAGAAGTAAGCTCCAGTGGTGAGTTTATGACAAGAACCGTCACGGAGAAGCGGTTGTCTCGACTCACTAACTCGTTTGCTAACTCAACCATGGATACCAGGTGGCCTCTTGCCGGCGCCGGTATGAAAACCAGCTCAATCTTTTCCATCATGATATAATGATGCTTTTGGATTTTACTGATTGATGACTGATGACTATGGCGCGTATATGTCAATATATAGTTTGTCTCTCTCTATACCGTTGGTGAAGATTTGGGCATGCACTGCTGCCTCATAAAATATTGTGGGGTGAAAATTTAAGCTATTGCTTTCTTCATACCTTGCCGTGCAGGTATACAAAACTCATGGGCTTGTCCATTTTTTATTATGCTCTTTTTGGAACCGGATTTTAGAGGGCATGAAAAAAGAGAGCGAAAAATATTTTCCTTAAAAATTTATAAAATTTTATTTTTGATTTTATTAATTAATGTGTCAAGTGGTATCAAATCAAACTCTGGATTTTTAAATTTTTTTTTTATCATTTTTGTTTTAATATATAAAAGTGGTATTTCTTATATAAATTTTTTCTCTCCAGAAATCTAAATTCCGCCTAAGATTGGGATTTTTCTTCATAATTAACTGCCCAAGAACAGTTTCTCGTCACCAATTTCTTTTCGTATTTGTGGACTTTTGGTTAATGCTTTAATATTACATTGTTGTCAACAGAAAACATGGAGTAGATTGGAATAACTTTAATAGTGCAAATCAATTTATTGATGATGCGTAGAAAAAGCAAATCATGATGGATTAGGTAGAATTGCAGTGGTCAAGCAATAAAGTAGAATGGTAGTAGTCACGAGGTTTGTGAAAGCTATTACATCATGTCTTAAGTCGGGTGTCAATTTACGAATTTGATATTTTTTTTTTTAAAAAAAAGTGACCGATAGGAAATAACGAAGTAACCTTAATATATATATGTATTCGATGGAATGAGTGGCGATGAGAAATGATAGGGCTGTTTCCTTCCCCTTTTGGTATAACGAAGAGGAGAAAGTGAAGGTGTGGTGTTGAAAAGCTGTTTCCGGGTCGCCCGATGGCAACCCATCAGACGAATTGGGCTGTGTTTCTAATTAATGTACCCAAATGCTTTAGGGACTCGGATACTTATTTCTAAGTTTTCAAAAATAACGGTAAGATATAATATTTCCAAAATAATTATTTTTCTGTACGAAATCCAATATCATTTTTCTAAATATTTTTGTTACAAGAAACTAAATTGGTTTAATATCATTTTTCTAAATATTTTTGTTACAAGAAACTAAATTGGTTTATCGGGTTTCTAGTAGGCAAATTGGCTTCTAATTTCCATTCAAATAACATTTTTCTCTAGTTTATAATAATCTTTATTTTCGGATTTTCGGTAATCAAATTATTATTTTTTTATGTGATTTGGCTATTGGTTACAAAAAAACTAAATTAGTTTCTAATAACTAAATTGATTTCTCAATTTCAGTAATCAAATTAATTTATTTGTTCTTGTAACTAAAATATTTAGAACAATGCCATTGAATATCTTATGAAAAATAATTATTTTGAAAATGTCATATTTTTGGTATTATATTTTAAAAAGTAGTGATGGCTGTACTTTCCCAATTCTTTTGTAGCTCATTTTTTTGTGTAGCTCATTTTTTTGTGCACCTTAACTCTTAAGGCTCTAATTAGAACCTGGATTTTGAAGGAAAACAATAAAAAATTCTAAGGGATTCCATTTTCTTTTTGTTTAGATGCAAACAAAAAATGAGAATTTTTTTTTTTCAGAAGGGAACGAGAATTGAATTTGATATCATTTTTTAGTATATAGAATTTTAATAAATTTCTTAGAAAATAGAAAAATTTCAAAGTAGAGTTTTATAAAAATTTTGGAACAATATTTTTTGCTTTCTTTTTCCTGATAAATCTTTTTTAAACCAAGAATCTTGGTTCTAAATAGAGCTTTAGACTTTTGCTTCTCCCTCCCCCCTCACTAAATAACATTAATTATCAAACTTTCTATGAAATTAAGTAGAATTGAATTTTTCAAAGTTTTGAGGTTTCTTACAAGAGAAAATGACATGGAAGGAATAACTTGGGCAAAATGACTTTTGTTGTGCAGTTTTTTAAAATTGACATTTTTATGAGTGTCAAGAACTTCTTAATAGTAAAAAAAGTCCTAAATAATAGTTTTTTCATAATCAAGAAATCTCATCATCACAATAGCTCTTTACTTCAATGAAATGTTTTTTTTTATATATTTATTTATGAAATTAATTTAATTATTGATACAATATAAAACCTTAAGTTTAATGGCACAAATAGTCCTTGAACTCTCCAATTAGTAGCAATTTAGTCCATAAAGTTATAATTACGATAATTAAGCTCCTAAATTTTTGATTTAAAAGTAATTTCATCTTTAGACTGTTTAAGTTGCAACATGTTATTACCAAAAATACCCATGAGAAGTACGTGGTAGTATTTAAAAGTGTATTTAAAAGATTATTTAGGAATTTTAAGTATAAAAATGAACATTCATAGAAAAATATCTTTGAATTTACAACTACAAAAACTCTAAAAAAAACTACAAATAATATATCTTTCTTTCTTTCAAAATCCTTCTATTTAGTTTTTTTTTAAAAAAAAAAATTTTAGATGCAAAAACGCGCTCCTCACATGTGTTTTTGATCTGAAATTTAACAAAAAGTTACAATTTAGACAGTCTACTAATCAAATTACTTCAAATTAAAAAGTTTAGACACAAAATTACCACAATTGGAACTCTCAAAACTAAATTGTCACAAGTTGAATAATTAAGGCAACATTTGTATCATAAACCATACTTTTAAAATCTTAAGTTCTTAGTTATATCAATAAAACCTTTGATTTATAAAAATCCAATCAAATTACCCTACGAAATAGGTAAGATAACCTATTTGCTCTTACTATTAGGATCATAAGTACTATACAAAGCTATTCTCACTGCCAAGCATCTCAATTAGGAACAAATAAAAAAAATAGTTCAAAAGTATAAAAAAGCTAAAAAGCGAAGTTGTTTCTTAATCATATAACATGTTCTAATATCTTTTGATTAAATGATTGTTTAGGTCTAGTTTGACTAGAATTTAAAATCTTAAAGTTTTATTCAATATAATCACAGGCCAATGTTTTTTTTTTTTTTGCTAGAATTAGAGAAATCAAACATTTTATTTGATATAACTAGAAATTCAAGAGTTTTTTTTTTGCTAAAATAAAAAACCCAAATTTTTTATTTTAATAACAATTCAAAAAAAGAAAATCCTAACATATCCAAATTAAACCACAAATCCCAAAAATCAAACCCCAAACGAAAAAATCAAATCCAAAATCTCAAAAAGCTCCTAAAAAAGATTAAAACAAAATCGTACCACCAAAATCCCAAAATATTCATACTCTATACAAAAAATATTAAACCCCCGAATCTCTAAATCCAAAGCTCATAGCCTAAACCATTCAAACCCCCAAAAGCATAACCACTTCAAAATCCCTAAAGTAAAATCAAAGCTAAATTCAAAGCCCTAAAATTATTAATCAAAACCCCTAATATAAAAACCCACAATACAAAACTAAATTTACACTAATACTCATCCAAATTTCATCTAAACTCAAACTAATATCAAAATTGCAATATTACAACACAAAGTTATTTAAAAGAGCCAAATTAACAATTTACTAACCTCACTTTTGCCAATACAATAGGAGATTTGAGCAATCTGGAAGAACAAAAAAAGGTTGTTGGAAATATTGAAAAATAAATTACGACAACCAAATTATTAGAGGGAGAAAGAGAGGATAATAAAGAGTGAAGGTTTACCCGACGACGGAATTAGTGGTGGCGGTTGGCGGAGTTGTGTGGTTGGGGCAAATTTGGGTGGATTGGTTGGAGTTGGAGGGTCAGGTCAGAGTATGGCGGAGAAGGCTCGGCTAGGGCGGGGTGAGGATGGAGATAGAGAGAAGAAAGAAAGGAGAAAGGGAAAGGATGGGGAAGAAGAAAGACTTCAATTCTAATTTAATCAACGTCGTATTAAATTTTTTTAATTGTATTAAATTTCTTCATGTAATTAAATGGCTTAAAAAAAAAAACAAGAATTTTATTGCGAGAGGTATATGTTTTTCAAATTAATTAAATTTAACTGCAATAATAGTGCGGGACATGATTGTTCGATGAATGTTTTACCTATTACAACGTCGTAATAGTTAAATAGTGAATTATTAACGCATTCTTATTGAGCCAAAATTGCAACTACATTTCATAAATCCAGAGTGTTTTTTTAATCTAATCGGTTTATCAAAGACAACGTCCTGGTTGCTTTTGAAAGGATACACTCCATTAAACACCAGAAGCAAGGTGTAATGGATATGCCGCCATGAAGCTTGATATGAGCTAAGCTTTTATTGAGTTGAATGATCTTTTATTGAGCAAATGATGTTGAAAATGGGTTTTTTCCGTCAGTGGGTGGATTTAATAATGGGTTGCATTAGATCAGTATGCTTTTTTTTTCTCTATCTTAATTAATGGTGAAATCACTGGAAGGATTGTGCCTGAACGCAGAATTCGTCAAAGAGGTCCACTATCACCATATTTGTTTTTGGTTAGTGCTGAAGGCCTACCAAGCTTGCTAAAAAAAGAACAATTCGCAAATAATCTCTCAAATGTTGCAATGGTTCGACATGCTCCTAAAGCATCACATTTACTTTTTGCTGATGATAGCCTTTTGTTTTGTGAAGCCACTCCTTCTTCTTGTCAAGCCGTACAACATATTCTTGATATCTACAGCCGTGCTTCTGGACAACTAATAAATTACCATGAGCGTTAACTTGGTTTTCCGTCTTTTGCTGGGTGAGATAAAAAGAAAAAAAAAAAGGTGCTATTTGGTGGTATTAAAGACAAGGTTCGGAAGCTACTATGTGCTTGGCAAGAGAAATTATTCTGGAGAGAGTTTTACTGAAAGCTATAGTCCAATCCGTTCCAAATTATGCAATGAGTTGTTTTTGGCTTCCATCTTCTTTATGTCATCAATTGGAACCTCTAATGGGTAAATTTTGGTGGGATTTTTCAGATAAAGGAGGAAAGTTACAACGGAAGTGTTGGAAGCACATGTATCGATCTAAATTACAAGGAGGGTTAGGATTTCGATCTTTCTAGAATTTTAATCAGGCTTTGTTGGCTAAACAAACCTAGCAAATTTTGGATGACTCGAACTCTATAATAATCTCAAAGCTTTTTAAGGGTCGGTACTTTCCAAATTCAGATTTTTTATATCCCCAATTGGATGTTCACCATCACTGGTTTGGAGGAGTGTATTATAGGGTCGAGACTTACTGTTGAAGGGTTTACGAAGGAAGGTAGATGATCCAAGGACCCTCGGATCCCTAGGAAATCAAATTTTTGACCTTCCACCACTTCAACTTCAAATCAAGCTGTAACAGTTTCTGATCTCATCACTAATAATAGACAATGGAACTTAGCAATACTTCATTCCTTGTTCTCTGTTGAAGAAGATGATAAAATATTAGCATTGCCGCTTAGTCTCATTCCAAGCAAAGATCGCTATACTTGGCACTATACTGACATGGGCTCTTATACTGTCAAGACAGAATATTGGTTTGCTGCCTCTTTGGGAGACCATGCTTCTTCCTCCAACCCAAGTATTATTGAATCATGGTGGAAACGATTCTTGTCTTTATCTCTCCCAGCAAAGGTCAAAAGATTTGCCTTGCAGGCTTATAACAACGCACTTTCCGTCGCAGTCGGCTTCCATCAATGGAAAATCCTTGCATTTGCATCCTGTTGTCCGCCTGGGAAACTATTGGTCTTGCATTATTTACATGTAAGCATGCGAGGTCTTTATGGTGTTTGGCACAGTTCCAAGTTGATTTTCAAATGTTTTTGTCTATAAGTTTTTCCGATATCATTTATTTAATGTCTCATTCCCTCAAAAACGCTGAGCTAGAGCGGTTGTTGTGCCTTTTATGATGTATTTGGGGTGAAAGAAACCATTCTTTCACGCTGGAAAGCAGAAAGACTCTGCAGCCATTCTATATTGGGCGGACAATTATTTGAGCTCCTATAAATTAGCTCTGGACAAAAAGAAAGCAATCAATATTGTTCCAAGAAGTCGTAAAAATGTCAAACGTTGGCAAGCACCCAATCCTGGCTGCTTTAAAATGAATGTTGATGTTTCTATCTTGTTAAATAGTCGTTACATTGGTGTGTGAGCTGTTATAAGAGTTTCTTCAGGACGAGTGAAAGCAGCACTATCCAAGAGACTTTATGGTCTACTCTCCGCCAAGGACATGGAAGCAAAGGCTTCACGCCTTGGTCTTTGTTGGGCTAAAGATACGAGATTGCCTCTTCAAGTTGTCAATCTAAATAGTATAAATAATCTTTGGAGACCTCCTTAGTGATGCGTCTTTTTCATCATCTTTTTTCCCTAACATTCAGGTAACATATGTTTACCTAATCCAGCGGTCTACGGTCTAGCAAAATATGATGCATTATGGGTAGACAATGAATGTATTTAGTGGGAGGAAAGTACACCTCTTATCTCTTTTATTATTGTATTAGACTCTACTAATTAATTAATAACAGAACCTTTTACTCAAAAGAAAAAATATATATATAATAATTTGCAACGGCATTTTGTACTCTTCACAATAGAGGGATTTATTGGGATGATAAATTACTATTGCAATAAGCCTTCTTTCGTTCCCAAGTACGAGAAGAATTGAAATTAAGATTATTTATTCTATATTTTTGTTTTGATATCAATTTAGAATTGAAATAAATAATTTATAATCTTAAATAATTTTATATACGTAGGATAATTTATTACATTCAAATTATGAGATTATTAATTTTACATTCAAAAATAATAGAATTCACAGTTATTTTATTTTTTAAAATTAGTTAGTCTTACATTATAAATATTTTTTTTTTATGTTTTTTAATATTTAAACTAGTATAAAATAAATTTATTATACATTTCAATAAAAAAAAATAAGTCTCATATTATAATAATAATTCTAATCCAATCTAATATTGTAACAAACATAAAATAATATTAAATTCATCTAATTTAATCTATTATAATCCAATCTAACCTTATAATCTAATCTAATAGCAAATGTGCAGCGGAATACATTTTCAGGACAGATGTGAAGCAAACGGAAAGTTATAGCAAAAAGGAATTTAAAAATTTGGACCAAAATATGATATTTTACAAATTATAGGCACCGATGGAGAAACTTTTAATCCAAAACAAAATTACAAAAGGTCCTCCTGTAAGGAAACGGAAACGGAAACGAGAAGCTTTAACGACCAACCAAATACTATCATGTATTCCTCTTAAGAGGATCAAAGGCCAGTACAGTAGAGAGATACGCCATGGCCTCCTCCTCTACTTCTGTTCCTCTCCCACTCTCTCCTACCTCTCCCGCATCTCAAAGCCCCACTAGTACCGCTCCACCTCTTTCCATCTCTCTGCCAAAACCCGCAACCCCCACAATTCGTTCTCGCTTGAGCAAGCTCTGCCAAGAGGGCCAACCCCACCTCGCCCGCCAACTGTTCGATACTTTGCCACGCCCAACTACTGTTCTCTGGAACACTATCATTATCGGGTTTATCTGCAACAACTTCCCAAATGAAGCGCTTTTCTTCTATGCCCAGATGAAGAAATCTGCTCCTAAGACCAAATGTGATTCCTATACTTACTCTTCCACTCTCAAGGCCTGCGCCGAAACTCGGAACCTTAAGATTGGTAGAGCTTTGCATTGCCATATTCTGAGGTGCCTATGGAACCCCAGCAGAATTGTTTATAACTCGTTGTTGAATATGTATGCTACTTGTTTACACGGTTCCGGTTATTCGGAGTATGATTTGGTTCGTAAGGTGTTTGATACAATGCCTAAGAGAAATGTGGTTGCGTGGAATACTCTAGTTTTGTGGTATGTGAAGACAGAAAGATATGAGGAAGCAGTTTTGGCGTTTATAAGGATGATGAAGATGAGGATAAAACCAAGTGCAGTTAGTTTTGTCAATGTATTTCCTGCTTTGTCGGGTACGAGAGATTATAATAATGCTAGTGTTCTTTATGGGTTGCTTATTAGACATGGTGGTGAATATGTTAACGACTTATTTGTTGTGAGCTCTGCGATTTTCATGTTTTCTGAGCTTGGCTGTGTTGATTTAGCTAGGAAGATTTTTGACGTTTGCTCAGAGCGGAATACGGAGATTTGGAACACCATAGTTGGTGGTTATGTTCAAAATAACTTTCACAGTGAAGCAATTGACCTATTCCTTCAAGCAATACAGTCAGAAGAGGCTGTGGTTGATGAAGTCACTTTCCTTTCAGCTATAACTGCGGTTTCACAGTTGCAACAGTTGGAGCTAGCTCAAGAGATACATGCTTACGTTATCAAGAATTTGAGAGTAGTACCTACATTTATACAAAATGCAATTATAGCCATGTATTCAAGGTGTGGATCTGTCGAAATATCTTTCAAAATCTTTCATGAGATGCAGGAAAGGGACGTCGTTTCATGGAATACTATGGTTTCTGCGCTTGTGCAGAATGGTTTGGATGATGAAGCTTTAATGCTTGTGTATGAAATGCAGAAACAAAAGTTAACAATTGATTCTGTAACTGTTACTGCCCTCCTGTCTGCAGCATCAAATCTTAGAAACCCAAATGTTGGGAAGCAGACCCATGCATATCTAATTAGGAACTGGATAGAATTTGAGGGGATGTACAGTTATCTTATTGACATGTATGCTAAATCAGGTTTGGTTGGGAATTTACACGTACTCTTTAAGGAAAGTTCCACCCATGATAGAGATCTTGCCACTTGGAATTCTATGATTGCAGGGTACACTCAGAATGGGCTGATTCAAGAAGCTTTTGTGGTTTTCAGGATGATGCTTGAGCGAAAATTAGAACCAAATTCTGTAACCATAGCGTCAATTCTCCCAGCTTGTAACCCAATGGGGATTATAGATTTGGGAAAGCAATTACATGGATTCTCTGTTCGACACTTGCTGGACCAAAATGTCTTTGTGGGAACTGCACTAATTGACATGTATTCCAAATCAGGCTCAATTACTCATGCTGAAAATGCATTTCAAGAAACCACTCAGAAAAATTCTGTCACTTACACAACTATGATACTCGGATATGGTCAGCATGGAATGGGTGAAAGAGCTCTGTCTTTGTTTCACTCAATGCACAGTTCTGGCATTACACCTGATGCCATTACCTTTATCGCGGTCCTGTCTGCTTGCAGTTATGCTGGGTTGGTTGAGGAAGGTCTTCAGATATTTGAATCAATGGAAGAAGAATATAATATTCAGCCGTCAACTGCACACTATGGATGTGTGTCAGATATGTTAGGGAGGGTTGGAAGAGTAGTTGAAGCCTACGATTTCATTAGAGGATTGGGCGAAGTGGGTAACGTGCCAGAAATATGGGGATCACTCCTTGCGGCTTGCAGAATTCATGAACAATTTGAATTGGGAAAGGTTGTTGCAGAGAAGTTGCTTGAATTGGAGACAAGGAATGACATGACAGGCTACCATGTTTTGCTTTCAAATATGTATGCAGAGGAAAGAGAGTGGGAAAATGTTGATAAATTGAGGAAACGGATGAGAGAAAAGGGTTTGAAGAAGGAGACTGGATGTAGTTGGATTGAGATATCCGGTTGCATAAACCATTTTGTTTCTAAGGACCAGAAACATCGTGAATGCAATGAGATATACAACATGCTGAGACAATTAGCTATGGATATGAAGGCTGCAGGTTATAGACCTCATCTCATTTCTAGTCTAGATGGAATCACTGATTCTGATGAATAATGTGGAACAGTTGTGCTTTTCTTGTCACTTTGGAAGTTTATGTGGGAGCCATCATTTCATTGTTCAACAGGCCTGAAACAGGTAACTAGTGAAATGTTAGCTTAATTGCTGGCTAGGCTATTATTTCGTGGACATAAATCTGTTAACAGTCATAATGCTTTCTGTTTGTTCACTTGATGCGTGTGTTTGAACTCCGCAGGTTCCCTAAATCAGGTTTCTGGAGCAGGTTATTAGAGTCGAGGTGGCACCCAATGCTTCCAGATTTGTTAGCATGGGCTACGGTTTTGACTCTGACCCAGCAGATTTATATCCATGTAGGATAGATTATTACATGTACAGGTCAACGGTTGTTTCTAGATTCCTTTCTGATAATGACCAAAAAGATAACAAGCCTTTCATAATCAAGGCAGAATGAGACAATAAAGTAAAGCATTGACCATGTATAAAATTTTTCAAAAAGGACAATATTGGGCTTTGAAACTCTTAGGATAGAATGTCAAAAATTGCTAGTATTCAAGGATTGAAAGATGAAAGCCTAAACAGAACATTTAGTTGATATACGTGACCTACTTATTTTGAATTCGATTGTGACTAGTTTGTACTTCCTGTTTCTTCTTGTGCCATGTCATCGTTGAAAAATAGAGATGGGATATCAATTGCTTGCAATTTTTCATTTATATTACTGCTATAAGATGATACTTAGCCTACTGGGATGTGTCTTTTTGACAGATACATGGATACGATAGAAAAAGCATTGGCAAGCTGTGAAGGCTTGTAAAAGCATATGAATACATTCGATAATTTTGAGGAAAAAGGGATACATCTTGAAATATGAAGAATGTTAGTTCAAACTGTCGTGTAAATCAGAATCATAGATTATTTTTCACTAATGCAGGTCAGCTAGCATGAATGCCCTGCAGAGTTCAAACGGTAAAGCATCTCTTTGCAAGAGGTTTGACCACGAACATTCAAAATGCATACCTTCCCATTTTACTAGGACTAAAGTGGATCGATATGGCCACCAGGAATATCTTCATTCCAAGGTATGGTTACTTGGTTTCTCTGGGAAAGAAACATGGCTTCTTTGCATTTGGCTTGAATTCAATATTTTTTCTGTGGTTCTTTCGAATGTGTGTGATTCAGCACTGAATGGTATTTGAGCATTGATTCTCCGTAGATATGGCTCCAAGGACAGGTTGAGACAGGGGATTCCAATCATTTGGGAGGGTATAATATCCAACCTGATTTTGTACCTACCAATGTTGGTTGTTGCACTTCAGGAAAGGAGAAAGGCACTGAGTCCTTAAAACGATCATGGCAATATATTCCAGCAATCTCAAAATGTCTCCAATGGCCGTGCTGCTTTGATTCGGAGGCAAATGCTACCACAATTCAAACCTCAAGCTTTTATAATGGTTCAGCACGTGCAACAACAGTTGATATTACCACCCAATCCAGGCTTTGGCCCAGGTTTTGTAGTTCGTGTTACAAAATTCTTTTGTTTCGTATTAATTGAATCTCATGAATTCAATACCTTAGAAAAGTACTTCGATTCTAACTAGTTCGAATCCAACTATTTAGTTCTACAGTCTCTTTTCTCGTAATCAAAATATTGGTGAAATATCGGTAGAATATTGATATATTGGAAAATTTTGTTTATAATTCTATATAATATCGCTGAAATATCGGAAAACATCATGGATATTTCAGTAAATATCGATAAAATGCAACTGAAATGTTTACCAGGTAAAAAAACTCCAATTTTTGACATATTTTTAACTAAACCTATATCCTATACACTATATACAAGACAAAAGTATTTTAGGAAATGAAAAAAAAAAAATAGAAGAGAACCAAATAATATTGTTTAATACTTTTGAAATTCTAACACTTTTGAACGTATTGAATACTGATGTTTTCCTATAATGTATGAGTGTAATATATTGTTAAATATTTGCATTTATATAATCATGAAAATGTTGTTGAATTATAGCTAATCATTAAAGTTATTATTTAAATGTAACACATTATATTCAACCTACAATGTATATCTTTGTAATAGGTATACACTATTGTTATGAGAAAACTAATAGAATAAGTGTATTATTGAATGTTATAGTAGTCCTTAAAGCATCATTGAGAAATTCAATATTTTTAGGCAAATATTTGTAATTTCTATGAATTTTTCAGAAACTTCCGTCGACGTCGATATTTTTCCAGATTTTTCTATAAGGTAACGGTGCCATCAATAACAGTATTTTCGTCCCTGGTTTCAGACATCTTCAATCTTTGAAAATCTATTCCACAAGCAATGTTGTTAGTCATTTTTGTGCAAATCACCAAAGGACCAAGATTTCCAAGGCTTTCTGCAACTTAGGCAGACATATCAAATACTCGCAGAATGTATACGGGGATATTCAACCGAGAAAGTATTTCCCCTTGGGATCACGGGTTATAGTTACTACTTTCTCGTGACGACACCTAATTGGGAAACATTGCCTATGAACTCCACAAATTTCACACCATGAAATTAGGCTTAACCTTTATGGAACTAGCAGCACTGCCATGAGTCAAAGTCGTCAAAATCATCTGCTCCATCTAAAAGAACGTACATTAAGAGAAACTGGTCGAAGTTGCGCAGCTCTACACATTGTTCAGAGGTTGGCCTGAAGCCTGAATACCCTTAGCAAGATTCACACATATGCATGTTCTTGCTGAACATACTCTACAACTTAAGATTGCTCAAATAGTGCTTAGATAAACTTAAAAATTTTAAATTTCTTTCTATTTCCTTTCCAAACTAATTGGTGTTAGTGTAATACCAATTTCTTTCCACTTAAATATGTTCAGTTCAACATCAACAAACAAAAAAAGACTTAATTGCTAATGTTTTTAAAACTTAATGACCCAATTGCCAAAATAAAAAAAAATAAAAAAATCATAGACCACTTTGCCAACTTATGAATAATATAGAAGCCAAACATGCCACGATCCTTTTAACACAAGATTACTAAAACAAGTAAGTAAATAAAAAGAAAAAAAAAATAGCACATGCTAAAATTATGTTAAAAATAGCATGCTATTGGAGATATTTTTTGGGCCAAATGCTAAAATTTAACATTTACATAACATATAACATGTTCATTAGAGATGCTATTATGTCTGTTTAATTGATTAAAAATTGCCAATTACCGTCCAAAAAAACTGTCGGCATCTAAAATCTGGTAAATAAATTGATGTCTGTAGTGTTACTCGAGACAAGAGGGAATATAGTAATTGCGTACGAGATATTCATTCTAGATCTTTTGAAAATCACATCTAAAAGATATCCTTTATGTGAATGTTTCTTATTTATGTTGAATATTGATATTGTTTAAATTATCAGCTTATTTAACACCACAAAAAAAAAAAAAAATCAGCTGACAATATTTTAGCTTTTCGAATTTACTTGTATTTTTTCCCCCATTTTCTTCCAAATAACGAATAAAGATCAACAAGAAGAAGAATCATTACTTTCAAGTATCACAACAACCTTAGCACTCAAGGAACAACTCTTTCTATGCTCAATAACTCCCAACTAGCAATTTTAGTAGTAAACGAATTCGAAGAAAAAAAAGTCAAATTAATATTAGTTAATTAACCGCGGTAAATAATATTTGAGCAAAGAGTACATGCTATACGTACCTTATTTCAAAGCATTTGTTGTAACAATTCACATAAAGGCTACTACAATAGTTTACGCATTCAAAATAATCCAAACAACAATTTAAAAAAGTACAAACGAAGAAACTCTAAGAGTTTTTAAATTATTATTATTATTTCTTTTTTATGACACTGTTTCTTCTAAGAAACTAGAACACTTCTAGTTCTCATGCCATTTTGCTTGGATAATTACTAATAGGCTTAGCCCTTAAATTTCGATAAACCTTTTTCATTTGGACTAACCCATTTTATTTCATGGTCGTGTGAGACTACTACAAAAAAGCTTTCACCGCAGCTAAAAATTAACGTTAAAATGTGTACAACATGGTACAAAACTAACATATCGTTGCAAGTAACATGGAAATCGGAAAGTAAAGCACAAAACTAAGCTCTTTGTGGTATTCATTTTATAACCAAATAGTCTTTATTTCAAGAAGAGATCTTATAAGTCATTGATTTCTTTTGGCAAAGTTCATCTAATATTTTCCACTTTATACAGATGTTACAGAGGCATCAACGAGGTGAAAAATGATATTACCTATATCTGTTTCCAGAAGCTCTCGCTTATAATCTTCAAAATATATAGTTGGCCATGCTATCAGATCTTCTAGAGCCTTATTAAGATGCGTCTGTTGTGCCAACAACACTTTCACCTTTCTTCATATCCTTGAGTCTCAAAATCCATCAAACTTGTTAACATATATTAATCTTCATGTTGCGGACCATGTTGAACCTGAGCAAGTCTTTTGTAGGAAGATTTTTTTCTTCAATGGCCAAATCTTTCTCTTTTTAAGACTAATCTGAGTTCAGAAGAACTTTTTCCAAAATCTTGTATCCCTTGATTTATCAAAACGCGGAAACAAGAAAATCAAACCCAATAAAAAAAACAGTCAACAAAAAGAACTATTATCAAGGTTCAGCTCGAAGAATTCCCCTTAAAGACTTTGATTCTGCACTATGTTAAATAATATATTTTACAATGCTCAATCTCACAAGATGTCATTACACAAACCCCAAGTTTTTTCCGAGAAAATTACAATGGCAAGAAATCTCAAAGAAATTTTCCTCTCTCTGCCTCACTCACAATCTCCCTTTCTCAAACTAGCTTAATCTCTCTGTGTAACAAAGTGAAAAACCGACTAATTAACTAATTAACACTTGGTTTAAATAAGACTCGGGAAAATTAACCTGGTAATACTAATTTAGCACAAAATGACTTTAAGTAATTTTTTGTAAGGCGTCGTATAATTTGTGATTATAAAATTATGACTGTTTTGAAATTAATTTATTGTCAATAAAAGTGCTGTTAAAAAAGTCAGTTTTCAAATCAGAATTACTACTATTTATGAAAATTTCCCAAAGATTTGAAGAAGACGACGAATAAGCAGTCCATACTGCAGCCCAATACAATTATAGCTCATGTACGAGCTCTAATATGAGCTCAGCCCATAAGAGAATCAGAGCTCATGTATGAGCTCAACCAACAATATAAGCCCATGCATGCATGACCGATCATCAGCTCATATCTTAACATAAGCTTCAAAAACAGAGCCTTAGATAAAATGCTTTTGCGCTTTAACTTAAACTAAAAAGTGACGTGACCTAAAAACAACTCGACGTTTCTAACCAAACTCCTATAAACTCGATGTTCGAAGAACATTGGGCATATGAGGCTTGAATCAACTTCTAGTATATCTAGTGACTTGGGACCTTCTTTATATTATTTTTGGCGTTCATGCCCAATTTTTTGATTATCTTTCGTAAATAGAAAATATGTTACCTTGACAGCCTATTATCGGTTCCAATAGGACTGTAGGGCATTCATTTGTAATTTTTTCCTTTATTAATAAATTTTGGGTCCTTTCATTGTAATTCATTCATTCAGTTGCGTGGGTTGTAATAACCAAGTTCTTTAATTGGATTGCAGGACTCTTTAGGGTAATTTGCAGCTAAAATCTCTAACTTTTAATATTTTTGGTATTTAAGTTTCTAATCTTTAAATCTTGACATTTAAATCCATAACCTTACGATGTAATCGTAAGTCCTTAACCCAATTCTGTTTATATTTCTAGTTAAATGATCACGTGACTTTCTTTTACAGATATTTTATGGAAAAAAAATATCTGAAATTTTATCTCAAAATTATTTTCTCGTTCGAACTTCAAAGTTAAACTATTAATTTTCTTAGTGAAAGAGCTTTCTGTGTTTTTCTTTTCTACTTTATAAATATTTCTCTTTCTCGTTATATATATATATATATATATATATATATATATATGTATACTCA
Organism: Parasponia andersonii; assembly: GCA_002914805.1. Lineage (NCBI taxonomy): Eukaryota > Viridiplantae > Streptophyta > Magnoliopsida > Rosales > Cannabaceae > Trema > Trema andersonii. Next base: position 123,244 of record JXTB01000486.1, read on the forward strand.
TCTTGCTTATCTCATTTTGGCTCTTTTTGAACAAGAACATGAATATTTCTCCAAGAATGGATTCCCAAAGCACCATTCCCACATGCCTTGTAAGAGATCATTGGTTCTAATAAAAGTAAATAGTAACCCATTTTCTCTAATTGTTTAGTTGAGGTGTATAACACAAAGTCACAAATGAATATTGCACATACTACCGAAAAAGAAAATTATAACGAGAGAGAGAGATACAAATAAAAGGCTCAGACAAAATTTCCAAAGACCTAGGTTCCTAAATTAATCTCAATTTCCCTTCTTTAACTTGAAAATGATTGAGCATTTTGATAACTGATGAGACCGGATTTGTTTTTCCCCCTCAATTAGAGCTACATACAATTTTGGACCATACTTCAATGAACGCAATCAAGCTTAAATGTTTCTTCAAATTTTGGTAAATCCTTGAAAACAAACACTCAAACTTAAAGAAAAAAACGAAAAATCTTTGATGGGAAAAATAACGAAATAGTTTAAGATAAATCCAAAAGATTATTTCAAAAAAAAAATAAAAAAGATTAATTTTTTTCCCATTAAATATGCCTAAAAAATGGGTCATGTGGCTAGCACGTGTTCATTTAACTAGAAATATAAATAAAATTAAGGGAGGAACTAACGATTAGAGATTTAAATATCAAGATTTAAAGATCAGAAACCTAAATACCAAAAATGTTTAAAGTTATGGATTTTTACGGCAAATTACCTAACTCTTCACTTTATCGATGGAATTTGAAAACATAGGGCATGCAATAAATCTTGTTCTTGGGTACCAATTAGTTATGATATGCACATGATAGTCTTTAGCTTTCCTTTGTTTATAACATATCTAAAACTATGTACGAGCGCCAGTTGCTTTCTTCGAAAATTGACTCTTTTATTTTTTAATTCTTTTCTCTCTGTCATTTTTCCATTTATCTAATTTATCCCTCTCATTGCTTCTTTCTTTTTATTTATTTATTTTTTTCTCTTCCTGTATCTCAAGTTTCTTCCTCTTTTCTTTTTTTTTTTCCCCCCCTTTTTGGTCATATTGTAAAACTGTTTGTAACTAGCACTACAAAAAACTTACCTTTAGGGATGATAAAAATTGTCGCTAAAAGGAAAATTGGCCACTAAAAAAATAACATCATATTTACATCGTGACTAAGAGGTCATGATTAAAATTTTAGTTATAAAAATAATAATTTAGTTAATATTTTTAATAAAACAAATTTTGTTGTTATAAATAAAAAGTTATAAGTTATAACTAAAAGTATATAATAACAACTCTTTTTTGTTTACAAGAAATTATCAGCTATTATTTAATTTTACCGAAAAATTTATTGTGACTAAAATATTTGACACTTATGCTATGTTTGATAATAGGAAAAAGGGAAAGGAAAAAAAAAAGTGGAGGAAAAAAATGAAAAAATATGTTGTTTGGTAGAAAGAAAAAAAAGAGAGAAAAGGAAGGAAAAAAAAAAAAAGAAAGAGAAAATGAGAGAAAATTAGTTGGTGTGCCTTACAAAAATTTTTCTCTCTAAATTAAAAAAATTAATTATTAAATAAATTTAAATTATTAAATTATTTTTATATATCAATTTTTAAAATTATTATATTAAAAATAAATTAATTATTTAAAATAAATTAATTTTTCTTTCTCTTCGTATACTTAATAATCATAAAAAAATATTTTTTTTTCCAATTGACCTATTATCTCTCCTTTCTAACAAACAAAAGCCTCTTTATTTTTTTTTTTTTCCCTGAATCATAGGTATCCCCTCGATATCACAAAAATATTAAAGAGAGGAATTTATATGTAACATTGTGAATATTTATGTGGCTGACACATGCACGTGATATTTTCAGGGCCCCATGCACCGGGTTCTGCAACTTCTTTGGCTTTTCTCTACCACCGAAAGTCCAAACCAGACAGTAAACGTCAAAAAGTAAAGAATATACTGTCAACGGTTAAAAGCCAAAGACAACGCATATATCATCATGATCTACAAAATCTCAATCTCAACACGACTCTCGATTCTGGAAAACATACAAAATATCTCAACCAATCAAACTAAAGTAAGCACCAAAAGATGTAAGGTTAGAAAAATTAATAATAGTCTTGCAATCTGACAAGAGTGTCCACACATATAATTCTCAGAGAATGGACATTAGAAAATTAATTCTGTTAATGACTTTTCTCAGCGTTGACTCTACACCCCAGTAATTAATAAGTAGTAAACACTCTAATGTGAGAAAATGCCAGCAAAGCCATGACGTCATAATAATTCGCATTGTTTTATAAGTACATAGCTTCTATCGAAATTCTCAGTAATTAATAATATATATGTTGGCATATTTAAGATAAGTTTAATCTGTTAGGCCTAATCCCTGTATATGTTAATCTAGTAACCTAATCCCTGTACATATATATACATATATCCGCTGTTTCCACAGCTAGTCTCATCCATAGCTCACTGTTCACAAAGAAAAAAGCTTGAGAAAATGAAGAAAGCAGAGCTAGTTTTCGTCCCTGTTCCGGGTATGGGGCACCTCGTATCAACGGTGGAGATTGCAAAGATCCTAGTAGCTCAGGATCAACGTCTTTCCATCTCAATCCTCATCATAAAGCTACCCGGAGGCTCTGAATCCAAGGTCAACTCCTACATACAATCTCTTTCCAGCTCCATCTCCGAACGCATCAAGTTCATCGAACTGCCGGAGAATAAGGTTGGCCCTTCTGACCTCAATCCCACCTTCTTCATCTCTACGTTCTACGAAAATCTCAAACCCCACGTCCGAAACGCCGTCAAGAACCTCGTCGAGTCCTGGTCGGGTCGACCCGACTCGCCGAGGCTTGCGGGGTTCGTCGTCGACATGTTCTCCACGGCCATGATCGACGTGGCCGACGAGTTTGGGGTTCCCTCTTACGTGTTCTTCACGTCTGGCGCCGGGTTTCTCTGCCTCATGGCCCATCTCCAAGATCTCAGCGACGACCTAGGCAAAGATATTACTGAATATAGTGATCAACCGGATGCGGAGCTGGTCATTCCGGGTTTTGTAAACCCGGTTCCGGCCAAGGTGTTTCCTGGTGCGGTACTCGATAAGGACGCGTCCCCCTTGTTTCTCGGTAATTTCCGGAAGATGAGGAAAACCAAGGGTCTTTTGGTAAATACGTTCACGGAGCTGGAATTCAACATGATCCGGCCCTTGTCTCAAGGTGAATTCCCGCCAATTTACCCCGTGGGTCCCATTTTAAATCTCAAGACAACTGACAGCCACGTGGGATTGGGTGGGACCGACGACAACACAACCGACGTTGTCACGTGGCTAGATAGCCAGCCTCCTTCCTCGGTAGTGTACCTGTGCTTCGGGAGCAGTGGAACTTTTAGTGGGGAGCAAGTGAGAGAGATCGCCTGTGCGCTGGAGCACACTGGGGTTCGATTCTTGTGGTCCCTACGGAAACCCCCACCATCGGGTGGGCCCCTTCTTCCAAGTGATTACAAGGATGTGAATGAAGTCCTCCCGGAAGGATTTCTAGATCGAGCGGCTGAGATTGGAAAGATTATTGGGTGGGCTCCACAAGTGACTGTGCTGGCCCACCCTTCAATTGGAGGGTTCGTGTCACATTGTGGTTGGAATTCAACCTTAGAGAGCTTGTGGTTTGGTGTGCCGATGGCCACGTGGCCATTGGCGGCGGAGCAACAAATCAACGCTTTCAAGATGGTGAGAGAATTTGGATTAGCGGTGGAGATTAAGTTGGACTACAGGAAGGATTTCAACAGCTTTTTCACCGGGAATGATCCAAGGCTTGTGATTGTGAAAGCTGAAGAGATAGAGAAAGGGATAATGGAGTTGATGGATCAACGTGATACTAATACGAGGAAGAGAGTAAAAGAAATGAGTGAGAAAAGTAGAAAAGCCTTACTAGAAGGTGGGTCCTCATATTCTTCATTATACCAATTCATAAGCGATGTGTTGGACAATATGCCTTGAATAGTTTTCGAGTATAAGTTACACATTTGTCAAATTATTTAGAAAAAATAAGTTGACTAATGTAAATTATATAATTTGTTAGTATCTAATGCATATTTTTCGTTTTACTCTAATAATTATTTATCACCTATTAGACTCTATATATCATCCAATTTTCTTTTTTCTTTTTTCTGATTAGTATTTTTCATATTTTTGAGTAAGATATGTATTGAAATTTAGCAATCTTTAAAGTTGACTATTTTTGCTTGACGAAGTAAATTCATTCTTAGGATTTTGGAAGACGAGAGTTCTTAGGCTATGGAGTAGATTTTTTGGCTAGTAAAAAATGCGGGAAGAGTTTCCCTTTTATAGGATTCAATGGAAGATTTGAAAACTAGATTTAAAGAGTTTTCTGTTTCACATATGATGTGTGGCTTTTTTCATCGCAACGAACTAATTATATAAATCTTCTTTTCAGTTTCATCGTGATTAACCATTTATCTAAATTATTTTCAACTAAATAGAAACATTAAAATAAAATATGAAAATCCAACGAGGAAAAATAATTTATTAAATAAATTGAATGAATAATTTAAAGTATTATAAACTATAATGTAGACCTAGAAAAAGAAAATTAGATCATAACTAAACTAAGAAAAAACATAAATATAGTCATAATATTCAAACATAATATTAAGAGAAATGAAGAAAAACTGTTAGAGATCCATGTCATTGTCCCTCTTCAAGCTGCTATACTATACTCTCTCTCTCTCTTTTGCTGCCACTTCCCTTCTTTCTAGTGCTCCTTCAAGGACCAAGTTCCCCTTTCAAGTCTCGACGTGTATGTATAGCTCACGTACAAACTCACATTCCACCGCCTCATCATACACATGACTATATGAGTTACCTCACCTCATTTAATTCCACGGCTTCAAGAGTCGACTTTTTTTCCCTCTATATATATTCTTCCCTTACGTAACTTAATTTCATTAATTCTTTAAACAAGAATTGGGCCTTCAAGTCCATGGCGTTTTAATTGTAAGGGAAAATGACACCCTGTACACTTTTTACAACATTATTTCCTAAAATACAATGTGACAAGTTCAAGTTAATTTTGTACAATTTTTATTATAAAAATGCCATGTTTTGTTTTCCTTTTCTCCTTTTGCTCTCATTCCCTTATTGTCTTCCTCTTGTGGTCTCTTGCTAAGATCTCATAGGGGTCACTTTCTTCCAATCCGTCGTGCACTATCATAAAAAAACATCTCTATATCTAGTTTCACTCTCTTTCAGTCTGCCATCCACCATCGTGAGAAATGTCTTTCTCTTTATAACTGCCGCCATCGAAAAACATCTTTCTCTCTTCGTCAATTTTGAGTTGAGTTTATTCACATTTTTTGGGTCAATGAAATAACGACAAGATTTCATCTAGTTTCTTGGTATATACATATATAATATAGAGAACTCATAATCTACTTTCTAATTGTATATATATTTTTGTAAAAGTTTGTTCTGGAGCAACTAAATAAGAAATATTTAACTTCATAATTAAATGTGAAAATTTATAATTAGATGTGGAAAACAACAAAGAAAAAGGTATGTATTGTTTTAGTTTATATAGACAATTAATTTATATTTAATTTCTTCCTAGTATGGTTTTAATATAGTGAAACATTAATTATTGATTGTAATTGGCATCAAACTTTCATTATTTCCTGTGATTTGAAAAAGAAATCACAATGATTTCTAGAAAAATTTCGTAATTTTCTGTAATTTACTCAACTACGGGGCATTTTACAAAATAGAAACCACAAAAGTTTCTTATGATTTACTTAACTACAAAGCATTCTGCTAAGGAAACCATAATAATTTTTAAGAAATCTTTGTGGTTTCCTGTGATTTATTTAGCTATATAATATTATACAAAAAAGAAACCATAATGGTTAAACCTTCATAGTTTCTTGTGATTTATTAAATATAAGGCATTCTACAAAAAAAGAAACTATAATGATTTCCCAAATATGTTTGTAGTTTTCTATGATTTACTTACATACGGGACATTCAGCTAAAAAAACCAAATTGGTTTCCTATGATTTATTTACTTACATGATATTTTGCTAATTAATAAGAAATTAAATTGGTTTCAAAGAAACTTTTGTAATAATCTGTGAAAAAAAAGAAGAAAAAAGATGGCTTATTTACTAAAATACCATCATATTTTCTAGCTTCAAAAATATTTTTAAAAAATGCTCTGAAAGGTCGTATGCAATTTTTATTATTTTTGAAAGATCATAAATTTAGTAATATTTTTTAAAAAATAAGTATAAATGTCCAAAACTATTAGTTCAACCAAATTAGTTGGCTGTTGAGAGCTTTCTAACAAATTAGGTTTTGTAAATTGATGGGCCATATTCATTTAAATGCATGAAAACTAGGCCTACAATATTTTTAGAAAATTATAGTGAGCTCTATTGTTTATTGATCCAGTATAGTTTTTATTAGAAAAATATTATTTTTTAAAAATATAATTAGAAAATTAATATTTTATAATATTAACGAGTAACCGGTAACCAGTTTTCAAGTATTAGTAACTAATAAAGAAAGATATTTAAAACTGTTATATTACTAATAATCGGTAATCAGTTTTCAGAAACTTATAACTAGTAATCATTTTAAAAATGATATTTTTCTAATAAAAATTGTATGAGAATTGGAAAGAAAAAAATTGATTTATGTATTTCTATAATTCTCTTTAGCTTTTAAAGATAAAAGTGTTAGAAACTCTTCCAATACATAAGAACTTTTACCTTGGCCTTGTTATCTTTTTCATTCAAATTGGCACAAAATAATATTTTCAGTGATATTTATAATACTTCCAAAAAAAACCAAAATACCTTCGGATGAAAATCAATTGTCTGAAATGAGAGGGAACCTGTCTAAAATTATTCAACCTATATCTCATACACTAAACACTAAGAACAAGCTTATGAAACCTAAAACTCTCCACCTGTTAACTCAAAAAAATCCCCTAGACTTCTGTAACCAAAATCTTCCCATAGCTATATGTCTTAGCTCACGCAAGATATTCGTTCAATGCCCAGTTCAAATTAAACAGTACAAATTTTAGACCAGATAGGAGAGGGAACCTAAAATCATTTAACCCACTTCTCCCACATGCCTAAATAATGAAATTGAACAATTTTTCTTTTGCAATTCAGACCCTAAAGCCTAAGAACAATCTCGATCTACCATGACCCCCATCTGAAACTCAGACCCTAAGACCTAAGAATAATACCCCATCTGAAACTTAGACATAAAACCTTCCCTATCCTTAGCACGAAGGAGCCAAGCTCTCATGAGGCTAGGCACAACCCTTCTCCTTATAGTGGCCAGCAAGCCATTCTCCTTGGATCTTGAACTTCCCAGCTCCCACGAGGTCACCCACTCTGCTTGAGCTTGGTAATACACACATCGCATAGTCCCCATCCTTTAATGAATGTCAAGATTGCTTAGTTCCCAGCTTGTCTGAGGCATAGGTCACTCATTACTCTTCCCCTATTCACAAAGGTTAGATTGCCAAGGAACTAAGCTCATAAATGCCCAAATTTCTCATCAATCCCAAGCTCTGTTAACCCCTATTCGTGGAATTCTCGTTTCGTTTTGGGGTATAATTTCAATTTTCAATTGAACAAACCTTTTGCTTTGTTATTTGTTCTTGAGCTTTGGATGGTTCATAACAATCAATATTTTAATATTTGACAAAGATTGTACAATGGAGTAGTTTGGGTTGTTTTTGTTGGATTTGGATATATTGAGTTAATATTATATGTTTTTGGAATGATTTGGATTGAATTTGTGACTATAATTAATGGATTTTGGGATTATTTTTTTTGTGTGTTTTTGTATATGTTGGATTGATTTATAACAATGATAATTTTGTGCGTGTTAAATTGTCAAAAATTGTGGAACTTTAAATTATAAATCATGTGAATACTAATATAAAAAATGTAAATTTCTGAACTACAAATTTTACGACTGTAAAAAATTGTATGACTATAGGTAACTTATATATGATTATTAATAAATACAATGACATAATTTTTGTTATAAAATTAGATTTATGTTAGAAAAATATCATAAAACTATTATTATCCGATGTGAATACTTATTTTTTTTTGTAAGATAAGTACAAATTTTGTAAAATTAGAATTGTGTGATTGTAGTTAACATATATATGGCTATTAACAAATACAATGATAAAATTTTTATTGTAAAATTATATTTTTGTTAGAAAATTTTCATAAAACTATTGTTATACAATATGAAGGTTTATTTTGCTTTTATAAAATATGCACAAATTTTATGATTAGTAATCACAAATAATCATTACATGGCACAAAATTATGACTTTTATATGACTACTAATAAAGAAAATAGTATGATAAAAAATTATGCATATAATAAATTTTATTAGACAAATGTTACTAAGCCATTGTTGGCCAATAGGAATACTTTGGTGAGATTGACACAAATTTTGTTACTAAGTTAAGAAAGTTTATTAGTAACTTGTTACTCGAAAATTATAATTATGTGACCCATAGTCACAATTATTTCACTTGGCAAATCTAGTTTTTGCTTTAAAAAAAAAAAAAAAAAAAACTATGAGATGAAACAAAAGCTAGCTAAAAAGGTTGCAGTGAGTAAAACAAGCTATGACCTTCGGTCACAAATTTGTGACTATCAATAACAAAGCACAAAATAACAGAAGAGTAGTTTCGGAATGATTATTATTTCTCTCTCTAAAAGCAACTAAGAAAGTCATTATTTCATACTATAGATATTGTGGAGCCTACTCCTAGATCGTGCGCTACATGAACGGTTAAGTGGCGGAACAGATGACAGGAGATACACCGTTCGACACGTGTTCAGGAAGGCCGTTTGAAAGCCACATAAGTCGCACGTGATATGACTTGGGCCCATTGGTTATCATAGGCCAGAGCCGAATCCATCCCAGACCCTAGACGGGTTCAGCCCAATCTAATTCTTGCCTCGACAGTTGGGGGTCAGAAGCCTCGAGGGTCTTCCGCCAGAAGATCATTAGGGGCAGCGCACTGCTCCAGACCTAGACAGGGCATTCAATGCGATCTTGGGTAGGTGTGTGCATTGGGCAAACCGTCCTGACAGGACGGCGGGTTGTCAATGTCTCGCCCCTGCCAGGTTTGTACCATAGGAGACAACGGAAAGCAGATCACAACAATTCAAGGGAAATTACGGTAACCACGGCCCCGCTTCATAAAGACCGGGGGAGGGGAAGACAGGCAAGACTTCAGCCTGGGAGCCCCTCCACTGAGCTCGGCAATTTCCCTACAGGAGCAAGCGGAACCGGACCCCGCACTCATCTTCGAGCTAGAGCTGGGGGTAGAAGGAGCCGGTGCAGCGAGCTTCCCTGGCAGGCTCGAAGGCACCCATTTACCATACATGATCTTTATGGCCGGCGTCTCATGGGCAGTGGGCCCGCCTACCTCGGGAGAAGGCTCCACGAGTGCATCACCCTCAGAGATGAACAGACCCTCCAGCTCATCGTCCGAGCCTGTTCTTAGGGTGACAACTCCCTGCCTCCCAACCTCGTCCTCAGAGGACACCACCAGACACCGACCGACGGGGACATTGGATTGGGCTCTGTGGGTGACAGTACCCCCCTTGGCTGGGGAGGGATCTGTCGAAGGGCCAGTGTCCGAACCTGTAAGAGTGAGCGATGCGATTAAAACGCTGCCATAACCTAATCGATGAAGCACTAGGGCACGAAATAAACTCACTCCTAACCCTCTTGGGGACATCGACTTCCTCACTTCGGAACCTGACACACTCTTCAATCACGAGCTTCACCGCCTCTTCGAGCTCATGATTGGTCGGTGCCAGCAGGTCATTGGGACCTGCCAGCTGGCTCGAGACAGTGATCTGACGACCCACCATGGCGATGCGGCTCTGCTCATCCCAGCGGAACCGGTTCAGAGATGAAGCGTCAAGCTGGCTCCGAAGGTGCTTGGTGACGACCCACGTATCCAGCGGGAAGGGGAGATGTGAGACCATCTTCGGTATCATGTTCATCACCTGGGGATTCAGAACGGCCTAAATGTGTCGGCAATCCCCAAAGGATCCGAAGATAATGACCCCCTCCAGCTCCTTGAGCCGCCCTGCTGACAGCCGTGGCTCGAATCTGTTTTCCTCTATAGAGGTTGCGCGAGGCCAGATATTATGAGCAAAAATAGAAAAAGTTTACGCATACCCAAAGATCAAAACCCAACTCAGTACTTACTTTGTAGAAAAAGTGGGGGAATTTGGAAACGCTCCCTATTCACCCAAGGAGAGCACCACGACCCTCCGATGACATACAGCTTGGAGTGAGAATCTCATTGCTTGTTCGACCTCTGCAAGCCCTAGAAAACATGGTGCCCTGGAAGCAGCTGGGGGTAGAAAGTAGAGTAAGAGCTCCTTTTAGGGATGAAGGTGAGCTTGTAGGCATAGAAGACCACCTCCACGTCGATATGCACATTGAGGAGGACCGACAGATCAGAGCCCTATCAGGATCATGACCCCATTGGTGTTCAACTGCATCGGGTGAATCCCCGTCAGGCTGAAGAACTTGTAGACTAGGAGAGGAAGGGGAAACCGTAGCCGTTCCAGGTGCTTCCTCCCCAAGACGATGAAGGCTTCGGGGGCAGAGGGGTGAAGGTACCAGTCTGCTGGGCCCTCGACCCTTTATAAGGTAACTCCGCCAGGGAAGTAGAGCTGCCTCCTTAATGAGCCCAACTTGGAATCTGCAACGGGGCAAAGCTTCTGACTCTAGTTTGGAGCCATTATCGTGAGTGCGATCAAAGAGCAAAAGTTTCGAGAAAAAAGAGGATTCAGAAACCCTAACATTTGAGAAGGTTGGAAATTTTGAAAGAAAGGAAGCAGGAGTACTTGAGGATTTCGATAAAGTAAGAGATGAGCATAAGTACGGTTTTTATAGAGGAGAAGCTGAAAAGTTTTCCCTGGAGGAGTACGGTGCGAGGAAGTCGGAAGCGCTAAAATTTCAAAAATTTGAAAAAATCATGGCACGGGTTGGCGTGCGTCAGTATCAATAACTGGGGGATAATGACGGTAATGAGAGATGTATACCCTGTGAATTGGTGGACTAGAGGCATGATTTACCCATTTGATGGATATAAATCCATCAAATAGGGAAATAAGGGCAGTTATGGGGCTCACTCCTAGATCGTGCGCTACGTGGACGGTTAAGTGGCAGAATAGATGGCAAGGGATACATCGTTCGACACATGTCTAGGAGGGCCGCTTGAAAGCCACATAAGTCGCACGTGATACGACTTGGGCCCGTTGGTTGTCGTAGGCTAGGGCCGAATCCATCCCAGACTTTGGACGGGTTCAGCCCAATCTAATTCTTGCCTCGACAGTTAGGGGTCAGAAGCCTCGAGGGTCTTCCGCCAGAAGATCATTGGAGGCAGCGCACCGCTCCAGACCCAGACATGGCATTCAATGCGATCTTGGGTAGGTGTGCGCATTGGGAAAACTGTCCTGACAGGACGACGGGTTATCAAAGTCTCGCCCCTACCAGGCTCGCACCATAGGAGACGGTGGAAAGTAGATCACAACAATACAAGGGATATTACGATAACCAGGGCCCGTGATTTCCTGAATAAGTCATGATGAGAAAGGGTACTCGATCCTAAAATTGAGAGCCGACAGGTTCTCGGTTCCAGGATTATATATATATGCCATATATCTCCCCGGTAAAAGAGAGATAGATAGATATACATGCACAAAAATTTTTATAAGTAGAAAAACTTAGTCTTTGCTATTCAATCTCTGGAGTAAATATCTGACTTAAGAATCGGAGAGTCTTTGCAGGTGGCCACCCCCGCATCTTCGATCTGGCTTGAGATCAAAAGCATTCTGAGATAGCGAAGACACGTGGACAGTTGGTAGGACCAGCACCAACAGTTTAAAAACACGTGGACAGTTAGTAAGAACAGCACCAACAGATATCATTTTGAAAAAATGATACAAAAAAAGTCAATTTGTGCCAAAAGTGCACTATCTATATCAGTTTCCCTTGTTTATTTTATAATCTTTTATTTTGAAAAACGCTACTTGTAAGTTATCTTTTGTATCAATTCCTTTATAACCTGTTCAATTTAAAAAAATGCCATAAATTAGGACAAAAATTTGTAGAAAATAAACAACTAAGTACAAATTAAATTGCAAAAGAAATATAAACAATGAACAATATAAGCATATCAATATCTGTCACTTGATTTAGAGTCTTCATATACTTTAGTTATACGTCCTTTCTCGTAATACATTACTCTCTTATATAATGATAGAAAGTGTAAATGTGCTCACTTCTATCATGAAAGACATGATTCCTTGTCAAAGTAATCACTAATTTATTTTCAATATGAATCTTGGTAGGTTCATTCTATAATATGTGTAGTTCATTCAATAAATTTCTTAGCCAAATTGCATGATAAACATATATATAGTGTATAGTTGCAGTATGCTACGCTTCTCAACTTGGTATTGCGGCAATTAGTTGCTTCTTTGACCTCCATGAAAAAACAATTTTTTCTATAAATATAATGATATTAAGTGTAAATGTGCTTGCTTCTATCGTGAAAGAAATGATTCCTTGTCAAAGCAATCACTGATTTATTTTCAATATGAATCTCAGTAGGTTCATTCTATAATATGTGTAGTTCCTTCAATAAGTTTCTTAGACAAATTGCATAATAAACATATAGTGCATAGTTGTAGTATGCTATACTTCTCAACTTGATAGTGCAACAATTAGTTGCTTCTTTGACATTCATGAGAAAATAATATTTTCTATAAAGAATATAAAACTATTTATACTCCTTTTATTATTTAAGTCTTTACTTCAATCAATGTCATTTCCATAATATTATAGTTATTAGATGAGGAATACTGCAAGCCAAAGCTAATTGTAACTTTTGGTATATTGACAAATCCCCTTAGCAATATTCAAATGAGTGGTTGTTAGAGTTTTCATATAGTGATTGACTAGGTTCACAACATAAAGAACGTTGAGTATTGTGTAAGTTAGATTGCATAAAATTCCACTTAAGCTCTTGTAGAGTATCGAATCCACTTTTTTCCCCTCATCATGCTTTGATAACTTGACTTCACATTCGATTTGTGTGCTTATAAGATTGCAATTAATCATTTATCTTGAATTTCTTGATAATTTCCTTGACATAAAATGAACATTCTACTTTCCTCTTGCTTCGCCTCTATGCCTAGCTAGTAAGGCATTAATATGATGTCAGTCATTTTAAACCCACTAGAGAAAAAGTGGTTTAATAGCGAATGAATTTTATACAATGGTAAATAAATTATATACATTAATAAATTAACTATTTACACTAGTAAATTAGTTATATTTTATATTAAATGAAGGGTAATCTGTAAAAAAAAATTTCCTAAAGTTTAGGTGTTCTGTAATTTAAACTCTGTAAAATAATGCCCTGAGATTAAGAATTTTTAAAAATTAATATACTGAGTTGACTTTTTAAATAACTTTAACTGATAAAAGATAATAATATCCTCAGAATTAAGGAGAATAATAATGATTATTCTAATATTTATGAAGAATATTATTACTTTTTTGTTATTAAAATTGGTCAAAAAGTCAACTTAGAATATTAATTTTTAGAAAATTTTAATTTTAAGATATTATTTTACAGAGTCTAAATTTCAGAGTTTAAATTACAGCATACTCAAACTTAAATGTTATTTTTTACAATTCACCCTTAAATGAATTGTATACATTGATAAATTTATAATACAATATGGTAAATAAATTAAATACACTAATAAATCAATCATATACATCAATGAATTTTGTATATTGATAAATCAGTTATATACATGAAAATATCAAATTAACTTACATAAAGGTATAATAATAAACTTTAGTCATTACAATGTAAAAAGGGATATAAGAGTCAATAAAATAAAAGATATTCATTACATAGCTTAGAAAAAGGGCTTTGTGGTGTAGTTTTTCATATAAAAATAGATGTAATAAAAATCGAATTTGGTTGAATATTGAAGTTGTAGATGTAGTAATACATAATAATTTGAGATTAAAGAAAATTTCTTAAAACTACTGAGTTAAAATTAGAATAGGAAAGACATAGCTTGAAATTATTTTTTTTTGAATGAAATATTAATTAATAAATTGAAAATAAGGTGACATTTACTTGACATTATATTTTATTTTCAGTTTGTGAAATGATAAATATTATTCCGGCTCTCGGGTAAATATCACGAAAATGATGTAGATTATCCACGTAATTTATTTATCTTTTCTCGTTATTGAAGGATATGGACGTGATCAATGTCGTTGGAAATAGTGTAAGTTACTTATTGGCACCATAAAACCGGCCAGTGCCTATTGTTTTCCATTACTATCGAGACCCGTACTCACGGTGGGCGTAGTCGAAAACCCTTATGACTTACATCGTCGAAGAGTTGTAAACCCCTCATCGACAAGAATATTTTCCTCTTTTCAGCTCTAGATCTCTCTTTTCTGATCTTTTTAATCATCCAACTAGTAAAGTACCGATGAATTTTGCAATGACTTTCATCAATGGATAAATCTAAGTGTGGGACCCGTTCCCAAGTCATATGCCACGTGGATGACCGAGCGGTTGAACAGGTCACAAAAGAGGTCTACCGTCCGACATGTGTTGAGAGTGATTAGTTAAAGGCCACGTGGGTCGCACGTGATTTCACAATCGGCCATTGGGCCGTCCGAAGTTAGGGCCGAGCCTATCACAGACTCTGGACAGTCTCGGCCCAGTCCGACCCTTACCTCGACAGCTGGAGGAGTCGGAAGCCCCAAGAGTCTTCCACCTGAATACAATGGCCCTTACCTCGACAATTGGGGGGGTCGGAAGCCCCAAAGGTCTTCCACTTGAATACAATGGAAAGCAACTCACGACTCCAGACCCAGACAGAGCATTTAATGCGATCCTGGGTAGGCGTGCGCAAGAGGCAAACCGTCCTGACAGAACGGCGATTTACCCAAATCTCACCCCTGACAGATTCAAGCCGTAGGAGGCGGCGGAAATCAGGCTACGGCGATACAGAGGAGATCACGGAAATCTCGGCCCGTGACTTCTGAAAAAGACTTTGAGCAGAAAGGTACTCAGTCCTGAGATTGAGACCCGCATGGTTCACAATCTCAGGACTATACATATATGAGCCATGCGTTCCCGAGAGGGGCATGTACACTTACAGAAAGAAATATATAAAAAAGCTTATGAGCAAGAAACAAACATACACTCATACAAAACTAATTCCTTGCTACCTTGTATCAAATATAAACCACTGACTTAAGCATCGGAGAGTCTTTGCAGGTAGCCACCCCCGCCTCTCCGACCCTGCTTGGAATTCAGAGTACTTTGGGATAGCGAGGACACGTGGACAGTTGGAGAATACAGCATCAGCGGTTCAGAGACACGTGGACGGCTAGTGAGAAACCGCTCCAACAGTCTAAGTACAAAGAGAAAGGCTCAACTCGATAGTGGAAAAAGCGAGTTATTTTAACGAAAATAGGATTAACTATTTATATCGTACCACACCCCTTTTATTCCTAAATATTATATTCTTAATAAAAATAAGTCATGATACACAGCTCGCTAACTATAATAAAGAATGAGATTTTTAATTTTAAATTAGTTTATATTAAATTATATAGTTATAATAATAATGATCATTTTATCACAAAAGTTAAATTTTGACGAAGATGGATTATGCATAATGTACATAATTTGGTAATTATAATTATGAACGAGATTATAATATTCAATCATAAGTATTAAATATAATTATTTTCTACTAAGAAATAAACATTTCGTGATAGATATATAATTATTGTAATAATTATATAATTGAAGAGGATAAGTTAAAGTTTGGAGGATAAAATAGTATAAAATGTATAACTTTTAAGCTATAATTGCAATTATAAAGAAACAGGTGAGAAGCTAACTGTAAAAGCGACTACTATTAGGGTTACCGGTATACTTTATTGCCGAAAGAAAGGGTCAAAAGCTGGACAATGAGACGGTGAGATATTGATATACATGCAAGTGGCTATGGGTTTAACTGTTTAAGTTATTGGGCTTCACCCATTAAGGTCTTGCGTTCAAAATTGGGCTTCCTACAAACACTCAGGCCCAAATTCAAAAAAAATAGAAAAATTCGGAATGGGTTGATTTTGAGGAAATTTAACTTTTTTATGATATATTTTTTAAAAATTTTAAAATCCCAGATTTTTAAATAGTTTGGAAAATTCTAGATTTTAATTAGAAAAATACATGTCTTAGAAGTATTTAGAAACAGATAAGTTATTATTAATTGATGAGATACCTCAAGCAATAGGTAAATAAACCGATTGTCTTGGGTACAATAGAAATATACTAATTTTGAAGAAAAAATGCAATTTGTCTAAATATTTATTAGAAAGCCTATTTTTCTAAAACTATTTTTAAAAGTGATATTTGTCTAAATCAATCTGCGATTTTTCTAAAAATTAGGCCCATTCGGATTTTATTTTGGATTTCTAACACCTTACCGATAGAAACTCAAAACAATTATTAAACTACGGAAGCCAAGGTTTTTTCAAATTTTCTTACGTTTTTATTGTAAAATATCACTTTTAATTTTTTTTAAAATGGTAATTTTCTACAAATTTTATTAAAATGGTATTTTTGTGATAAAAATCGTACTACACATAGAAAAACGCAGACTACTGTATTTTTAAATTTTTTTTCTTCGAAAAATACAGCATGTGTCTACTTTTTTCTTTTATTTTTGGTATTTTAGGCCTGTAATTTTATAAAAAAACTTTTTTTAATTGAAAAATACCCAATCAATTTGGAAAAATATTATTTCCTAAATTCTATTTGCAAAAGTACCATTTTTCAAAACTAATTCAGAAAAGATACGTGAGGCAAGTAATTTAACTAATTACCTTAAATACAAGATGAATCGCTAAAAAGTAGTGTTTTTGGAAATAAATTGCAATTTTTCAAAGAATTTTAAAATCCATCATTTTTATTTATTTATTTTTTTTGAAAATTTTACTGTAAAAAATGAATTTGTTTCTCAAAATTCCGGGGCTTGTCAAAGATACTAGAACTAGCACGGCTCTTTCAACCAAGTCAAAAAGGTTACCCCATATACGAAAATACCAAAATGCCGAGAACTCAGTGTATTCCATTTATTTATTTATTGTGGTTGTGATGCATTCAGGTGAAGTTTTCGTGGCACCCAGCACTGCGTTCCGCAACTTCTCTGGCTTTTCCCTACCACTAAAGACAAGTACCAGAGGATACAAACTCCCAGTCTCAAAAGAGTCTCTCTCGATTTTGAAAAAGACATCCCTAATCTAGAAAATCTCAACCATTTAAGAAAAGACAAAAATTAAACGGTAATTTCACAATCCAATGTGAGTGTCGTGCATATATTTCTGAGAGAAAATCTACATAAAAACTACTCTAGTATGAGTGTCATACATTTATTTCTCAGAAAAATCTACATAAAAATTAATTCTGTTAATGACTTCGCCCCACTATTGGACTCTTGGAATCAATATAATTTTAACTGAAAAGATGCCAGCAAAGCCATGACGTCATAAATAAATCTCATTATATTGTAATTATACATTGTACGCAGAATTTTCCAGAAAGTAAAGATACGAACATATATATATATATATATATATATAAATGCTCATTGATTGTTCCATTCCGACATCCATAGCTCACGGCTATACCTACTGAGCTTCAAAATAAATACATAAATACATAAATTAATTAAGAAAATGAAAAAAGCAGAGCTAGTATTCATCCCTATTCCGGGTATGGGCCACCTGGTATCAACGGTGGAGATTGTGAAGATCCTAGTTGCTCAAGATCATCGTCTCTCCATTTCAGTCCTTATTATTAAGCTTCCAGGCTTTGACTCCAAAGTCAGCGCCTACGTGCAATCTCTTTCCACCTTCATCTCCGACCGCATCAAGTTCATCGAACTGCCGGAGAGTCAGGTTGACCCTTCCGACCTCAAGTTCCCCTACTTCGTCTCTAAATTCATCGAAAATCTCAAACCACATGTCCGAAACGTAGCCAAGGACCTCGTCCAGTCCAGGTCGGGTCAACCCGACTCGCCGAGGCTTGCCGGGTTCGTGCTCGATATGTTCTGCACCACCATGATCGACGTGGCCGACGAGTTTGGGGTTCCCTCTTACGTGTTCTTCACGTCCGGTGCCGGGATTCTCCGCCTCATGACCCATCTCCAAGCTCTCAGCGACGACCTGGGCAAAGACATTTCGGAATATAAGGATGAACCGAATGCGGAGCTTGTCGTTCCGGGTTTCAGAAACCCGGTCCCGGCCAAGGTCTTTCCCTCTATGGTGGTGGATAAGGACTCGTCCCCGACGATACTCGGTCAGTTCAGAAATATGAGAAAAACCAAGGGTCTTTTGGTAAATACGTTCATGGAGCTAGAGTCCAATGTACTCCGGTCCCTGTCTCAACAAGGCGACTTCCCGCCAATTTACCCCGTGGGCCCCATTTTGAACGTTAACGCAACCGACAACACAACTGACATTGTCACGTGGCTAGATAGCCAGCCTCCCTCCTCGGTGGTGTTCCTGTGCTTCGGGAGCATGGGAAGTTTCGGTGGGGAGCAGGTGAAGGAGATCGCCTGCGCACTCGAGAACAGCAGGGTTCGGTTCTTGTGGTCCCTGCGCAAACCTCCGCAACCGGGTGGGCCACCTGTCCCGAGCGATTACACGGATCCCAATGAAGTGCTTCCGGAGGGGTTTCTAGATCGGACGGCTGAGATTGGGAAGATTATAGGGTGGGCTCCACAAGTGGCTATCTTGGCCCACCCTTCGGTTGGAGGCTTCGTGTCGCATTGTGGGTGGAACTCCACCCTAGAGAGCTTGTGGTTCGGTGTACCAATCGCTACGTGGCCATTGGCCGCAGAGCAACAAGTCAACGCTTTCAAGCTGGTGAGGGAATTTGGATTAGCGGTGGAGATTAAGTTGGACTATAGAAAGGATTTCAACAATAATGCGAGTAACTGGAATGGTCCAGGGCCTGTAATTGTGAAAGCTAAGGAGATAGAGAGGGGAATAATAAGGCTGATGGAGCATGCTAGTGATATAAGGAAGAGGGTAAAAGAAATGAGTACGAAGAGCAGGGAAGCCTTACTGGAGGGTGGGTCCTCATATTCTTCGTTATGTCGTTTCACAAGCGATGTGATAAGAATATGCCATTAGAATAACTTTTAGTTCGAGTTTGGAAACTTTTACCAGCTAGCTAGCGACTCTCCTCGCTCCACATAGCAAACTCATGCTTATGGTTATTGTTGTAGTGTTAGTTTGTGTTTCACCCTTGAAAACATGATATTATTTTAAACAAATCAACTACGTCTTTTTAATTAATGGAGCGATATTTGCAACAAGAAAGCAAAGTTAGGCAGTTTTATTTCTATCAATTGATTTTTTTTAGCAAGAAGAAAAAGGAGAATATGTAGTATACAAGAAGTGTGGATTCACGTTTCTTCCTTCGGGCCAACCGTAGTGGTCCTAGGCTCACCACTCCGCAGCCACTTTCTAGGGAACAGTCACAGACCGCTAAAATTAAAGCCACTTGTTTGTTTATGAGCAAAAAAAAAGAAAATAAAACAGAAGCCACTCATTGTTTTTATAAGGCACTATTAGCTAGTGCCGTGTAAGTCGACTATGGAAAATTGGAATGCCTTCATCTTCTAAAGTACAAATATATAAATTGTCTAACAAACCTTTGTTCGCGGGCTAGGTTTTTGTGATTAATTAGAGACACTATTTACTTATCTGAACAAAGAAGAGCAGATTTAGATAAGAAAATAAATGAACAAAGTGTGCGATAAAGATACAATTCCAAAGTGTAAAAGACTACAGGCGGTCCTTACAACATTTCCCTCTGGCAGTTAAATTAATCATTACCACGTGTTAAAAAGTTAGCAATGCTGACGTGGGTGGTTTTAATAACTATCCCTTTGTTAAAAAACTTACATGAAAGTTTATAAACAAATGAAGCATTGAGTGAAAAATATATAGTCAAAACCAAAACAAGAAAAAAAAAAAAAGCCTTATTCAAGATCCACTTCAAAGTTCCTAGCAAAAAAAGATCTACTTCAAACTGAAAAACACAATAATCAAACTATGCTTGGGAATACGCAGAGGCAATTTCGAGAACGTTGCTATCAGGAATTACCTTTTTCTCACTCTTCTCTTTCTCTCTGTATAGAAATCAGATTCAGATTTCCTGAGTCGACTAATCAATCTAATTTGATATTTGAATTTTCTGAGTATCCAAATAGTTTTGGTCAATCGTAGCAAGGTCGTAGCAAAAATTTGTTAGTATCATTTTAGCAATCGTGCAAGATCATACCAAAATGGGGAAGATGGCATCAGAACTCTCTGGAATTATTACCCATTATTGTGCGGTTTAAAAACCTATATGATTGATCGATGCCAAAAAGGGAAAGTTGACCAAGAGGATATATCAGGTCGTATAAGTAAGATTAAGTGCGACCTCTTCCGAAAGGAACAAGTGTGACTTCCGCTGAAAGAGTTAAGTACGACCTCCTCCGAAAGAGTTAATTAGGATCAGAATGAAAATGAAACTATACTAAGCTTTGTCAAACGAGTTACCTACAAAGAAAGGGAAACAAGTATTTGATGGAGGAGGCACTGGTGAACCTTCATCAAATTACTAACCAGATCAATGACTCCCTATGACGACATACTGAAGGACAGATGGTGACTCCACCACAGCACGAACATCACAGAGAACATCCTGCTCAACTACCTGAGAAAGGAATATAGATTCTAGAGACAAGGAAACGCGACCAGTGTGAAACCCAGCAAGAGCGCCATAAAGATCGCGTCTCTAAGGGAAAAGGCAAGGTCGCAAACTTAACTCTGGAGATCAATCGGTAATCGAGATTGCTTGAACAGCGAACAAAAATATCAATCAAGAAGCGTCTTCAAAAAGATCAGCAGAGAGTCGAGACAAAATCTTACAGACCTAAGACAACACTTAGAATGACGACGTAGTCGTGAGCAATCCATATCGCATCATAACGACCAAAGCCGATTTCGTCGCACTATTTCATTGGATTTCTCTCACAGATCACAGAAGACTCTACCTGACCAACCTGCCTTACATCGAGAAAATGATTAAATGCCACCCTTGCTGCTAGTAAGAGATAATGCTCTCCTTCTGAACGTCGATGTTCATAATTTAAGGATCGCATTAGATGCACTTGCTGGTTGGGACGATGAGCTCGCTGATGGGTATCGTCAATCGCCATTCAGTGAGAAAGTTCGAGCTACTACCCTAACTATTGGATTCAAACTTCCCACCATAAATACTTTTGATGGGAAAACTAATCCACAGGATCATATGGACAACTTCAGCGACCTGATAGAATTCCATCGTGTCGATGATTATGTGCGATACAGATGTTTTACTGTAACTCTCTCAGGAGTAGCAAAGAAGTGGTTTCGAGGACTCAAGTCTGGCTCAATCTCGTCCTGGCAATAACTTCAGACGGCGTTTTTGAGACAATTCCAAGCTACAAAGAATTTTACTGTTCTGCTTGTTAGCTTGTCTGCTATTCATCAAGGTCCAGAGGAAACTCTACGATACTACCTTAACCGATTCACCTCAGAGTTGGCAAAGGTTAATAACCTACCTGAAGGGGGAGTTTTAACTCTCATGATGGCTGGGGTACGACCAGAAACTAAACTTTGGGAGGAATTACTTGAGCGAGAATGTAGAACTCTCGAAGACTTCTACCGAAGAGTTAGTCGGCATCTAAGGGTAGAATCTTCGCGCGAGAATCTTCAAAAGACAAAGAAAGAAGGAAGAAAAGATGCTACTAAAGATGCGACCACGACCAACAACAACGGTAATAAGAAGTCAAACAAAAGGAGTAATGAACAGTTGACGGAGAAGTAGCCTAAACATAAAAAGCAGGAGATTTCAAGAGCTCCCATGAAGTTCAACAACCATACTGAATTAAATGCGCCCATAGATCATATCTATGCGGTCACAAACCAACAGGAGCAATACTGTCAACCGGAATCAATGAAACGGGACAAAGCAAGGTGCGACCCCAAAAAGTTCTATCGGTATCACAATGACATTGGACATGATACTAATAATTGCCATGCCTTGAAGGATGAAATTGAAAGATTGATTAAAGAAGGGCAGCTGCGGCAATGCAATAGGCAGAATAACGAAAGGCGAGAAGAAAACCAACAGCGACCTCTAGAAATTCAACGCGAAGTACGAACTATTTTTGGAGGGCCGCATGTTGGTAGAGATTCAAAAAGGGCCCAAGACAAGTATGCACAAGAAGCTCGATAACAGCCGTTGACTAACATCATGCACTTTGAGCAGTGACCACGAAAGCTTCAGCGAGTACCAGATATGGATATAACCTTCACAGGACAAGACGCGAGAGAGGTCCATTATTCATATAATGATGCGTTGGTCATAAAGATCAATTGTGGAAGCACGCAGTTATGGCGAGTATTGTCGATAACGGGAGTACTGTTGATATCCTGTACTACGATGCCTTTAAGAAAATGAAGTTGAATGAAAGCGACTTAAAGCCCACCGTCACTCCACTCTACGGATTCACTGGTAACAGCATAATGCCTATGGGCATGATTGAGTTAATGGTCAATGTTGGAACCTATCCTAGGGTTTCAACGATAATAACCCAATTCTTGGTTGTAGTTTGCTCCTCCGCATTCAATGCTATACTGGGAAGACCGACACTGAGGGAACTTCAAGTTGTCACTTCAATCTACCATCTCGCTATGAAATTTCTGACCCAACATGGGGTAGGCGAAGTGCGAGGAGACCAATATGATGCGCAGACTTGTTATAACAACTCTTTAAAGCTTGCAGCAAAGAATACGACACCTCACACAATAATGGTCCAGCTACCAAGAGAAGCATCAGGTGAAATGACAGTCGAAGCATCAGGAGAAACGTCAGTCGAAGCGTCAGGCAAAACGTCAGGCGAAGCGTCAGTCGAACCGTCAGATAAAGCATCAGTCGAAACGACAAGTGAAGACCTAGTCCCTAGAGAAATAGATGGAGAGGTCAAAACTGGACCCATTGAAGACTTGGAGGATTTGCTATTTGACATGTCCTCCAAGACTTTAAAGATTGGAGCGAAGATTCAAGAACCTGTGCGAGCTTCATTGGTTGCTTTTCTGAAATTTAACTTGGACGTCTTCGCGTGGCAACATTAAGACATGGTGGGGATCGATCCGAATATCATATGCCATCGTCTTAACATAGATCCGACAAAGAAGCCTGTACTACAAAAAAGAAGAGCTATGAATTCAGAGCGCTACGTCGTGTTGAAAGAAGAGGTAGAGAAGCTGCTCGAAATTGGATTTATCAGGGAATCTTTTTAACCTAACTGGCTTGCTAACCCGGTTTTGGTAAAGAAACCCAACGGGAAGTGGAGAATATGCATCGATTTCACCGATCTCAATAAAGCATGCCCGAAGGATAGCTTTCCTCTTCTAAGAATCGACCAGCTTGTAGATACGACGTCAGGATATGAACTCTTAAGTTTCATGGACACATATTCTGGATACAATCAAATCCTCATGTACGAGCTAGATGAGGAGTATACCTCGTTCATCACTAATTGAAGATTATAATGCTACAAGAAAATGCCCTTCGGACTCATCAACACAGGAGCGACCTACTAGCGTCTTTTTAATATGATGTTTGCAAAACAAATTGGCAAGACAATGGAGGTATATGTCAACGATATATTGGTAAAGTCAGAAAAAGCCGAAGATCACATCAAGCATCTTGATGAGATGTTCAAAATTCTCCGAAAGTATCAAATGAAGTAGAATCCCCAGAAGTGTGCATTCGGGGTAGGATCTGGAAAATTTCTAGGTTTCATGGTCAATCAGCGAGGCATTGAAGCTAACCCTCAGAAGATGCAAGCACTGATTGATATGCAATCTCCTCGCAAACTTAGGGATGTACAGAGCTTAGCGGGAAGAGTGGTTGCACTGAGTCGATTTGTATCCAGGTCGACTGATAAATGCCAACCATTCTTTGGAGTATTGCAAGGTTCGAGTGGACGGGAGAATATGAGCAGGCATTCTAAGAGTTAAAAATGCACTTGGGTTCTCCTCCACTCTTGTCGAAGCCAAACCTAGGAGAAGAATTATGCTTGTATCTCACTGTTTCCAAATTTATGATAAGTGCTGCATTAATTGGGGAAGAGGAAAATATACAGTGACCTGTCTATTATATAAGTAAAATATTACTTGATGCCGAAACTAGATACCCAGAGATGGAAAAATTGGCACTAGCACTCGTCATCGCATCAAGGAAGTTTCGACCTTATTTTCATGCTCACTCCATCAAAAATTTCACGAATTTTCTGTTGAAACAGGTTCTACAAACACCCGAGGCTTCAGGACGGCTACTTAAGTGGGCCGTTGAATTGAGTCAATTTGACATCAATTTTCAACCTCGCATTGCAGTAGAAGGTCAAGCTCTCGCAGATTTTATTGCAGAATTTACATATGATGTCGATCTTCCCATAGGAGTGCTCAAAAAACCTGCTTTAGATTCATCCAGGTTGTGGAAACTTTACGTTGATGGGTCATCAAATGAGAATGGAGCCGGTGCGAGCCTAGTTTTAATCAGTCCTGAAGGGCATAACATTTAATGTGCGCTTCGCTTCAAATTCCCAGCATCGAATAATGAGGCAGAATATGAAGCACTGATAGCTGGGATAAAACTTACACACGAAATGAAGGTCGAGATAATTGAAGTATACAATGACTCCCAGCTGGTTGTTTGTCAAGTTAAGGGCGATTATCAAGCAAGAGAGGAAAGAATGATGGCCTATTTGCAGGAGGTACAATGATTGTTCTTGACATTCACTGCTTATAATATTGAACTTCTTCCTCACATCGAAAATACTCGGGCAGATGCACTTGAAAAGATCACTTCAACGAAAGATGTAGAGCTATTGAAGGTTGTTCCTGTCGAATTTCTTGCAAAGCCAAGCATCGAAGTTGAACCTCAAGTAACCATGCCAGTTGATAAAAGACCATCATGGATGGATCCTATAATGTAATATTTACAAAATGGCGATCTTCCTGAAAGCAAAGACGATGGAAAGTGACTCCGCATAAAGGCAGCTCACTATATCATCCGTGATGAGAAGCTTTATCGAAGAAGTTTTAGCTCGCCATTATTATTATGTGTTAATGAGGAAAAAGCACGCAACATTATGAGGGAAATTCACGAAGGAATATGTGGAAATCATTCTGGGTGGCAGGCACTTGTAAAAAAGATTCTTCGACAAGGGTATTTTTGGCCGACTATGAAGAAGGATACAATGGAATTTGCTAGAAAGTGTGATAAGTGTCAATGGTTTGCAACTATTCCTAGAATATCATATGTTCCTCTAACTACAATGACTAGTCCATGGCCATTTGCTGTTTGGGGAATTGATATTATTGGGATGCTTCCATTAGCGCCGGGTGGATTGAAGTATGCGGTAGTCGCAGTCGATTATTTCACAAAATGGACGGAAGCTGAAGCCTTGAGTACCATTTCTACCAAGAAGATGATAGATTTTGTTTACAAATCTATAATCTTCCATTATGGTATACCGTATACTATAATTTCTGATAATAGGAAACAATTCGACTGCGATGAGTTCCGTAAATTCTGCGACAACTTAGGAAGCAAGAAAAATTTTCTCCGCTATTGTTCATCCACAAGCCAATGGACAGGTCAAAGTAATAAATAAAATACTTAAACAGAATATAAAGAAAAAGTTAGAGGAGCATAAAGGAGCTTGGCTAGAAGTACTCCCTGAAGTTTTATGGGCTTATCGCACTACTCAACGAACCACTACTAGAGAGAGTCCATTCTCTTTAGCTTATGGATATAAAGCAGTGGTTCCAGTTGAAATTAGTGCGAGCTCTCTACGACAATCTATTTATGAGCAAGATCAGAATGATGCATTAATGAGAATTGAGCTCGATCTTTTAGAAGAAAGGTGTGAACAGTCTCAACTTTGAATCGCATTCTATCAACAACGCACTGCTTAATATTATAACTCCAAAGTCAAAAGTAGACAATTTGAGGTTGGTGATCTTGTCCTTCGACGAGTTCTACCTAATAATAGAGAGCATGGTGCTGGTGTATTTGGACCTTCTTGGGAAGGACCTTATGCTATTGACTTCATCATTCGATCTGGGACATACAAGCTAGCTCGCATCGGCGGACAAAAGATCGAACATACTTGGAATGTAGAACAACTTCGTCGTTATTATCAATAAGTCGTCATGTGAATCTTCATTATTCGTCATTCGTCGTCATCCGTCAATAATATTTCTTTGGCTATTACTTCAACATTATTTGGTTCATATTTTTTAGTTTTATGGCAGTTTTCGGACACCATAAAGCTCGGGGGCTAGTGGGATCAGAATGTTATCTCCTACTTACTTCCTAAGGGACTATGCAAACATTCATTTAGAGGGGTTGGAATTTTAGATCGCCGAATTTATGAAATTCTTAAAATCTTAGGATTTTCTTATCGCTTCATGCCACAGCATGTCGTATGACGCAATTTCTCTCCTCGAACAACAAAGTGACTAAACAATACATTCATTGTTTGATGTGATATATTGCTATATCCTATTTTGCTGTGGAACTTCTGCAAAAAAGTATTGAGTTTGCATCATCCATACTTGCTGTTTTCTTAAGTGACCTAACCCATCTTAACACTTAAAACTCATTTTAAGTTAGTTGGATTCAAATCGCAAAAAGTGTACCGATCAGTCACTCAGTGATTGACTACTTAGTTAAAATTATGCAGCTTTATATAACATAATGTGATTTAATTATTTTACAGGGATAAATATTTTAAATAAAAAATTATGTAGAATTGCCTGCTCCGCCATCTCTGCTCGCTTCAGACTCCTTCCAACTCTGGACAAGCTTGACCACGTCTTCGCCAAGGATGAAAAAGTCGACGTTCAGATGCTCGTAGAAGATGTTAATATAATGGTTGATGAGGCGATATCACTGGCTTTTTCTTCGAGCTCCTTGACTTCAGTAGCCTTGAACTCTTCAATAGCTTTTTGAGCTGCCTCTGTTGTCGCCTTCTTCATGCGATCCGGATGCTCGGAGATAGTTTTCTCGAGTTCTTTTGACTTTTTTCTCAAGTTTCTCATTCTCGAGCTTCTCCTTGGCTAGGCTTTCGAGCAGCTGCTACCTCTCCAAGTCAAAGGCTTTTCTCTTCTCTTCACGAGCCTTCTCTGAGTCCTCGAATGCTTGGGTTATCTCTTCGATTTTTTCAAACACTCGAAGACTGGGTCATGCATCAGGACAGCAGCTACCGCGATTTGAAAATATAACATATCAATACCAGGAAACAATATGTTGGAGGGAAAATAAAAGGTGCTTACATTTGCCAGCATCCTCATCGCAGAATCGAAGGCAACCTTAGCTGATCATCGCTTCATCCTCACCCAGCCATCTTCAGAAGTGAAGCGATCAATGAAGGCTGCACTCATACCGTCCTTCTCCGGCAATTGGTTGAGAAGTGTGAACAGCTCCTCGTCTTTATCAACCTGGTTCAGTTCTGAAGTGGCAGTCTCCTTGGATGGATCAGGGTTGCTCGCAGTTTAAAGCTGAAGAGGAGGCGAGCTTGTTGGGATATTCTCGGAGGCAACTTTTCATTTTTTGGAAATGTCGACCTTCTCTTTCCTTTTTGATGATGATGGAGGCATGCTCTCTGGCGTCTTGGACTTTGCCAATGACCACAGATTGGAAGGCAGTGCTCGTAGTCTATTGTTGATAACCATTTCTACACAGATATATGAGTCAGCATGCGAGGTGACAAAATATGGAGAAAAGAAAAAATAATAATTACCTTCTTGCTGTTGAGAAACTGGTGGTGACGCAGCTTCTGGAGATGATGGTTCCGATATTGTAGGAGTGGCAGGTGCTTTTCGCTTCCTGGGTTTGGAAGACGAAGCACTATTTTTCTTCTGCTTTCTCGGCTTCTTCTTCTTCGAGCTTGAATGTCTGGTCGAACAGACAGTGGAATCCGAGAAAGCGGCTCCCCTTGGAAGCAGACTGCAAGCGACTAAATTCTTGGACGTCCCAAGCTTCTTCCAATCGAATTCTTCAATTGGAAGGTTGTTTATTCTATACACCCTTACGAGCTGCTCTCTGGAGAGTTCAGGCCATTCTCTATTATCTGCGATGACATACGAATGTGATCAGAATAATATACTTATGAAAAGAAGGCAATAAGCTAAAAGTTACCTACCGGGGTTCTGAAAGAAGCCGTTATCTGCGTAATCAAAGTGGAAAAATAGATTTTTTTATTTTCCTATATTGTTGCGAACCCCGTAGATTATTTTTATAGCTTGGTTTGACTATTTGCTCGTATAGAAGAAGCCGAAGTCTAATGGGTTTGATTTCACTTGGTAAAACCAGGCAAACTCATTAGGAGTGGGGGTTTCTAAACCTAATTTATGGTAAAGTATGTACAATCCTATCATATATCTATATGTATTTGGAGTTAGTTGGAAATGGACGACCCTATAGTAGTCAACGATTGATTTTATGTATGGATGAAGTGGGAGGTGGACACCGCATTTGAGAACTGCTTCAGAGAATGAGGCAATTCTATGAGGTGATGTGTGAGGTCGATTGAACTCCATGGGAAGGCGAAGAGGAATGGCGATCTTGTAGTTGCACACGATCTTGTTGAGCCTGTTCATTATGCAGCTCATCCTTATATTAGTACATGACCAATTCCCCTTTATATATTGATAGCCCGTTGCGAAGGCAGGGGCATCTCTGATATGCCGAGGCCACTGGTCCTGAGGAAGGTCGCCTATGCGAGGACTATTTTGCCTGACTCCAGTTATCTCTACTTCGGATTCTGGCTCAAGGATCTTCAAGGTTTATGGAGCTAACATAGAATTGGAAGATTCTCCTGAGAATGCATTGCCTTCCCTAAAATCCTCACTACTAGACATCTGAAAAGAAATACGGATGGGTTTAGTCCTATGCGAGCATCAAGGATCTTCGCTATATGTAAGCAGTTTTTTGGGGTTCATCCTAGGATTATATTAACAAGCAGCTCATCAGATTTTTTCTAATCGGTCTATAGATTCATAAAAATTGTTTGAGCAGTTCGTCAAAAAAAAAAAAGTAAATAAGGGTTTTAGACCCTTAAAACTCTTTTACGAGTTCATCTCTATCAATCATCTAAAAGAGAGTCTATTTTACGAAATAACGAAGGGGATCTGAAAAATTCCCATTTCAATCCATTCGAGTGTGGGATAGGTTCTTATTCAGGTCATTTAGGCTCTACAATTTATTTCAATTTCTAGAAATAAAAACTGTAAATAAGATTTTCGGGATAGACAAAGAACAATAGGAGAGAGGAAATAAACTAACCTTTCTTCGAAGACAGAGGGATCGAGATATAGTCTGAAGGATTGTGGTAATAACTCCATTGGAGAAGATGCTGAAACCACGCGAGCTGAGAAATAGAACGACGCCAGAAGGGTTGCTCTGTGAATGCTTCGGGTTTTAGGAAAGAGAGATTGAAGATGATAGGGTTTTGAATGAAGAATCGGATTGATTTCTGATATTTATATCTCAAGCATCGTCAAATCACAGCCGTAGATCAAATTATTTAATTTTCAGATCTAAAGGCCGAAGTTCACGCTGGATTTGATTTTCTGAAATTAAATCGGTATCTTTTCAAAATTTGAAATGATTCGATTTAAGACAACAACTGGCGTCATCGCTATCATTGTGTCTGCTCAAAGAACGGAAAAGTCTCCTCGAGTTTTGCTATTCTTCTGAGAGAAAGTGACACGTGATTTTGTCTGTCAAAAGAAGGTACGCGTGATCTTGAAAAGGTAGATTTGAGATCTAACGACTCTTTGAAAGATCTCAAGTCTAAGTCATGACATCGCATTTTTTAAGCTTGCACTTTTAATAAAAGGAAGCTCCATTTTACCCTAAAGAACTAATGGAGTGGGGAGCAATTGTTGTGCGGTCTAAAAACCTATATGATTGGTCGATGCCAAAAAGGGAAAAGTTGACCAAGAGGACATGTTAGGTCGCATAAGTAAGATTAAGTGCGACCTCTTCCGAAAGGATCAAGTGCAACCTCCACCGAAAGAGCTAAATGCGACCTCTTCTGAAAGAGTTAAGTGCGACCAGAATGAAAAGGAAACTATACTAAGCTTTGTCAAACGAGTAACCTACAAAAAAAGGGAAACAAGTATCTGAGTAGAGATCAACCGATTATTCTATTTAGGATATTACCCGATTATATTATTACTCAAATTGTATTTCATAATTATACACTTATCCGGTTTTTACAATTAGAAAACACTAAGCTGTCTTTACCTATATAAAGGGAGTTCAGTGTTGTAGAAAGGGGTTCGGAAAGAAAAGCAAAAAAACATTACTTTTGGACTGATATCTCCCTCAACCTTGGGATTGAACGAAATTCTTGTAATTCTCTAAAAAAATAGTAAAAAATAGTGAACGTAGGCTCATCTTTTTTGGGATGAACCACTATAAAATTATTGCTTCTTTATTTGCTTTGATTGATAATCCTTTTCACACAAGCCACATTTTGCAAATTCTCAAATTTATTGTTGACAAAACCTCCGTCAACACCCATAATTTTTACCTTGATGATATTGGGAGGAATAAGGCATCCTCATGTATGTGCCGCACTTGGATCTCTCTACTTCAAAGGCTACACCACCGGTGACCCTCAAAACTGCCTCAAAATCGGGTTTGTTTCATTTTTCATTCTTTTTCTTTATTATTATTATTAGTGCAATTATTGTTGTTGTTGTTGTTGTTCAAATTTATTGTTGACAAAACCTCCGTCAACACCCATAATTTTTACCTTGATGATATTGGGAGGAATAAGGCATCCTCATGTATGTGCCGCACTTGGATCTCTCTACTTCAAAGGCTACACCACCGGTGACCCTCAAAACTGCCTCAAAATCGGGTTTGTTTCATTTTTCATTCTTTTTCTTTATTATTATTTTTATTATTATTATTAGTGCAATTATTAATTGCCATTTAAATCTCATTTCATCCGTTATGAAAATGCCTCATCCGATTTGGGTTCTCTGCAATTTCAAATGGTGCTTTTTTAATCTCTTCATCTTTGAATATTTGTTTTGGTGTGAATTTTAGTGGTTAGGGTTCGGTGATTGATGGTTATACTGATATGTATATATATATATATATATATATATATATATGTTTTGTTTTATTTTGTTGATAAATTAATTTGCTTTTCTGGGTTATGATGATCCTTGATTAAGTTTCAATCTATTTATATGTATTAATCATATATATTTTGATGTAATTTGTTGGTAAACTAATCTACTTTTCTTATTTTTATTAATATTTGCTTAAGTTTTAGTTTATGATCTGATTTGCATGTTTGCACCCTTAATTTGCTATATCTACCGTAGATTCGTTTGAATATGTATTTTGGTTTTGGAAATGAATGCTTTCTTTTGTTTGGGTTTGAATGTGATTCCTATTTCATCTATCTCTCTCTCTCTCTCTCTCTCTCTCTCTCTATATATATATATATCCTGGGCTCTAGGGCAGGAACAATTGCCACCGAGGAAGCTACATCAGCGGAGTCCACAAAAAATGATATTCCGTTCGAGTGACTTGGATCAGGTTACTGAATGAGAAATTAGAGAGTTCTTATTCAGATCTTTCGATGATGCGTATTAGAAATTCACTCCAAAGTATTGTTGTGGGAAAGAAAGCTTCTCTTAAGGAATTCTGAACCCGTCCTTATGATGTTATAAAATTTGTCATTAAGAAAAAATTCGAGACTTGTGTGGAATTCATTTACATTTTATACTTTGTCATTCTCTACGAGAAATCATTAATAACGAACAAGACTACGGGTTACTCTATGGTTCATCTCCTCAAAATCATTAAAAATAATGACAAATATATTATTTTTTTTTGTAGAGTTTATTGTCTCCCTCTAGTGGAGTATATTTTTCTATGTTATTTTTCATAATAAAGATTGCTAATAAGAAAATCGAAGGAGGGATATTTATAGATCTCTCCATTTGGTAAAAATAAGCAAGTGAATATATTTTGCACTCATTTAAGCGATTCAATTATGATATTTATAGTACTTTGTGAAGCGTGAAGGAGTACAAAGGATTTGAGTATGAAGAGTTTGTGAAAGATGAAAAGTTTGTATCTGGCTTCTTTCATAAGTTAGGAATTTTGATCATAAATCTCCAATTTTCAGAGTTAGATGTATTGACAATATTTGATATTGTTAGATGTATGTTTACTTTTTTTTTTCTTTATCATACTCAATCAATTAGATTTTGTTTGACAGAGGATAGTCTTAGAATTTGAGATTTAGCTTATCTATTAGAATAATTTTGTCTTTCAATTCAATCTGTTATTGTAAAGGTAATATTTCTATAATGACAAATTTATTGTCTCAAAAAAAAAAAAAAACTTGCATAAATAGTTTCAATATTTACCTCCCTAAATGTCAGAAAATAAATAAAAAGATTAAGTGTAAAAAAGTAAATTGCAAATATAAAGCAAAACATAGAAAATAATTGATAGAAAAGTAAATTGTAGGACCAATAATTATATTGGAAGTCACAATCTAAATAAAAATAAACATTAGAAATAGGCTGTTGTAATAATGTAAATAACAAGAATACAAGTTATAAGGGACCAATATGATAGAAATAGATTAATTTTCAAAATGTAAGTAACAAAAATTAAAATGAGGAGCACAAACTTTGAACATGTGCTATAGAATTTTGTGTAAGTACAAGATGTTGAGGTTAGTAGCTCAAAATCCCAAAATTCTCATATATATTATAGCTTAACAAAATATATATTGAACCTTTTTAAAGCATGTGGGCTTATTAATTTTGATTCTTTTCTAAACCATGTGGCCTTATCAATTTTGATTTTTTTTTTTCAAAGCATGTGGTTTTTTATTTTTTACTTTTTAAAAAAAGATAATATAAATAATTTATAAAATAAAGATTGTTATTTAATAAATTTTTTGGAATTCCCGAGTCAATGTTGGAAGAAGAGAAAGAGATTAATAGTATATAGTGATCTAGTAATTCAATTTTCAATCTACCATCTATTATGTGGATTTTGACCACTGTGACTAGTTGATTGTAAAACAACCAGCTTTTGATACTTACGCAATCACATCGAGATTTGTCATAAAAGGCATCCAACTCATTTAAGAAGTTAAATGAAGAGATAATTACCCATTTGAGTAGTTATCTAATCTTAATATTTATTTTATTATGTAATTTCTCGTTCATAAAATTAACTCACCATCATCTATATAATTAGAGGACCCAATCATGTATAATTCTTCAGGCTCGAAATCATATATACCATATATACATAAAATACTCTTACATTGAGATTTGATGAAACTCTCATGTAATCTCTCTCTCATATAGTAGAGAAACCACCGTAGATGTATATCATTATTTGAAGCTAAACCACTCTAAATTCTTATGTTCTTACTATTTACCATAATTTTATTATTATTCGCAATCAAATTTCAACATAAGATTTCAATCTGTCTGCTATTATAATTTATCTAGATTGAGTTAGATGATCATTACGAAAATGCCATTAAGTCTATCCATTTTATTGTTTAATGATAAATGATAAATATATTGATATTACAAATGTAAACAAAAGGAGACCGAATAGAGATAGGCTCGTATTCACATAGAGAGAGAGAGAGATAAATACTGTAAAATCTGAGAATTATTAAAGGCAAAAGGGGTATTATATACTTAGTGGCATTATCAAAAATATGTATTTTTTGGAATAAAATAATAAAAATATTGAATTTAATATTCAGGTACTATAATACCCAATATTTGCATAAAAGAGCACCCAGAAACTCAAATTCTTACATTTGAGAGCTTGGGAGAGAGAGAAAAAGAGAGAAATACTAGTTTCTGCTAAGCTCCGCCAACGCCACACGTCACCGCCATGAGATCCATGCACTAGCCCACATGAAAGATCGGTCACCGACAAAGCCAACGCCATCAGTCTCGTCGCGTTTGACTACCAAACGCCGTCGTACCAGCTCGCTAAAAATCACGCTGCCGCCACGATTTTTCGGCCACTGGAGCTCTACTGGACCTCCATTTGACTCACCTTCAGTACCGTAGGATTCCTCTCATCGTCACTGACCTCCTCCAAGTAGTTTCTTG
The DNA here is from genome assembly GCA_002914805.1 of Parasponia andersonii. Lineage (NCBI taxonomy): Eukaryota > Viridiplantae > Streptophyta > Magnoliopsida > Rosales > Cannabaceae > Trema > Trema andersonii. Next base: position 157,715 of record JXTB01000486.1, read on the forward strand.
TCCAAATTCATCTCTAGTAAAATTTTCACTACTTTGATCTTTTTAATCAACTTTATAAAAAGTGATATTTACGTAATTATTTTGGTTAAGTAATTTATTTATCCGAGATAAATATATGAGGTAAAAGAAGATTAAAAATCATAAATAATTACAGTTGGTAGAAGTTAAAAATAATATCCAGAAATATGTTAATTTTTGAATTGAAAATTGTGGTATTATGGGGTAAATTGTGATTATGGGGTAGCAGTGTGCTGCCCATATTACAATAAATTCCATAATAATACCAAGTAGGAATTTAAAGCATGATTTGATTATTTCTTATGCCTAGTTATTGTGTACTTTTAAATGTTGTACATACCATAGGATCGCATATGAGATACATTTTAGGCATCATGGTGTTTAGTGAGTGGCTGGTATCCCTATCCTCGGTGAGAGCCCATAAACCCCTGTGGAATTTTCTGATTATTCCTATTCAATAGATGTAGGCATTCAGTTGCTTCTCCGATTCGGTCGGCTTAGACACATGAGTGTCCCTCTGGTTTTCTGAGATAGGTATTAGGGAGAGAATACTTAGCACACGTGGTACGAGTTACTCTGGTTCGTGATAAGAAGATGTGAGCTCATAGGATGAGATGATTTATGATATGTACAATTATGTAGATTTAGTTTTAGTTTTGAATATATGATTATTCTGAATACTAATTATTTTATAAACTTGGTTTATAAATAGATTTTGAAAAAGGTATTAACCATGCATATTTGATATAATTGCATTCATTCAAATAGATAATTGAATTTATACTGAGCATGATAATTCTTACCCCCGCTACTTCTCTTACTTTTAGGTCTCTGTCTAATTGAAGTGGTAATCCAAGTAATTAGACAACCTGCATAGCTTGTACTTACAGTTCTACTCTTGATTCTTAGTGGGTGTTCATACTTTATTAACTTTCTTTCCTTATTCAATTATGTAGCCAAGGTTAGTAAGTGGATGTATGAGGATGATTTTGTTGATAATTTGAGAACTTGAAATTGCAAGTGATTTTATGTAACCTATTTTGGACATTAAACTAAAGATTTCAGTTAAACTCAATTTACCATAATTTATGATTTCTTAACAAGTTTCCAAATGAGATAGCTGGAAATTTTCTTAAACTTTGATGGGTATTTTTCTTAAGTAATTAAGACTAATAAGAGTTTTAATGATTATAAAATTTATAATGATTTGAGGACCAAAACAAAATTATCTAATACTTGATTTCTCCTAAATTTTGTAAAATTAATATTTTATTATATTTTCACATAAAATTACTAAAAGTTACAACTTGGATTTTTTGATCGTCATAGAAATGATATTAGAGCTATAGGCTTTCGATCCGTCTGGGATCTTGCTTGTGAGATTTTTTTGTTTAAAAAGAGATTTTTAAAAGTATTTGACAAATACCTCATACATCATTTAGAAATTTGCTAAATATGCTATCTTTACTCTAATTCATCATAAATCTTTCATTTATCTCCCTAGAGTGAAGCTTTAGTATCCTTTGGATAGTTATATCTCAGAAATTCTAGTCTAAGAGGTATTGGAATCGATACTGGGCTAGTGAATTCTATTCCTATTGAAATTTTCTGATTCGAATGGACATTCATTCTTATACTCCTATGTCTATTATCGTGAATTGATATATGAACCTCTTAACTTCTGAGATAGCAATTCCGTGTCTTGTATCTTAATTGTCATAGATTGATTTCATTTGTGTGAATGAGATTGTGATATTAATCCTTTGATTTTGGTATAATTTTAATTGCTCAGTTCGAGCAAATGGTGATAACACTTATGTTAAAATGATAAAATTGATGATATTTTTTGCACGATATATTACTCGTAAATTAACAAATTGGTATGACATCATTTAGAAATTAACAAATTGGTTTGATATTTATTGTGCATTGGTCGAGTAAATAACTTACTTCCATTTGAGATTTTTTGGTTATTTAATTTTATCTAAATTAATGAATTATGATTATGTTTCCTTGTAAGTTGTTTACTCGTGATAATTGTTTTGCCTACTTGATAGCGGCATGCCTAGTTTACTTATATTTTCAAAGCAAAACTTTTGAAAATTGAAAAAAACAAAATTATTTGATTAAGAAAAACTTTTCACTGATTAAAAAAAAATGAATTTGTGCATCTAGATGTGGTTTTCATTCGTTTTACATATATCAGCCTTGTAAACCATAGGTAAGAAATCATTTAATCATTGGTAATTTAATCAAACTTAGAACTTTGTTGCATGGTTTAAATAATCTTTAAATCTTTAAGTTGGTTAAGTATGGTTTGGAATGAAATAGGCTGCTATGATTAATAAAAATTGCATACATTCATATCTTAAATATTTGATAGTAAAAGTGATTTAGTTTTCAAATAATGAATAGTTTTAAAACTTATGGGCTACTTGAAAAATTAGAATTTCTGAAATTGTGCTATTGTAAATTTTACATGTTTATATACATGCTAACTTGGAATCAAACATGAAATGTTTATGGAAATTTGTGTGATAACCTGGAAAATAACTTTGATTTATTAGAAAATCTTTGGTATGAATTAATGCGGTATAAATATAAATCTTTGGAAAAAAAGTTTTGTGTGTGTTTTAGATTATATATGTATATAATATCTTGATTGCATGAATATCTATTAAGTAAAAATTTGGTAGTGAAACCCGATTTGGAATCTTTTGTGAAATAAAAAGCATAGTAGAATTTAAATCCTAGTTTGAAAATTTTTAAAGCCTTATTACTAGAGTTTGATGTGCCTTGTTAATTAGACATATATATACTTCCAAGCTTTTAATTATATGAGTGATTTACTTATTTAATGCATATATGATGTTGGTGGGCCTTGGGTTATTAAATCCTTGAGTAATGAATGATTTTTCATTGGTTAAATCAAGTTAGATTTATCTTATTTTAGTGGTCTCAATTGGATAATTGAGCACTAATGTGATTGATTTAATTTTGTATCCTAAGTATTGAGAACTCTTAATATTAGAGACTTGGGATGGTATCTCATTTGAACTTCAAATGAAAATAAATTAATTTTGAATATTCGAGTCTTGAAGGGACTTAGCTGGCACATAGTAATGCATGATATTTTTATTGAAAGTTTTAAAATTCTTAGAGTTAAGTAAGTTACAAGTTGAGTAAGGCTTACATAAAAAGAAAATATATACAAATATATATTATCTATCTACCTAGAATCTAAAAGTCTAACTATGACACACTCTATTATTTTTTGAAACACTTTATAAAATCTCTATATCTTAAAAGTGTCTTTCAAAACTATTTTTAATAAAATTGTTAGAGTGTGATAATGTCAAAGTTATAAAACACAAAGATAGCCTTACTAAAGTAAGTCATATCTAGAGTTTTTCATAAATAAAGAATTGTGTGAATATATTTACATGTGTGATATGCAAGTTAAAAGATGTACTTTTAAATTTCTTAGAGAGAAGTATTTGAAAACTTTTGGAAAAATTTTGGGAATCTAAGAAAAATTTCTACTACATTTAATTATGTTTCGAAGAGAATCTCCATGTTGTAAATGCTTGAAAATTTATTGAGCAAACTATATATATAAAATGTTGAACTTTTTTCAATACGAGTGTCATATAAAGAACTTTGTTTTAAATTTTAAAAAACTATTGGATACTCTATAATAATCAGTTGAGAGTTGAAACCTTAACTAAGTTGATGGTATTTAAGATTAATTTACTCATAGGTCTATATAGAGAGTTGTTGAACTCTTGTAATTACATTTTCAGAAAAGAGTATTTGGAGTTCAGATTTGATTTACTTATGACTAAAGTGAGACCTTATTATGAACTAGTGTAGTATTTTTGTATGCTCCTGATTTTTGTGTTGCACATTTTCAAAAAATATCTTCAAACTTTTTCCGACTTGCAAATAAATGAGGTTTGATGGAAGACAGGCGTTGTCACAGAAATGACCTATTATATTGAAACCTTATTTCTAAAGTATTATAGTATTATTGCTAATTTTACTTATGTATTGGATATCAAGTCATTTTTAGATGGCTTCCCCTTGTATCAAAGATTTAGAAAGTCTTTGGAAGTGATTGATATTATTGTTATAATTCTATGTTGAATATAGAACTTATAAAGTCTTTGGATATAAACATGATATAAATGATTACCGTATGATATTATCATGGGTATAAAAAAAAAGAAAAAAAATGACTTGGAAAGTCTTTGAGCTATATATATATATTATATAGATACTTGCATTTTAAATGTTTGGATTATTGCTTGTCCTATGAACTCCTCTGTTAGAAATTCCTACTCTGTTGTAATTCTAGTCTTGAACTTGACTGGAGATGTTTGGTATAATCGGTTGTTTCTCACAAGCTATGAGGAACGATAAATGACCTATGTCATTATATTTTTATTGTGGTATCCAATCTTTGAACTTATTTATCTTGTGTGATATAATACAAGAATATTGATTTCTATTCAGAATCCTATTAGAGTCTTTGAACTAGGTGATTCTTTAGGACTAGGTTCTAGATACAGATAAGTGGGATTATTCCGGTGTGACATTGATATGGTATGATCAGGGGGATGATATCTTATGTATTCGATATTTGGTCTGCTACTTTGATTTGGTACCTATCAATCAATACTCTGGTTATAAGAGTGTTGCATTATTGACTCTCGGTTCTGATTATCGTTACCGCTCCTATTTTGTATACCGATTTAAGGACATCATTCTCAGGTGTTGATGTTATTGTATCTATTGATAGGTCACCTTAATAGCTTTGTGTACTTATTTGCCTCATGCTTTGTGTGGCATCGAGATATTGACGAGATTCTAACACTAAGTGAAGGGTATATGTTTCATGCTCCTCGTATAACTAGTGTTTGATTTGATCCTCTTATCTTTCATTGTTCACTATCCTTTTGACTGTTATGCCTTATTATATCTCTTGTACTCTATGTATTGTATTTGACTTTCAAGACGAAATTCCTTTAAGGAGGGCAAGATGTAAAATTTGAGAATTATTAAGGACAAAAGAGACTTTTTATACTTAGTGGCATTGTCGTAAATATGTATTTTTCAGAATAAAATAATCAAAATATTTGAATTTATTATTCAGGTACTACGGTACCCAATATTTGCATAAAAGGACCCCCAAAAACTTAAATTCTCACATTTGAGGTCCTCGACGAGAGAAAAAAAGAGAGAAATGTCAGTTTTCGTCGAGCTCCGCCGCTGCCACATGCTGCCATCATAGGACCCATGCGTCAGTCCGTGTGAAAGTTTGGTCACTGATGAAGCCAACGCCGCCACAACAGCTCGCCAAAGTCACGCCATTGCCACGGTTTTCCGGCCACCGGAGCTTTGTCAAACTCATCATCAGTACTGTTGGATTTGTCTTGTCATCGCTGACCTCTTCTAAGTGGTTGTACGTCCAAATTCAACTTCGGTAGAATTTTCATCACTTTTACTGTTTTTACCAACTTTGTAAAGAGTGATATTTACGTAATTATTTTAGTTAAGTAATTTATTTACCTAAGGTAAATATATGAGGTGAAAGAGAGTTAAAAATCATGAATAATTGTATTGGTGGAAATTAAAATGATACCTGAAAGCATGTTAATTTTTGAATTGAAAACTGTGGTATTTTTCTAATTTAAAAGAAAAAGTGATATTTCTGCAAAATTGAATAGTGTTGGAGTAGAGTTTGTAATTATTCAGATTAGAAAACTGTTACTTTCTGAATTATTATTACCAAAATAATATTTTTTACAAATAATTATCAAATTTAACACTTTTTCAAATATTTTTAAAAGTGATATTTTCGTACATAAATTTTGATAATGATAATTTCTAAAATATTTTAGAAAAGTGATATTTTAACAAATATTCAGTAAAAATGATATTTTTCTAAATACTTAGAAAAAGTGGATATTTTCATATTAATTCCAAAAAGAGACATTTTTGTAATTCTTTAATTTAAAGCTCGTTTAAGGCTCGAGATCTCGAAATTGAATTTTGATTCCAAATTTAGATTTAGTGAGGTTGAGAAACAAATTTTGATATACAATATTGCTATATTTTGAAATGGCACAAATTATGAGACTCGTGAATTGCGTGACACGGAGGGGGTCTGGGTGCCACACTGGAACCCACTTTTGACAAAGTATATATCTAATTTACCATTTTTGGTATTTTGAATTCAGTGGTGACCTCTGTTTATCCACTTGAAACTCTAGTAGAAAAGTCACTTTCCTAAGTGGGCATACGAGGATCCCGAAAAAATTGTTTGAACACCCAAATAACCAATGGGAGTTTCTTCAAGTATCTTTAGCTTGATATAACTACGATATTGAGGTAGGGGTTCTATTATTTGGTTTTATACTTGATTTGATTTATAATTAGATTATAGTTTATCTGTGAAAAACTATGAATTTCATGACAATTGGTAAATTATTGGGACTGGATTATACGGAATTTATACATATTTTTAAATTGTAATTATAGGATAATACAACAGTGTGCTGCGCATGTTACAGTAAATCCCAGAATAATGCTAAGTAGGAATTTAAAGCATAATTTGATTATTCCTTGTGTATGGTTATTGTGTACTTTTAAATATTATACATATCATAGGATCGCACATGAGATATATCTTAGGCATCACGGTATTTAGTAGGCGGCCAATATCTCTGCCCTCGGTGAGAGCCTGTAAACCTGCACAGGTTTTTCTAATTATTCTCATTCAGTATGTATAGGCATTCAGTTGCCCCTCCAGTTCAGTAAGCTTAGACACATGAGTGTCCCTCTATTTTTCTAGAATAAATATCAGGGAGAGAGTACTTAGTACACATAGTACGAGTTACTCTGCTTTGTGATGAGAGGATATGAGCTCATGGGATGAGACGATTTTTGACATGTACAATTATGTGAATTTGGTTTTAGTTTTGAATATGTGATTATTCTGGATACTAATTATTTTATAAACTTGGTTTATAAATAGATTTTGAAAAATGTATTAACTATGCAGTTTTGATAAAATTGTATTCATTCAAAAAAGTAATTGAATTTCTATTAAACATGAAAATGCTCACCCCCATACTTCTCCCACTTTCAGGTATTTGTCTAATTTAAAAGGTAATCTAAGTGGTCAGACAACTTGTATAGCTTGTACTTGCAATTCTGTTCTTGATTCTTAGTAGGTGTTCATACTCTATTGACTTTCTTTCCTTATTCAATTATTTAGTCAATGTTAGTAAGTGGATATATGAGTATGATTTTGTTGATAATTTGAAAACTTGAAATTACAAGTGATTTTATGTAACTTATTTTGAATATTGAACTAAAGGTTTCAATTGAACTCAATTTACCAAAATTTATGATTTCTCAACAAGTTTCCAAATGAGATAGGTGGAAATTTTAAACTTTGATGGATATTTTTCTTTAGTAATTAAAACTAATAAGAATTTTAATGATTATGAAATGTATAAGGATTTGAAGACTAAAACGAAATTATCTAATACTTGATTTCTCCTAAATTTTGTAAAATTAATATTTTATTATATTTTCACATAAAATTACTAAAAGTTATAACTTTAGATTTTCGATCGTGACATATGCGCCGTATAATGAAAGATCGATGTTGAAGTTGGAGGAATTGATAGGGTTGGTGGGATTTTAAAACGAAGAGAAAGATTGTAAAATTTCACAATAAAGAAAAAAACTCGGTAATTTTAGATATTAAAGATAGCGATTCAATGAATTTGTCTTGTTATCGAGATAGAACTGAGAAGAGAAAACGAAGGCTTGATCAAGAGATGAAAAGATCTTGATTGTGTTATGCACTGTGGGAGATTACATATATAGACCCTCGCCCTTCATGGCAGGGTACTTGTCGATTAAGGGAGTTAACACTTCCAGAGGAAACTTGAGACTTGGCAAGGCTTTTAGATATTCCCTTAGTTGGTGAGGTGTCGCTTATATCATTGGCTCTTCTTGAATGTTCTTGATACATTACTTCTAGAAATCTTTAAATCTCTTTTATAATCCAATATTAACATGTCAACTTCTAGCTAGAAACATAGGACTTATAACCTTTAATCGGTGCTGATACCTTACTATCAATTGAATTGCCCTTAGCATCAACCAAACTTAGAGGTCGGTTGATCAAGACATGACACATCTTGATTGAGCTTATGTGTCACCGTTTTAGCCAGCTTCCTTTGATGATGTGGCGTAATATCAGGTAATTTCTTTCAGTTGGGTGTTTAACACTTGTCCTGGGGTAAATCCAATTTGCCAAGTCCGAGTCAACTAATCACCTAGTTCACCTATTTAAATCCTGATCGTCATACAATTTATTAGCAGTCTAATTTTGAGGTTAGTGACTAATTATTTATTTGTGGCGACACTCCAAAACACGCGAGGCTTAACAATAATTAAAAAAAAAAAAACAGAAATATACTTAATCATAAGTTTTGTGCTACACTTCATGTAAAATCTGATAAGATTTAAAGGTATTTGGATATTTTAAGATTTAAAAGTATTTTGGATATTTTAGAGCTAATAGTATAATTGTAATTATTGATTTTCAGAATAAAATATTCAAAATATCTGAATACTATATTGAGGTGCTACAGTATCCCTTATTTGCATAAAGGAGTTTCAGAATTCTCAAATTCTTTAAAAGAAAACCCGTGGAAGAGAGAAAAAAGAGAAAAACACAGTCTCTGTCTGAGCTCTGCCGTGCCACCATCGCTGCTGTTTCGGCTTTCAAAGACGAATTCAATGCCACCGATCTCGCCTCGTTTCGATGTCGGACGAAGGCGCAGCGGCCCCCGCAAAGATTCCGCCTCTGACAAGGTTTTCCGGCCACCGGAGCGGCGTCTGACCTCCGTTTTCGACATATCTAGCAAGTGGAGTCTCGTCTCGTGGTCACCGATCAACTCCAAGTGGTTGCTCGTCAAAATTAATCTCCAGTGAGTTTTGATCACTTTTACCATTTTTACCAACTAAATAAAAAAAAGTGATATTTTCGTAAATTTTGGTTAGATAATTATTTTACCCGAGGTAAACATATGAGATGAAATATGGTTAAAAATCATGAATAATTACAGTGGGTAAAAGTTAAAATAATATCTAGAAATTTGTTAATTTTCTAATTGAAAAAAATGATATTTTTTAAAGTTAGAACAACAAGTGATATTTTGATAAAACTGAATAGTGTTGGACTAGAGTAGGTTACTATGCGAATTCGGGCCTTAGGCTAAGATTAGAAAATTATTATTTTTCGAAATATAATTGCAAAAATGACATTTTTTTACAAATAGTTAGGGAAATTAAAATTTTAAAATATTTTTGAAAGTGATATTTTCTTAAATAATTATGTTATTGATATTTTCTGAAATATTTCAGAAAAGTGATATTCTTGCAAATAATCAGCAAAGATGATATTTTTCTAAATACTTCGAAAAAAATTAGACATTTTTTGAATTAAATTCCGAAAAGAGATATTTTTGTAATTCTCGGATTTTTTTTTTGCGTAACTTATGCTAGGGATCTCGAAACTGAGTTCTGATTTCAAATTTGGACTCATTGATGTCGAGACATGAATTTTGGTATAAAATACAACTATGTTTCGTTGTTGAACGAAAATTAGAATTTCGTGGCACAAATTGCATCGTTTTGCCTGCAACGGGCCGATCCCGCACTGAGACTCGTTTTTGACAAAGTATATATCTAACCCAACGTTTTTGGGTATTTTAAATTCAGTGGTGACCTCTGTTTCTTCATTTGAGGCTCTAGTGGAAAAGTCACTTTTTCAAGTGGACTTACTAGGATCCCTAAACTGTCGCTTGAAGACCCGAGTGACCAATGAGAATTTCTTTGAGCGTCGTTGATTGGTATTGCTACTATATCGAGGTAGGGGTTCAATTATCTGATTTTATATCTGTTTGATTTATAATTGCATCAAAACATATTTATAAAAAATCGTAATCTCACGATAGTTTGACAAATCGTTAAAAATTATTAGATTATACTAGGATTGGACAGCGTGGATTATTTCATATATTTTTATATTGTGATTCTGAGGTAAGATAGCAGTTTGCTACTCATGTTTAAATCCTAGAATAATGCCAAGTTGAATTTTTAAAGTATGATTTGATTCATGGATGCATGGTTATTATGAACGGTTACATATTGTACATACCATAGGATCATACATTTGAGTTCTATTATTGCATCATGGTAGTTTAGATCGCTGACGAGTTGCTGTAGTGCTAGGTGAAAGACCTAGGCCCCTACACAGGTATTTAGCTGATACACCTACGGGTAGTGTTAGGATGTTGGGTACCTCTACTACAGATGTATTACAGGGGCATGATGGGAGGATGAGAGCTCACTCATATACTTGGTTGATTGTGATATGTACAAATATGTGTTTCTGGTTTTGGTTTTAAATATATGATTATTCTGGATACCAACTGTTTTATATATCTGGATTTTAAATGGAATCTCGAGAAGGTATTAACTATACAGGTTTGATAAAATTATATCCATTCAAAAAGGTAATTGAATTTTTACTGAGCATGTGAATGCTCACCCCCTACTTCTCCCACTTTCAGGTGTTTGTCTAATTGAGATAGTCATCTTGATGGATAAACAATCTATGCTGCTTGTGTATACTATTCAACTCCTAATCCCTAGTAGGTGTTCGTACTCTGTTATCATTTTTTCCTTGTTCAGTTATTTAACGAAGATTAGTAAGTGGATGTATGAGGATGATTTTATTGTTAAATTAAGTATTTGAAAGAACAAATGATTTTATGTAATACATTTTGGATATTGAACTAAATATTTCAGTTATACTCAATTTATCAAAGTTTATAATTTCTCAAAAACTTTTAAAAGAGATAGCTGGAAATTTTCTTAAACTTTGATGAGTATTTCTCTTATATGAAATTAAAACTAATAAGAGTTTTAATGATTATGGAATTTATAATGATTTGATGATCAAAATGAAATTATCTAATGCATGATTTCTCTTAAATTCTGTAAAATTAATATTTTTATATATTTTCACTTAAAATTACTAAAAGTCACGGCTTTAGATTTTCGGTCGTGACAAAAATAGTTTCAGAGCTGCAGGCTACAGATCCGTCTAGGATCTTGCCTATGAGATTTTGTTATTTTTTGTGAAAAAAAAATTTTAGAATGTGTTTGACAAATATCTCATACATCACTTAGGAATTGGTTAAATACGTTATCTTTACTCTAATTCATCTTGAATATTTCCTTCATCTCCCTAGAGTGAAACTCTAGTATCCTTCAGATAATTATATCCCAGAAATTCTAGTCTTAGAGGTATGGAGATTGACACAAGACTAGTGAATTCTACCCATATCAAAATTCTCTGATTCAAATGGACATTCATTCTTGTACTCTTATGTCTATTATGGTGATAGAACCTCATAATTTCTGAGATAGTAATTCAGTATCTCGTATCTTGATTGTCGTAAGTTAACTTTATTTGTATGTATGGGATTGTGATATTAATCCTTTGATTTTGACATATATTTAATTACTCAGTTTGAGTAAATAATGATAGTTCTTATGTAAGAAGGTTTAAATTAATGATACTTTTTGCATAATATATTGCTTGTAAAATGATAAATTGGTATAATATTGAGTATGGTATATTACTAAATCCACCAAGATTGTCATGACATTGATTGTGCATTTGTAGAATAAATGATTTAATTTCATTGAGATTCTTTGGTTATTTGGTTTTGTTTAAAATATATTATGATTATATTTTCTCATAAGTTATTTACTTGTGATAAATTATTTTCTCAACTTCATAGTTGCATGCTTGGTTCACTTGTCTTTCTAAGGTCAAGCTTTTGGAATTGAAAAAAAAAAGGGAGGTTTAATTATGACACACTCTACTATTTTTCCGAAACGTTTTATAAAATCTCTATCTTAAAAGTGTTTTTCAAAATTGTTTTTAATGAAATTGTTAGAGTATGGTGACTTCAGAGTTATAAAACACAAAGACAATCTTACTAAAATAAGTCATACTGAGAGTTTTTTTATAAATAAAGATTTGTAGAAATGTGTTTGCATATGTGATATACTAGTTAAAAAAATGTACTTTGAATTTCTTGGATATATTGGAAATTTTTGGAAACTGTTAGGAAAGTTTTGATAGTTTAAGAAATCATGTTAACTCTGATTAAAAGAAAATTGACAAAGTCTATTATAAGTGAAAATTTTGATTGAAGTTATTAATATTGAGTTGAGTTGGTGGCTCATTATTTGATTTGCGTTGAACTCACGCATCATTATGATAGTATAAATGATGACATTTAAAAATTTATTTATTCATCGGTATGTATAGAGAGTTGTTAAACTCTTCCTATTATATTTTCAAAATGAATACTTGGAGTTTAGATTTAGTTTACCTATAGCAAAGGTGAGACTTTATTGTGAACTAGTGTAGTATTCTTTTATACCCTTGATTTTTGTATTGCACGTTTTCGAAAATATCTTCAAATTATTTTCGACTTAAAAAAAATAAAATGAGATTTAATGGGAGACAGACGTTGCTACGGAAACGACCTCTTCTATTGAAACCTTATTTCTGGAGTATTATGGTATTGTTAATTATGTATATTGAATATCGAGTCATTTCTATATGACTCCTCCTTGAATCAAAGACTTATAAAGTCTTTGGAGGTGATTGATATTTTGGAATTATTATTATAATTCAGTATTTCATAGACGACTTATAGAGTCTTAGATGTAGACATGGTATAAATTACCGTATAATATTACCATGAGTTAAAAAAGAAGCACTTGGGAAATCTTTGGACTATATATAATCTATATACTTATATTTTCTATGCTTGGACTATTATTTTTGCTATGAACTCCTCTGTTGGAAATTTCCATTCTGTCATGATTCTAGTCTTGTCCTTAACTAGAGATGTTGGGCGTGGAATGTTATTTTCTCATCAGTTATGAGGAACGGTAGATATCTTATGTTGTCATATTCTTATTATAGTTTCTAACCTTTGAACTTGTCTATCTTGTTTGATATAACACAAGGGTATTGATTTCCATTCGGAATCTTGTTAGAGTCTTTAAAATCAATAATTGTTTAGGACCGGGTTCTAGATACAGACAAATGAGATTATACTGGTGTGATATTGATCTAGTATGATCAGGGAGATGGTATCGTATATATTCGATATTTGGTCTGTTACTCTAGTTCGGTGCCTAACAATTGGTACTCAGGTTATAAGAGTCTTGCATTATTAATTCTCGGTCTTAATTATCATTACCACTCCTATTTGTGTACTGATTTAAGGACATTAATCTCATTTCCTTGTGTTGATGTTCATGTATCTATAGATGGGTTACCTTATGATTCCATATAAATTTGTATACCTCATGCCTTATGTGTCATCAAGATTCCAACACACAGTGGAGGGCGTATGCTTCACGCTCCTTGTATAACAAATGTTTGGTTCGATCTTCCTATACCTTATCTTTGGTGGTTTACTATCCTCATAATCGTATGTCCTTATTATCTATCTCGTCCTCCATGTATTCGAATTTCGGGATAAAATTCCTTTAAGGATAGGAGAATATAAAATCTGATAAGATTTAAGAGTATTTTGCACTTTTTAGAGCCAATAGCATAATTGTAATTATTGATTTTTAGAATAAAATATTTAAAATATCTGAATATTATATTGAGGTGCTACAGTATCCCTTATTTGCACAAAAGGGCTTCAGAATTCTCAAATTCTTTCAAAGAAAGCCTTTGAGAAGAGAGAAAAAAGAGAAAAATGCAGTTTTTGTCCGAGCTCTGCTGTGTTGCCACTGTTATTTGTCTCGGCTGACACGCTAGCCCATGTTGAAGAGCTTTCGAAGACGAATCCAACGCAACTAGTCTCGCCTCATTTAGACGTCGGACGAAGTCGTAGCGGCCCCGCAAAGATTCCACCTCCGACAAAGTTTTCCATCTACTGGAGTGCCCTCCGACCTCCGTTTTCGACATCTTCTGCAAGCAGAGTCTCGTCTGGCCGTCGCCGATCAACTCCAAGTGGTTGCTCGTCGAAATTCATCTCTGGTGAGTTTTGATCGCTTTTACTGTTTTAACCAACTAAGTAAAAAAATGATATTTTCGTAAATTTTTGGTTAGATAATTATTTTACCAGAGATAAATATATGAGGTTAAAGATGGTTAAAAATCATAAATAATTACGGTTGGTAAAAGTTAAAATGATATCCAGAAATATGTTAGTTTTCTAATTGAAAAAAATGGTATTTTTCTAAGTTAGAACAAAAAGTGATATTTTATAAAACTGAATAGTATTGGACTAGAATCGTTACTATGCAAATTTGGCTTTTGGGCTGAGATTGAAAAATTGTTACTTTTTGAAATATAATTGCAAAAATGACATTTTTTATAAATAGTTAGTGAAATTGATTTTTTAAAATATTTTTGAAAATGATATTTTCTTAAATAATTATGTTATTGATATTTTTTGAAATATTTTAGAAAAGTGATATTCTTGCAAATAATCAGCAAAGATCATATTTTTCTAAATACTTTTAAAAATTGGACTTTTTCGAATTAATTCCAGAAAGAAACATTTTTGTAATTCTCGGATTTTTGTGCGTAACTTATGCTAGGGACCTCGAAATTGGATTTTGATTTCGAATTTGAATTTAGTGAGGTCGAGACAAGAATTTTGATACAAAATACCATTATGTTTCGTTATTAAACGAAAATTATAATTTCGTAGCACAAATTGCACCGTTTTGCGTGTCACGGACCAGTCCCACACCGGGACCCATTTTTGACAAAGTATATATCTAACCCAACATTTTTGGGTGTTCTGAATTCAGTGGTAACCTCTATTTCTCCATTTGATGTTCTAGTGGAAAAGTCACTTTTTTAAGTGGACTTACTGGGATCCTAAATTGTCATTTGAAGACCTGAGTGACCAATGAGAGTTTCTTTAAGTGTCGTTAGCTTGGTATTGCTTCCATATTGAGGTAGGGATTCAATTACCTGATTTTATATCTGTTTGATTTATAATTGCATCAAAACTTATTTATGAAAAATCGTGATCTCACGATGGTTTGACAAATCGTTGAACATTATTGGATTATACTAGAATTGGACTGTGTGGATTATTTCACATATTTTTATATTGTGATTATGAGGTAAACTAGCAGTATGCTGCTCATGTTATAGTAAATCCCTAAATAATGCCAAGTTGAATTTTTAAAGTATGATTTGATTCATGGATGCATAGTTATTATGAACGGTTATATATTATACATACCATAGGATCATACATTGGAGTTCCATTATTGCATTATGGTAGTTTAGATCATTGACGAGTTGCTACAATGCTAGGTGAAAGACCTAGGCCCTTACGTCAGTTTTTAGTTTATATACTTATGGGTAGTGTCAGGATGTTGGATACCTCTACTACAAAGGTATTACAGGGTCGCGATGGGAAAATGAGAGCTCACTCATATACTTGGTTGATTATGATATATACAAATATATGTTTCTGGTTTTGGTTTTAAATATGTGATTATTCTGGATACCAACTATTTTATATATCTGGTTTTTAAATAGATTTTCGAGAAATTATTAACCATGCAGGTTTGGTAAAATTGCATCTATTCAAAAAGGTAATTGAATTTCTACTGAGCATGTGAATGCTCACTCCTTTACTTCTCATACTTTCAGGTGTTTGTCTAATTGAGGTAGTCGTCTTAATGGATAAACAAGCTATGTAGTTTGTGTATATTATTCTATTCCTAATCCCTGGTAGGTATTCGTACTTTGTTATCCTTCTTTTCTTATTCAATTATTTAGCCAAGATTAGTAAGTGGATGTATGAGGATGATTTTGTTGTTAAATTGAGTCTTTGAAACAACAAATGATTTTATGTAATATATTTGGATATTGAACTAAATATTTCAGTTAAATTCAATTTATCAAAGTTTATAATTTCTCAAAAAGTTTTAAAAGAGATAGTTAGAAATTTTCTTAAACTTTGATGAGTATTTCTCTTATATGAAATTAAAACTAATAAGAGTTTTAATGATTATGGAATTTATAATGATTTGAGGATCAAAACAAAATTATCTAATATATGATTTCTCTTAAATTCTGTAAAATTAATATATTTTTTTATATTTTTACTTAAAATTACTAAAAGTTACGACTTTAAATTTCCGGTCGTGACACTTCAATTCAGAATAAGAACTAGTTTTATTTGGGCTGCTTATCAACGTATAATTTTAAGTCTTTATTAATATATCTTCAAAAAGAGTTTTTCTTGAATTCAAATATCACAAGTTGTAAACAATTTCTCTAATTGCATTAGTATAAACTACTTTTATACGACTATGCGTTTATCGTTATAAATAAGAGCTTAATATTGAAGGGTTTGGTTTATAAAATACTCATGATTCAAGAAAAATTAATAATCAATGATCGATGAAAAGTAAAGATTTAATTACGAGGTAAAAAAACGTTTTCACGAAAATTCCCTAAATTTTCTTCTCGCCTTACGCACAATACATGAACTTTATTTGGTATCATAAATAGTCCTCAAATTCTTCCAA
This sequence comes from Parasponia andersonii, assembly GCA_002914805.1. Taxonomy (NCBI): domain Eukaryota; kingdom Viridiplantae; phylum Streptophyta; class Magnoliopsida; order Rosales; family Cannabaceae; genus Trema; species Trema andersonii. The sequence goes on from JXTB01000486.1 coordinate 174,434, forward strand.
TGTATCAAGAATAGTTATCAACTATAATATTACACCTACGTAAGTTATACATAGTCCATAAACTCTGTTTAGTATTACACATGGTCCCAAAACACGGATTTTCTTAGAAGATCGCACGGGTTTTCTTAGGTTAAAATAATTTGACCTATTTGGTCGGGGGTCGCAACGTGATTAAGAAGATATATCTCTTTTTCTAATAACAGATGCTAATTAAGCACAAAAAAACAATACTGTTTTGTCAAGCGGATATGGGCTTTCAAATAATTTTGTAAATATTTTAGTATCAATCATGGATTGGTAGTCAGGGACTCATGAGTGGTGGAGGCGGAGATAACGACTATATTTGTTAAGCTTTCTTGATAAACATCTAGACAGTTATTGGCAGGCCGGTTTACATTTTCAACATCCTGTTAACACCTTATAATGGGCCAAAGCCACATATAAAAAATGGGTTAGGTTAGTTCTGATACCAAAAGTGAAGATATTTTGGACCCGAGACCCGGGAAGTTAAGAATTTTTTTTGTACGATTTATATATGTGGAATTAAAAATTATATAGTGGATCTAAACTATTACCCCACTAAATTTATTACCCCACTAAACTGAAGATATATATGAGTCATAACACGTCGATTTAATGTAAGAAAATTATAAAAAAGAAACATTAATAAATTAGTTTGAAATCTTATACGACGAAATATGGACACACTAGTTGCATAAAAATTGGGAAACCAAACTTAGTAGTTGAACATAAAAGCAGCTCCAAAATTTGAATTGAAAGAGAATTTAAGTTTCATACTTCAGGGATGGCAATTTTAAAAGTTTCAAAGGTACTGGCCCATCAAAATATACTAGTAAAATGAAAGAAACACATGTAGCTGCAAGACTCTCATTCTTTTTTTTTTTTAAGTTTAATCTTAACTTTTGATCCTATCAAATAGCACCGCACAAAATATAGGATAATGTCTTACTCGTTGCTTTCCCTTCACTATATATTATATTTAAACTTTTACGTGAATATATTGTCCTAGTATTATCTTAGCATTCCTAACAAAGCCCGAACGAAACATGTAGGGATCCCCATTGGCTACCTGCAGATCAAGTGGATGGGCCACCTTGTGTCTATGGTGGAGATGGCCAAGCTCTTGGTCGACCGGACGACCGTCTTTTCATTATAGTCCTCATCATAAAGCTACCAACAGTGGCCGAGTCGCAGCATACACCGACTACCTTGTCGCCGCCTCCGCCGCATCGAAACGAATCAATCTTATCGATCTCATGAAGCTTGAAGGTTACGATCCCTCTGCGGAGAGTAACCCTGGCATGTTAAGGAGTTTGTCCTTCGAGAATCAAAAGCCCCACGTCAAGAATGTTGTGGCTCAGCTCATTCGGACGAGAGGGGGCGCCGACTAGCCTCGGCTCGCCAGGTTCGTATTTGACATGTTCTGCACGACGATGATCGACGTGGCCAACGAGTTTAGGGTTCCGACGTACGTGTTTTGTGCGTCAGGGCGGCGTTTCTTGGCTTTATGTTCCATTTCCAAGCTCTATACGACGAGAATGGCGTGGACCCCACTGAGTTCCAGGACGATGTGGTTACTGAGTTCGTGATGCCGTGCTTTGTTGAGCCGGTTCCGGCTACTGCCTTGCAGAATTCGCTTGTGTTGAAGGGCTGGGCTCAATTGTTATTTCATCACACTAGAAGGACAAGAGAGGCTAAGGGTATTTTTGTAAATTCGTTCACTGAGCATGAATCACATGCGTTCCTATCTCTTTCTAACGTTGAAACCCCTCCTGTCTATCCTGTGAGACCCATATTAGAATGTCTTCAAGGTGGAGCATGCGGTTCTCTGATGTCATCAAGTGGCTTGATGATCAGCCTCCCTCTTCGGTAGTTTCTTGTGTTTTTGGAGCCTGGGAAGCTTCCGGGAGGATCAGCTGAAAGAGATCGCATGTGCTCTGGAGCAGTGTGGACTCAAATTCTTGTGGTCCCTACGCCAGCCTCCACCGAGGGGAAATAATGCAGTGTGAACTAAGAATTGGTTTTGGGCTGGTTCTTCAAATGGCAACTTCTCTGTCCACTCCCTCTGCGAGAAAGTGATTAGAGGCTTGTCCCTCTTAAGATCCCACAACAATTCAAGTTTGGAAAGTCCATTCGAAAGCAAAAATTCACCCACGACACAAACTCCTTTAGTGGAGGGCATTTCATGATGCTATGCCCACTAGATCAAGAATCAACAATGTCTTAATCATTGAAGATTCTACACGTCCTTTATGCTTGGACGCTCAGTAGTTGATTTTCTATCTCTTCTGGGATTGTGTAATTGCCAGACAACTATGGTTCTCCTCTTGTCGGGGTATTCATTGTAAAGATATCAGTTTCCCATTGATCGTTCACTGCTACCTATTTCTTGTGGAAGGAACATCTTTTTTGAATAGGGACACAAATATAGAGTCAATGATTCTTTTTGCCTCCATTTACGTAGAAAAAATATTGCAGGAAAGAGACACAATTGTCCATGGGGGAACCCGTAAGCCAATATCTCTATTATTCGCGAGCTTACCGTAGGCTCTTGTGAATGTCACTGCAACATAGCTTTCCCTCCGGAGGTCTCAATATGGCAGCTGCCACTGTGGCCTTGGATCAAAGTTAATGTGGATGCAGCCATAAGGGATTTTTTCGTGGTCAAAGTAGGGGTAACATGGAATCATCGTGGAGAGATGGTTACATGTTTTGCACTAAAACTGGATTACACCAACTATCGTGTTGCTGAAGCTGAAGCTCAAGCCATTCTATCGACAATCAATTTGGCTATCTCCAATAGACGGGAGGCACTTATGATAGAATCGGACTGCAAAGAGATCGTTAATTATTTTTTGGCATTAATTGAAGAAATTCTTTAGGAGATAATGGAACTGATCAATGAAGCTAGGAACTTATTAAGTGCTGGAAATTGTGTCACATCCATCTACAAACTAATAGTCATGCTCATAATTTGACAGCTTGAGCTGCGAGTGCGAGTGCTCAGTCTTTTAGTGTCTTTCCTTTGTATTCAATTCTAGATTGTATTTTGATTGGGGCCACGTAATTTTACTGGCCGCTTTTGTTTTGATTGCCTGCTTAGGGTTATTAAGCTTCTTGTCTTTATCTTCTTTAATGCAGACTCTTATTACCAAAAGAAAAAATACGGTGGTGACGTACACATCGCCAAAAGGTATTCAAATCCAAGGGATGTTTTGCCCAAGGAGTTTCTCGATCGGATAGCTGAGAGAGGAAAGGTGGTAGGGTGGGCCCCACAGGTGGATGTCCTGGCCCACCCAGCCATCGGAGGATTTGTGTCGCATTGCGGTTGGAATTCCATGTTGGAAAGTTTATGGTTTCGGGTACTTAGGGCCGCTGGCCACTGCATACGGAGCAACATTTGAATGCATTTAAGATGGTAAAGGAGTTCGGATTAGGGGTTGAGATTAAGTTCGACCACAAGAGTGGTTTTTATTGCGAGAATGATTGGACAGTTGTGAGTGCCCAAGAGATTGAGGGAGGGATCAGAAGGTTGATAATGAAATAAGAAAAAGAGTAAAAGGCCAACTAGGCTAGCTCAAAGGCTTTAAAGATATGTGTATGAGTTTGAGGAGTTAGAGATTCAAATCTTGGTAGTTTAAAGATATGTGTATGAGTTTGGGGAGTTAGAGATTCAAATCTTGGTAGTGTAAGTGATATTTTTTTTTAAATTTATAATAAGTGATGGTCATTGGTTAAGCTCCTCTTTTTTAAAAAAAAAAAAAAAGAAAAAGAATAAAAGAGACGAGTGGGAAGATTAAGAAGGTAGTCATGGATGGTGGATCCACATACTATTCTATAGTCCATTTGATCAATGATTTTATAGATAATCGTCCTTGATTTGCATATTAGAAATTAAATAGAAGTCACATCCTCTTGACCCATCTTTTTTTGCGTATTAGTTTCGTCTATATTTTGTTGTACATATTTATTATATTTCTTCTTATTTTATTTTCTCATTGTTAATAACACTTGTTTTTACCGAATGTTATTAAATCTTTATTCATAGAATCTTTCAACGACATTTAATAGAAACAAATGTGTCTTTTATAGTTTATGACGAAATTTGAAACACATAAGTCATAAATTTTCTCCTGTCAAAAGACTTTTTTTTGGTTGTAAGTAGACCCCAAAATGAGAGAGAATTATTTTATAAAGTGGAAATTGGTATTTTGGTGAAAAGGGGAATATAATAGAATAATATCCCAAAAGTAATATAAAGCAGTTTGTATACCTTGTCGTGCGAAAACATTGCTAAAATTTCCAAATCTTTTTTTTTTTTTGGCATAATCCAAATAGAAATTGATTTCTAGTTCCACGAATTTCAATATTTTCAGAGAAACAAAAATGTCGTAGACGGTACTCCAACATTTATACTAGACAATACAGATAAATAAAATAAAATAAAGTAAAAAAAGTCGCATTACTTTATTTGCTTTGAACCGGTAGGTTCCTAATTAATAGAGGAAATTAGGGATTAATGAGCTCAATAACTTTCTCCCAATCCCTATTTTGCAAAATAACTCTCTTTTTTCTCACTTTCTTCTCAATTTTTTTTTATAATTTTTTTTTGATATGGCACATAAAACCCAAAATACTCAAAATAAGCTTAATCGGACTCCGTCGAACTCGATTGGATTCAATTAAATTGGGCCTAACTGGACCAGTTGAGCTCGATGAATATTTTAACTAAATCATAATTTTTAGCATTAAAATAGTTATTTATGTATTTGATTTCGATTAAACATCTTGAATTTAAAAAATCCAACCTGCAGATAATATTTAACTTGCTCAAACATCATATTTTTATTTTTTTTTAAAAAGACTAATTTTGGAGTTTTTTGGTAAAACAATCTGTTTGGACAATTTGGAATTACACATTATGTGATGTCATTTACTTATAAATAATATTTTTTAGTCAAGTTTCGGTGGTATCTCACTGTTCTTCAAGTGTATACATATATGTGGCATACTTAGAGGTACTGTGGGGAGATGCTGCCGAAATTTCAATGTGAACGAAACAATGTTTTGAATAAATAGTGGACTATATAATAAAGTAATCCTGAATGAGACAGAACTTTATCCTTTAAGAATGAAGTGATAAGGTGGAATTAGGACACATATAAATGGAAATACTTGCATACATATATATATATATGTCGTACTAGCTCTCATGATTTAATATTTTTGCCAAATTATGTATTAGGGAAGATAGATATTGACAAGAGTTAGATAAGTATTAGGAGCCACTTGTTAGCTCAATTTCAAAGAGATACTAAGACATTTACTAAAATGGCAAAATAGTATGTCAACTCTGAAGAAAAAGTAATATATATGTGTATAGTGTTCTTAAACATGGAATTTCAAGATCTGAGAATAGTGGGATATTATTTAATTGAGAAAGGCATTCGACAGGCCTATACCATATGGTCGTATCATAGAGAGTCAGTCGATATTGCCTATGTTTCTTGTGAGATGAAAATGATGGTAAGGCAATGAGATATAAGATCTCTTAGCTGATATTGTTGGAATCACTAGAACAAGTCATGAAATTGACAAAGACTTGGATGATATTCCTGAAATTGATGGCAATCAACACTCAGACAAGTTCAATGATTTATGTGTCGAGATGAAGAAAGAGTTCTATCTTGGATATACAAAATTCTTTGCACGTAGACTTTTTAGTGAAGTTGATACATTTAAAAGTACATAATATCATTTGTTATATTACTGAAATTTTTGATTGAAGTTTTTTATGAGGGAACAAATTTACCTAGGTCTCACTATAAGATGAAGATAAAGTTATGAGATATCCGTTTTGGGTATGAATCAATTCATGTTTGTAAGTATGATTGTGTCCTATTTTGGAAGTAAATTTTAGACTTAGAAAAATATCCAGTGTGTGGTGAAAGCCGCTGAAAAACAGGAAAAAAGGTGGTGAGAAAATTGTTGCGGTATTTTCCACTAAAGGCACAACTGAAGAAGTTATATAGTTCCCAACATACTACAAAGGATATGAGGTGGCATGTTTAGAGTGGCCGAAGCAGGAAGATGTTTTGAGACACCCCACATATCGTCTTACTTGGAAAAAGTTCAACCAAAAGTATCTTCATTTGCATCTAATTATAGATACGTCTAATTGGGTTACGTGACCAATGGGTTTAACACGTCAGGAAATATGAGCAATGCATATTCCATGTGGCTAGTCATACTAGTTCCATATAACTTGCCACCTTGGAAGTGTATGAAATCAAATTTCATCATAATGTCTCTTCTAATTATTGGTCCAATTGCTCCTGTAAAAGACATGGACATCCTTATTACGTCTCTTGTTGATGAGCTGCAAGTACTGTGGGTGAATGGTATTCAAGCTCGGGATGCAGTAAGTGGAAACACATTTCATATGCATGTTGTAGTAATGTGGACCATTAATGACTATCTAGCATATGCCGTAATGTTAGGTTGGAGTACAAAGGGCATAAGGCTTATCCAACTTGTCACGAAGAAACTCCATTTGTGGGGATTAGAAATAAGATTGCATATATCGAGTATAAGTATTTTTTTCTGATGGATGATCAGATGAGAAAGAGTAAACAATTCGATGGTCATTTTAAAGTGAGGCTGCTGCCTCGAAGGTACTCCGAATAAGATGTCTTGAGATAGTTAAACTATTTGCAAATCAAGTTGACTAGGAAGCATAAAGAATATTGGGGTGTGAAATGGAAACGGACAACAATCGAGCTGAATTGGTCCAAGAAAAGTATCCTTTTCGAGCTCGAGTATTATGGCACTTGTAACTGAAATATAATTTAAATGTCATGCATATCGAGAAGAATGTGTGTGGTAGTATCTTAGGAACTTTATTAAGCATCGAGAAAAAATCAAAAGATACAAATAAGACTAAGCTTGATCTTGCTGATATAAATTTTTACTTCATAACTATCATTATAAGTAATTGAAATGAACTAACATTTAGAGGATTTTGGCAATTTCATTGCCCCTTAATTTAATCGCTATTTGGCAAATTAATCCATGCTAAAAAGAATTAAGTCCTAATTAAATTCAAATGTTTGTGGCAAACTCATCATATCCTTTAACGGCTCTTATTTTTAGGGTACTGGAAATGGACAAGTGAGTTCATGTAAGTGACAGGTCCCTACTTGGTCATCCAGAATTGGCCAATCATGGACAGGGATGGTGTCATAGGCAAACACCTCTCCTGGCGGAGAGAGAGAAACAAGAGCCCAAGAAATCATTTTATTTCATTCTTACCTGTAAGAAACCATACATGTGAAAAGAAAGACAAATAATCTGCGTATTTTCTTATAGTTTAATTGGGATTAAATTCATTTATGCATCTTGAACTGTAGCCATTCCACTAATACTTTGACCCTCCATTTTTACTTGTAATATTAGTCAATAATTAGAACTTTGGACGTTATAACAAGTACGGTTCTTCCGTTCTGTTCCATGCAAAGTTCAGATAGAGTCTTCACATGAGAGAAAAATAATTACAACTCCTATAGGTGAAATACCATAAATTCATACACAAATGTTAGAATAGAGAGCGTTAGAATAGAGAGCCTCACAATAAAATAAGTTAATAAATAAGGGGTTATTAAAACAAGGGATTTACTGGTGCCCTCATAATAAAAAAAAGGTTTATTCATAAATATTATTAAAACTATTCTTCCTTATTACGTCACGTATCTAAAATGATTTAATAAATATTGCATTCCTTAACAAACCTCAAAATACCTTACAATCTTGTTATCACCAACGCTCGATCTTGTGTTCGACTATGGCTAAACATGTTTGACCATAGACCAAATTTTTTTTTTCACTAAACCTTAGTTGAAAATTTTTAACCAAAGTCTAGTTTGGAGGAGGAGCGGCAAATTTGGAATTTTGAAAATTTTTATTAAATAAAAGTCATAATTTTATAAATAATTTATTCTTTGTCTTTTTATCATCACATACTTTAAAAGAACAATTAATGACACAAATAGTCCCTGAATATCCAACTTATGGCAACTTGGTCCTTAAAGTTTTAATTATAACAATTGAGTCCTTGAACTTTATGATTTGTAGCAATTTGATCACAAAGAACTATCTAAATTGTAACATGTTAAATTTTGGATTAAATTTTGGATCAAAAATATATGTAAGGAGTATATAGTGGTATCCAAAAATGTATTTGAAAACTAATTTGAGAATTTCAAGTATAAAAATGAATAATCTACTGATTTTTTTCCCTAAATTTACAACTCCAAAAAGCCTAAAAAATACAAATAATACATCTTTGATTCTCTCCAAATTCTTTTATTCAGTTTATTTTTCGTTAAATACACAATCATATGCTACAATGTACTCATCATATGTATTTTTTATCAAAAATTTACCAACCGGTTATAATTTAGACAACTCAGAGACTAAATTGCTTCAATCGAAAAGTTTAAGAGTTTAACTGCAATAGTTGAAATTTTGAGATTAAATTGCCATAAATTGGATAGTTATATCGTGACCGAAAATACAAAGCTCCGAACTTTAGCAATTTTAAGTAAAAATATAATAAAATATTAATTTTATGAAATTCAGAGGAAAACAAGTATTAGATAATTTCATGTTAGATCCTTAAATCGTTATGAATTCCATAAATGTTAAAAACTCGTAGTAGTTTTAATAACTTAGGAAAAATACTCCTTAAAGTCTAAGAAAACTTATGATCAAATCATTTGGCAACTCATAAGTAGTTCATGAATTTAAGTAAACTGGGTATAAATTTACATTAAATCATTTATAGTTTCAAGTTCTCAAATTAACCACAAGATCGTCCTCATATATCAACTTAGTAGATTTACTAATCTTGGCTAAATAATTGAACAAAGTAAGAAAATTAACACAGTCTAAACACACATCAAGGAAGAGGAGTGGGAAAACAAGTGCAAGCTATGCAGCTTGTCTAATCACTGGGATAACTACCTCAAATTGTTAAACACCTGAAAATAGGAAAAGTATAAAGGTGAGCATTTACATACTCAGTAGAAATTTAATAACCTTTTTGAATGGATGTAATTTTTACCAAACCTGTATGGCTAATTCCTTTTTCCAAAATTTATTTATATACAAAGTTTATAAAATATTTGATATCTAGAATATTCACATATTTAAAATCAAAATTAAAACCATATTATTGTACATATCATAAATCACTCATCCTCTCATCACTAACCAGAGTAACTTGTACTACTGTACTAAGTACTATCTGTTTGATACCTATCTCGAAAAATCGGAGAAACACCTGTGTGTCTATGTCTACTGAACCGGAGGGGCAATTGAATGTTTATGCCTACCAAACTAGATGGGCAACTGAATACCTATACTAAGCAAGTAAGAATAATCAGAAGACTCCGCGTGGATTTACAGTCTCTCACTGAGGATGAGGATACTGGCCACCCACTAAACACTACGATGCCTAAGATGTATCTCATGTGTGATCTTATGGTATATACAATATTTAACAGTTCACAATAATAATACATTAAAGAATTAATCAAATCATGCTTTAAAATCCCACTTGGTATTTTTTTGGAATTTACTGTAACATGGGTAATACATCACTGTTTTACCTGATAATCACAATATAAAAATACGTATAAAAGTCCACACAATCCAATCTAATGTTCTTCCACAAATTATTAAACCATCGCATAAACTACGATTTTTCATAAATCAATTATAGTGTAATTATAAATCGAATTATATATAAAACCAGATAATTGAGCCATTACCATGATATTATAGTACTACCAAAAAAATGATGCTCGAAGAAATTCCCGTTGGTCACTTATGAATTCAGACGGTTGTTTCAAGATCCCGACAAGTCTATTTGAAAAAGTGACTTTTCCACTAGAGTCTCAGATTGAAAAACAGAAATCACCACTAAATTTAGAGCACCCAAAAATACTAGTTAGATATATAATTTATCAAAAGTGAGTCCCACTGTAGACCCACCCCGTGGCACCCAAAATGACGCTATTTACGAGTCATGTGCCTCGATTTTTGTGCCAATTCTAAATATAATCATATTTTATATCAAAATTCATCACTCTCGATCTCATTGAATCGAAATTCAAAATCAGATTCATTTTCGAGATTCCGAATCTTAAATGGGCTTAAAAATTCGAAATTTACAAAAATATCACTTTTTAAAATATTTTAAAAAGTCCACTTTTTCAATTAAAAATTTTACACTTTTCCGGACATTGATTTAATACCAAAAGTCATATTTGTTCTTGTTTTAGACTCCTCTTTTACGTCATTTAATTTTTACAGTTTAAATAATAACTTTGCAAAATAATTATAAAATTATTATTTTTAGCAATATTTAGAAAAATGCTACATTTCTATTCAAGAATTATTTCATTTCTGGATTTCGTTTCATTTCAAAGATACCATAATCATTCATGTTTGAATCTCATCATTTACCCCATAAAAGTTTCGAGACCAAAATAAATTGTTTATAAAAATAATTACTAAAATATCACTTTTCTAAAAATAATTGCAAGACTGCCAAATTTTAATATAAAATTTCTAACAATTAGAAATTCAACTTCACAAAATCAATTATATACCCTTTTGTGTATTAAATCTTTCAGCAAATACTCTCATAAACACCAACAAATCATATATTACTTGAAATATATGCAAGGAATATTAAAATTAAAATTTAAAAAAAGCCGGTCAAAAACCTCAAAAACTCAATAGAGAGATATTACCCGTGATTCATAGTTGAAACTAGTTGGGTCTGACATCGGGCGGCATTTTGGGCCGGCTCTGTTGGTCGACGGCGGCGATAATGCCGGAAATAGCCGTGAATGGTCTTGTCTTCATGCAGTTTCTCCGAGCACCTAAGCCTTTGACAAGGCCTTGCTGACCACTGGTGTTGCTTCGTCGGCTACTAGGGAGAAGCTCGGCCGGAGCTCGTGGCCTGGGTTGACATGGGCAGGCAATCTTGGGCGAGGCATAGTGACGACGTAGAGAGAGAGAGAGAGAGAGAGAAGGCTCGGGGATCTGAGGGAGAAAAGGAAGAGGAATTAAGGGATTTATGGGCAAAAGATAAAGTTAATGGCCACATGTCAACTCCAGATTAAATGGATATTGTTATAAAAATTCAAATTTTGCCTAATTTTTTGAACTTTCTCACTGTTATGCCTTCAAAAATTTCGTTTTAGTCCTTGCTTTAAATCTTTCTTTACATTTATATCCAAATGAATCTAGACTTAATTAAGTCTAGATACAACCCATATATTTCTATTTAAATGTCCCAAAAATTCGAAATTATCAAACTACCTATAGCTCAAAATTACTTTTATATACTCTTTTGTAAATTCAGTTTTTTACAAGTTCAAAGACCGTTTGTGCCATAAACCCTTAAGGGCTGTTTGGTATAGAGTAATCTTTAGATGAGAATTGATATTTCAATACATCCCCATGTTTAGTATTATTTTAATACCCACTAAAGTAATTACTTCGGGAATCAAATCATCTTAAATATGGGTCATTTTAAAGTTACTAAAATATGTAAATTTTAAATAGTCATTCATCTAAAACTGACCCTAAAAAGCGAAACAAAAAATAATATGTCATCTCAAGTATTATAGAAAAATTGTTTTATTTTATGATAATAAATTTTATTATTTTATAAGTAATTTAATTTTTTAATTTTTTTAAATTTTAATTTAAGTACATTCCTACACGCAATAAAACACAGTAATTTAATATCCCAAAAATCATAGACAAAATTTTTATGTGCAACCAAACACAATTATTCTAAATATCAGACAATTATATCACTATCTTCAGTATTCTTATTAATCTAAAAACTGAGATTACTTTATACCAAATAGTCCCTTAAAAAGTAGTCCAAAATTGATAATTCCTCAAGGAAAAAAAAAATGGAAAGGAGAAGTTACACTACAAAATTTTGTTCGCATCTCAGAGTGTTACAGTACCGAAATATTGTTCGAGGCTAAGAGTGACAATTATAAGAGATATTTATCCTTTCAATCGTGCTTTACAGTTGATTCAGAAGGCTAAGAATAAGCATAAGAATGTATTTAATACAGGGAAAATAAGATTGATACCCCTTGATGTATGCTTGTATGTCAAAATTATGTTGACAGTACTCTTTAGTTAACAATAATTACATGTGTCAACCTAATATCTAAAATTGATTGAAAAACTAATAAAATTTTTACCATTTTGCTATCTTATTTTTCTAGTTTTAACGACGTCTATGTGTTGGTTTAGTATAAAAATACTTAAATTAAATAAAATCTTAGTAAAATTCAACTAGAAAAACAAAGTGTTAATGTAATTTTCTTTTCTTCTTTTTTTCGAGGGAAGTAATTTTTTTAATATTAGGGGGTGGTGTGAATATTTTTCATTCATGACATTTCATTGTGGTTTTGACGCAGACTAGTGACATGTCTCTATGTATTTTTCAATTGTATAGCAGGACTATTTTTTTTGTGTGTCACAGCTTAGTATATGAATTTAACTGAAAAATCCAATATTTTAATAATATTATGAAAGATAATTTAGTCTATATATATTAAAGAACGAGACAAGCAATGGATATATATTGGGATTTGGATGTGATTCTGTTCGGGAAAGAGTCCCGTTACGTAACATTATCAATTTCAAACATATTTATCTAATATGATATTGGACAAATATATGATGTGTTGTTGGCAAAGATTTTGTCAACAATGAATTTAGAAAATTGCAAGATATTGTTTATGTATGAAAATGATTGATAAATCAAAGCAAGTAAAGAGATAAAAATTTTATAGTGCTTCAGTCCCAAAAAGGATGAGTCTACGTACACTGTCTTTCACTATTTTCTAGTGAATTACAAGGGTTTCTTTAAGTTTCAAGGTGAGAGTCCAGAGAAAGAAATACAGAGTGTAGTCCAGAGAGAAGAAGTAAAAGTAAAAGTTCAAAAGTCCCAAAAAGAAAAGTCCTCACAGTAGCATTGGACTCCCCTTGTATAGGTGAGGGTAGGTCAATATTTCCCAACTATGAAAATGGGAAAGTGTGTAATTTGAAAATATAATTTGAGTAACAATATAACTGGGTAATAACTTAAAGAGAACGATTGGTCGATCTTCAAAGGGAAACTTTGTTTCCCTTTCTTTGTAGATTACCCGTTATCTAGTTTCCTTTTCATACTAGTCGTACTTAATTCATTCGGAGGAAGTCGCACTTAACTCATTCAGAGGAGGTCGCACCTAACTCTTTTGGAGGAGGTCGCACTTTGATCAAGAAAATTCTCATGCGACCTGACGCGTCCAACCGAGTCGCTAATTTTCCCTTTTTGGCATCGACCAATATATAGATTTTAGACCACACAACAATTACCCCCCCTGCTCTATTAGTTCTTTAGGACAAAATTGAGCTTCCTTCTCTGATAAGTGTGAGCTTAAAAAATGCGACATCATGACATAATCCTGAGATCTTCGAAGAGTTGCCAGTTCTCAAATCCTATCTTTTTAGAACTACGCGTACCTTTTTTCTGACAAACGCAACCACGTGTCACATTTTCTCAGGAGAATAGCAAAACTCGAGAAGACTTTTCCGTCTTTGAGCAGTCACGATGATAACGATGACACTAGCTGTTGTCTTAAATCGAGACATTTCAAATTTTGAAAAGATGCTCATTTAATTTCAAAAAAATTAACTCTCGCGTGAATTTCGGCCATTAGATCCGAAAATTAAATACCTTGATCTACGGCTGTAATCTGATGATGCTTGAGATATATATATCCATCCGCCTCTTCTTCAAAAAACTCGAACCCTATTGCCTCCTGTTCCTCGTTCACTTCTTCTGAAATCCGAAGCGTTCATAAGAGAAATCTTCCCGATGTCCCTTTTCGTTTTGTAGCTCGCACAAATTCATCATCTTCTCCGACGAAGTCATCACCATAATTCTTCAGACGACATCTCGGTCCTTCAGTCTTCGAAAAAAGGTTAGCGTACATCCTCTCTCTCTCTTATTGCTCTTCGATTTTTCAGAAAACCCTTATTTACAGAGCTTATTTCTAGAAATAAAAAGATGAATCGTAGAGCCTAAATGCCCTGAATATAAACCCATCCCCATATTTAGATGAACTGAAAAATGGGAATATCTCAGAATCTCTCCATTAACTTACCGAATAAATTACTTTTAGATGATTGATAAATGAACCCATAGAAGAAATTTAGGATCTGAGATGTTTGAAAACCAAAATTAGTCAAATGATAAATTGTCGAAGAGTTTCTCGAACAATTTTAGATGAATCCATAGATTGATTAGAAAAAATTCGATGAACAGCTTGTTGTTAGTACAATCCTAGGATCTATGTTTCCCTAATTGCTTGCATATAGCAAAAGATACCTGATGCTCGCATAGGACTAAATCCATCCCATATTTCTTCTTTCAGATATCTAGTAGTGAGGAATTTAGGGAGGAGAATGCATTTTTAGGAGAATCATCCAATACAAGCATTAGCTCTATAAACCTCGGAGTCTATCTTGAGCCAGAACCTGAAGTAGAAATAACTGGGGTCAAGCAAAGTAGTCCTCGCATAGGCGACCTCCCTCAAGACCAATGGCCTCAGCATATTAGGGATGCCCCTGTATTTACATCGGGTTATCAGTATGTAGAAGGAAATTGGTCATGCACTAATATAAAGATGAGCTGCACAATAAACAAACTCAGAAAGATCGTATGCGACTACAAAATTGATGTCCCTCTTTGCCTACCCGCAGAGTTCAATCGACCACACACACCTTCTAGCGAAATTGTCTCATTCTTAGAAGTAGTTCTCAGATGTGGTGTCTACCTCCCAATTCATCCATATATAAAATCCATCGTCGACTATTATGGAGTTGTCCATTTTCAAATAACCCCAAATACATATAGATATATGATAGGTCTGTACATATTATACCATAAATTAGGTTTAGAATCCCCAACTCCTGAAGAGTTCGCTTTGTTCTACCAAGTGAAATCGAACCCATCAGATTTTGGCTTCTTCTATGCGAGCAAGTAGTCGAACCAAGCAATAAAAACTATCCACGGGGTCTGCAACAATATGGGAAAATGGAAAAATCTATTTTTCCACTTTTACTATACGGATAATGGCTTCTTTCAAAACCCTGGTAGGTAACTTTCAGCTTATTACTTTCTCTATATAAATATATCATTCTGATCACATTTGTATGTCATCATAGATAATGGGGAATGACCAGGACTCTCCAAAGAGCAGCTCGCAAGGGTGTATAAAATAAACAACCTTCCGATCAAAGAATTTGATTCAAAGAGGCTTGGGACGACCAAGAACCTAGCTGCTTGCGGACTATTTCCAAAGGGAGCCGCTCTTCCAGATTCTGCCAACCGTCTGACTAAACCCTCGAGCTCGAAGAAGAAGTTGAGGAAATAAAAGGAAACGGGTGCCTCTTCTAAACTCAGGAAACGAAAAGCACCTGCCACTCCTATTATCTCGGAACCATTGTCTTCAGAAGCTGCATCGCCACCAATTTCTCAGCAGCAAGAAGGTAATTTTTTTTTATTCCTCCTCTTTGTTGCATTATATACCTCGCACGCTAACTAATAATATTTGTACAAAAATGACAATTGGTAGCAGACTGCGAGCACGACCTTCAACTTTGGGGTCAATGGCAAAGTCCAAGACACCAGACAGCACACCCCCTTCCTCGACGAAAGTGAAAGAGACGGTCGACACTTCAAAGAAGCGAAAAGTCGCCTTTCAGGATATCCTAACAAGCTTACCTCCTCCTCAGCCTTCAAAAACTACGAGCCAGCCTGAGCCATCCAAAGAGACAGCCACCTCTTCTAAGGACCAAGCCAGGCCGACAAGGACGAGGAGCTTTTCGCACTTCTTCGCTAGCTGCCAGAAAAAGCTAGCTTGAGCATGGCTTTCATCGACCATTCACTTTTGAGGATGGTTGGGAGAGGATGAACCGATGACCCGCCAAGGTCACTTTCAGTTCTGCAATGAGGATGTTGGCAAACATAAGCATCTTCTATCTTTGCTCTTCGACGCACTTTTCTTATATTGATGTGTATTATGTTTTCAGATCGCTGCAGCTGTCATTTTGATGTATGACCCGGTTTTTGAATGCATGGAAAAGGCCGAAAAAGTCAAAGAAATAACACAAGCATTCGAGGACTCAGAGAAGACTTGTGAAGAAGAGAGAAAATCCTTCGAGTTGGAGAATCAACAGCTCGAGGAAAAAATTAAAGAACTTGAGAAGACTATCTCTAAGCATCTAGATATTCTGAAGGAGACGATAGCAAAGGCGGCTTACAAGGCTGTAGAAGAGTGTTGGGCCACTGAAGGCAAAGAGCTCGAAGAAAAAGCTAGTGACATTGCCTCGTCAACCATAATATATAATATCTTCTGCGAGCATCCATATTTTGATGTTTCTATCCTTGTTAAAGATGTGGTCGAGCTTGTCCAGAGCTGGAAGGAAAGCAAAGCTACAACAAAAACTAAAGAGGGTGGAGCGAGCACATCTGCATAGATTATTTATTTTTTACTTTACAAAGTTTCAGAATAATGCGGGCTAGTCCCTTTTTTTTTTTTTGCTTTGTAACACTTTGCTTTCATATAAGTGTGAGCTTTTATCAATGAATATTTTCTTGTCAGATGTTTATTCCTGCAAAACAATTAAAATACTGCATTGTAATATAAAGATGCATAATTTAACCAAGTAGTCAATCACTAAGTGACTGATCGATACGATATTGCGATTCGAATCTAACTAATTTAAAACGGGCTTTAAGTGTTAGGATAGGTTAGGTCGCTTAAGAAAATAGTAAGTATGAGTGATGCGAACTCAATACTGTTTTTCAAAAGTTTCAAGGTAAAATGTAATATAGTAATATATCACATCAAATAATGAACATTTTGCTTAGTTACTTTATTGTTTGAGTAGGGAAATTGCGTAATACAAAATGCTATAGCATGAAGCGAGGAGAAAATCCTAAGATTTTAAGAAATTTTAGAAATTTGGTGATCTAAAATTCCAACCCCACTAAATGAACGTTTGCATAGTCCCTTAAGAAGGGAGTAGGAGATAATGTTCTGATCCCATTGCCTCCTGAGTTTTATGATGTTCGAAGACTGCCATAAATCTATAAAAGATGAACCAAATAAAATTGAATAATTGAAGAAAAGACATCTTTATTGATGAATGACAACGAATGATGAATAACGAATGATGAATACAGGATGTCCCCCAGGTTGTTGAAAATACACGAAGATATACATCAAGATTTACTGATAATAGCGACGAAGTTGTTCTGCATTCCAAGCATGCTCGATCTTTTGTTCACTAGTGCGAGCTAGCTTGTACGTCTCAGGTCAAATTACGACGTCAATAACATATGGTCCTTCCCAAGAGGGTCCAAAGACACCAGCACTGTGCTCTTTATTATTAGGTAGAACTTGTCGAAGAACAAGAACACCAACTTCAAATTCCCTACTTCTGACTTTAGAGTTATAATATCGAGTAGTGTGCTATTGATATGATGCAAATCGAAGCTAAGACTGCTCGCACCTTTCTTCTAAAAGATCGAGCTCAATCCTCATTAGTGCATTATTCTGATCTTGCTCATAAGTAGATCGTCGTAGAGAGCTTGCACCAATTTCTACTGGCACCATTGCTTCATATCCATAAGCTGAAGAGAATAGACTTTCTCCAGTAGTAGTTTGTTGAGTGGTGCAATAAGCCCATAATACTTTAGAAAGCATATCTGGCCAAGCTCCTTTGTGCTCTTCTAACTTTGTCATTAGGTTCTGTTTAAGTATCTCATTTATAGCTTCAACCTGCCCATTGGCTTGTGGATGAACAATAGCAGAGAATCTCTTCTTGATACCTAAGTTGTCACAAAAGTCATGAAATTCATCGCAGTCAAATTGTTTCCCATTATCTGAAATTATAGTATATGGTATACCATATCGGCAGATTATAGATTTCTAAACAAAATCTATCATCTTTTTTGCGGAGATGGTACTCAAGTCTTCTGTTTCTGTCCACTTGGTGAAATAATCGACTGTGACCACTGCATACTTAAATCTACCTTGCGCCAATGGAAGCATTCTGATAATATCAATTCCCCATACTGCAAATGGCCATAGACTAGTCATTGGAGTTAGAGGAACATGTGGTATTCTATGAATAGTAGCAAATCGTTGACATTTGTCACACCTCCTAGAAAATTCTATTGTATCCTTCTTCATAGTTGGCCAAAAATACCCTTGTCTGAGAACCTTGTTCGCAAGTGCTTGCCCCCCTGAATGGTTTCCACATATTCTTTTGTGAATTTCTCTCATAATGTAGTGTGCTTTTTCTTCATCAACACATAATAATAACGGCGAGCTAAAAGTTCTTCGAAAAAGCTTCCCATCATAGATGATATAGCAAGCTACTTTCATTCGAAGTCGCTTTGCATCGTCTTTGCCTTCTGGGATCGCTATTTTATAGATACTTCATTATAGGATCCATCCACGATGGTTTTTTGTCAACCGACATGGTTACTTGGGGCTCTACTTCGATACTTAGTTTTGCGAGATATTCGACAGGAATCACCTTTAATAATTCGGTATCTTTTGTTGAGGTGAGCTTAGCTAGAGCATCTGCCCAAGTATTCTTAATGCAAGAAAGAAGTTGAATGCTATAAGTAGTAAATGTCAAGAACAGTCGTTGTACCTCCTATAAGTAGGCCATCATTCTTTTTTCTCTTGCTTGATAATCACCGATCACTTGAAAAACAACCAGCTAGAAATCACTGTATACCTCAATCATTTCGGCCTTCATTTCTTATGCGAGCTTTAGCCCAGCTATCAGTACTTCATATTCTGTCTCATTATTCGATGTTGGAAATTCGCAGCGAAGTGCACAATGAATATTGTGCCCTTCAGGACTGATTCGTACTAAGCCCACACCAGCTCCATTCTCATTTGACGATCCATCGACGTAAAGTTTCCACAATTTTGATAAATCTATAGCAGGTTTTTCGATCACTTCTATGGAAAGATTGACATCATACGTAAACTCTGCAATGAAATCTACGAGAGCTTGACCTTTAATTGCAGTGCGAGGTTGAAAATTGATGTCAAATTGACTCAACTCGACGATCCACTTAAGTAGTCATCCTGAAACCTCAGGTTTTTGCAGAACCTACTTTAATGGAAAATTCGTGAAAACGTTGATGAAGTGCGCATGAAAATAAGGTCAAAGCTTTATGGATGCGACGGTGAGCACTAATGCCAACTTCTCCATCTTTGGATATCTCGTTTTGGCATCAAACAACCTTTTACTTATGTAATATACTGGTCGCTGTATTTTTTTTCCTCGAATTAACGCAGCACTTGTCGCATATTTGGAAACAGCGAGATATAAGTATAACTTTTCCCCCAGGTTTGGCTTCCACAAGAGTAGAAGAGAACCCAAGTGTGTTTTTAATTCTTGAAACGTCTGCTTGTATTTTTCAGTCCACTCGAACCTCTTCGAACCCTTCAATACTTCAAAGAATGGTTAGCATTTATCGATTGATCTGGATACAAATTGACTCAATATAGCCACTCGTCCCACCAAGTCTACACATTTTTGGGTTTGCGAGGGGATTGCATATCAATTAGTGCTTGAATCTTCTGAGGGTTAGCCTCGATTCCTCACCGGTTGACCATGAACCCTAAGAACTTTCCAGATCCTACTCCGAATGCGCACTTTTGAGGGTTCAGCTTTATCTGATATTTCTGAAGAATTTTGAACATTTCATCAAGATGCTTGACGTGATCTTTAGCTTCCTTCGACTTTACTAATATGTCATCAACATATACTTCCATTGTCTTGCCAATTTATTTTGCAAACATCATATTGACATGACGCTGATAAGTCGCTCCTACATTGATGAGTCCAAAGGGCATCTTCTTGTAATAATATAATCCTCGATTAGTGATGAACGAGGTATACTCCTCATCTAGCTCGTACATAGGGATTTGATTGTATCCAGAATACGCGTCCATAAAGCTTAAGAGTTTATGCCCCGACGTCGCATCTACAAGCTCGTCGATTCTTGGAAGGGGAAAACTGTCCTTCGGGCATGCTTTCTTGAGGTCCATGAAATTGATACAAGTTCTCCACTTCCTGTTGGGTTTCTTTACTAAAACTAGGTGTGCAAGCCAGTTTGGGTAGAAAGATTTCCTAATGAATCTAATATTGAGCAACTTCTCTACCTCTTCTTTCAATGCAATGTAGCATTCTGGATTCATGGCTCTCTTTTTTTGCCGTACAGGCTTCTTCATTGTATCTATATTAAGGTGATGACATATGATATTCAGATCAATCCCCACCATATCCGAACATTTTCATGCGAAGACATCCAAGTTTGATTTCAGGAAAGCAACTAATGAAGTTCGTACGGGTTCTTAAAGCTTCGCTTTGATTTTTAGAACCTTCGAAGGCCTATCAATTGACAAATCTTCTAAATCTTCTATAGGTCCAGTCTTAACCTCTCCATCAATTTCTTGAGTGTTGAGGTCATCGATTGACGTTTCACCTGATGCTTCCCTCGATGCTTTACTAGATGCTTCACCTGACGCTTCCCTTGACCCTTCACCTTATAGCTGGACCATTATTGTGCGAGGTGTCATATCTTTGCTGCAAGCTTTATTGAATTATTATAACAAGTCCTCGTATCATATTGGTTGCCTTGCACTTCGCCTACTCCATGTTGAGTCGGGAACTTCATAGCGAGATGGTAGATTGAAGTAACTGCTCGAAGTACCCTCAGTGTTGGTCTTCCTAGCACAACATTAAATGCAGAGGGACAATCCACAACTAAGAATTAGGTCACTACCGTTGAAACCCTAGGATAAGTTTCAACATTGACCATTAACTTAATCATGCCCCTAGGCATTATACTGTTACCAGTAAATCCGTAAAGTGGAGTGACAACGGGCTTTAAATCGCTTTCACTCAACCCCATCTTCTTGAAGGCATCATAGTACAGGATGTCGATGGCACTTCCATTATAGACCAATACTCGCCATAGCTGCATGCTTCCATAGTTGATCTTTATGACCAACGTATCATTGTGCGGGTAATGGACCTCCCTTGCATCCTGCTCCGTGAAGATAATATCTAGATCCGGTACCCATTGAAGCTTTCGTGGTCGCTGCTCAAGATGCATGACATTGGTCAATGGTTGCTATCGTGCTTCTCGTTCGTACCTATCTTACGCTCTCTTTGAATCTCTACCAATGTGTGGTCCTCCAAAAATAGTTCGCACCTCGCGTTGAATTTTAGGAGGTTGCTGTCAGTTTTCTTATCGCCTTTCATTGTTCTGTTTAGTGTACTGCCACAGCCACCCTTCTTTAATTAATTTTTCGATTTCATCTTTTAAGACAAAGTAGTTATTGGTATCGTGTCCAATGTCATTGTGATACCGGTAGAACTTGTTGGGATTATGCCTCGCTCTATCCCTTTTTATCAGTTCTGGTTGGCGATATCACTCCTGCTGGTTTGTGACCGCATAGATATGATATATGGTTGCATTCAGTTCAGTATAGTTGTTGAACCTCATGGGAGCTCTTGGAATCTCCTATTTTTTCTGTTTGGGCTGCTTCTCACTCGATTGTTCATTACTTCTTTTGTTTGACTTCTTGTTATTATTGTTGTTAGTCGTGGTCGCATCTTTAGCAGTATATTTTCCTCCTTCCTTTGTCATCTTATGAAGATTCTCGCGTGAAGATTCTACTCTTAGATGTCGACCAACTCTTCGATAGAAGTCTTCAAGGGTTCTGCATTCTCGCTCAAGTAACTCTTCTCAGAGTTTAGTCTCTGGTCATACCCCAACCATCATTAGAGTTAAAATTCCCCTTTCAGATGGGTTGTTGACCTTTGCCAACTTTGAGATAAAGTAGTTAAGGTAAGACCGTAAGGTTTCCTCCGAATCTTGCCGAATAGCAGACAGACTGACAAGTAGAATAGTAAAATTCTTCGCTGCCTGGAATTGCCTCAAGAATACAGTCTGAAGTTGTTACCAAGACAAGATTGAACAAGACCTGAGTCCTCGAAACCACTTCTTCACTGCTCCTATAAGAGTTACAGCAAAACATCTGCAACGTGTGAGATCATCGACATGATGATCAACGTGTGGATCAGTTTTCCTATCAAAAGTGTTTATGGTGGAAAGTTTGAATCCAACAGGTAAGACAGTAGCTCGAACCTCCTCGCTGAATGGCGATTGACGATACCCTTCAGTGAGCTCATCGTCCCAGCCTGCAACTGCATCTAATGCATTCCTTAAATTATGAACATCGATGTTCGGAGGGAGAACATTATCATTTACTGGTGGTAGGGTTGGCCTTTGGTCGTTATCACGGTATAAGGCAGATTGGTCAGGCAGGGTCTGCTGCGACCATTGTAGGGTTTCCAATGAAATAGTGTGACAAGATTGACTTCAGTCGTTATGATGTGATGTGGATCGCTCATGACTACGTCACTATTCTAGATGTTATCTCAGGTCTACAGGATTCTGTCGAGACTCCCTACTAATCCATTCAAAGACGCTTCTCGATTGACGTTTTTGCTCATTTTTTAGACAATCACGATTGATGGTTGCTCTTCGAGAAGGTTGTCCATGATCATGATCAGTACTCAAACTTTCAGTACCAGATTCAATAGGTAATTCTGCGACCTTGCCTTTTCCCTTGGAGGTGCGATCTCTATGACACTTCTGCTAGGCTTTATGCTGGTCGCGGTTCCCTATCTCTAGGATCTGAATTCCTCTCTCAGGTAGTTGAGCAGGACATTCGTGCTGTGGTGGAGTTACCATCTGTCCCTTAGCAAGTTGTCGTAGAGAGTCATTAATCTGACTAGTGATTTGCTGAAGGTTCACCAGTTCCTCCTCCATGCGATCCTGTCTCTGGACAATATTTTTTGGTGCGGTCACGACAGGTTAATCCTGAGCAGGATCTACCTATGCAGCAGTGCTTTGGGATTGTTTTGGCTAGTTCCAGTGTTCCTGGTAGTGTTTCTGGTGTTTGCAATTGTTAAAGAAGCAGAATTGACAAAAAAAAATTTTATGGTTAGAATAGCTCTCCTTCTATCACCAATTGTTGACAGAGGTTTTGTCAACAATAAATTTAGGAAATTACAAGATATGGCTTGTGTATAAAAAGGGTTGATAAATCAAAGTAAGTAAAGAGACAAGAATTTTATAGTGGTTCAACCCCAAAAAAGATGAGCCTACGTCCACTGTCTTTCACTATTTTCTGGTGAATTACAAGGGTTTCTTTAAGTTTCAAGGTGAGAGTCCAGAGAGAGAGATATAGAGTGTAGTCTAGAAAGAAGAAGTAAAAGTAAAAGTCCAAAAGGCCCAAAAAGAAAAGTCCCTGACAGTAGCATTGGACTCCCCTTATATAGGTGAGGGTAACTCAATGTTTCCCAAGTGTGAAAACGGATAAGTGTGTAATCTGAAAATACAATTTGAGTAACAATATAACTGGGTAATAACTTAAATAGAACGGTTGGTCGATCTTCAAAGGGAAACTTTGTTTCCCTTTCTTTGTAGATTACCCATTATCTAGTTTTCTTTTCATACTGCTTGCATTTAACTCATTCGGAGGAGGTCGCATTTAACTCATTCGGAGGAGGCCTAACTTATTCAGAGGAGGTTGCATCTAGATCAAAAAAATTCTCATGCGACCTAATGCATCCAACCAGTCGCTAACTTTCCCTTTTTGGCATCGACCAACATATAGATTTTAGACCGTACAACATGTGCTAACTCAATCATGCGACAAATTTGGTTCCAATACTACATCTTTCTCTATACATGTTTAAACAATATTTATGATATTAATAACTTTTGAATTATACCTATAATATCACTTTGTCTCTTAAATTTGCAACTTACATAGTTTTGATTCTTGAGTTATGTAAATTATTAAAAATTTAACAGAAATAAGCCATTACAGAGTACATGGTTTAATAATTGTAGTCCAGAATGAGATTATAAATTTTAATTTACACAGTAGACTACCAATATGAAATCCTTAACTTTTAATTAAGGGTATTGTTGTCTTTTCATAAATTGAAAAAAATGGCTAAAATTTAATTAAATTTGAAGTAAGGATCAAGGTGGAAGAATTTATTGAGTTTGGGGTAAAATTTGACTTTTTCAGAACTAAATAAAAATACAATTTTTAGAAGTTTGATCATCAACTCATAAGTGATACATGTCAAAAAACTCCAAATCCCCCGAAATCCCTAACCTCTCTCTCCCTCTCACGATTTCTCTCTCCCTTCCACGATTTCTCTCTCCCTCCCTCTCTTCTTCTTCTTCCCTGCACCACTCGCTTTGCATCCCTCCCGTTTGCCACCAGCGCCAACCCAGGTTACGACTCTGACCAAAAAAGCTACCTCACGTCTGAACGCATCAACGCCGGCCCTTTCTCGCTAGTGTCGCATCACCTAGCCGCTAGAAATTGCACGAAAAGTCACACCAATTGCACTCAGGAGCTGCATGTTTTGCGGCCAAATTCCAACATTCTAGCCATTGTGGCTGCCACCTACCACCACAAATTTCCGGCCAAGAAGCTCCGGTGAGCCTCTAAAACTTTTTATGTCATTTTCATCACAAAAAGTGGTATTTATGCAATTATTTTTCAAATATTCATCCAATGCTCATGAATTTTTACGAGCTGAAAATATGATTTAAGACAAGTGAATAGTGGTGGAATTTTGGAAATTAGATTGGTAGATTGAGAGAAAAATTTATCTAAAATTTGTGGCATTTATCTAAATATTTTTAGAAATTCGCATTTTTATAATTTTGTAATTAGTTTCTAATTAAGCCCAAATTTGAGCTAGAGGCCTCGAAAGTGCAATTGGACTAAGTAAGATCAAGTGATGAGTTTTGATATAAAACATCAATAGGTTTTAAGGTGGCACGAAATCCGAGCGCGAAGCTCCAGATTTCACTTCGATTTGTTTGCCACGGGCCCAGTCTTGGGTCAAGGCCCAAATTAATCGAATTATATGTTTGACCAAATGTTTTTGAGTACTTTAGATTTAGTGGTGACCTCTATTTCCTAATTTTAGGTATCGCTTAGAAAGTCACCTCTCAAAATGAGCTCATGGGATCCTAGAACGACCGTTTGAGGAACTGGGTGACCAACAGGAGAACCTACGAGTGCCGATAGCTTAGCTTATATATCAAGGTGAGATAGGAGTTCTGTTACCAAGTTTTATACTTATTTTGTTTGAAAATATGCATTATGATCTATTTCTTGAAATTGTCGATTTTCGTGGATTTCAATGATTTGATTGGACATTTAGTGAACATGTGAACTGTTGAGATATATTGGATTGTTCTGAGATTGGTTTATATGATCTTTTTATACAGGTTTACAATTTTGATATTGGAAAAATACGGCCATTATGCTGCCCAATTTTTTATAAATCCCAGAACAATACTAAATGAGTTTTAAAACATGATTTCCTTGATATACTTGATACATGGTTATTACACACTCTATGATATATTGTACCTACTAGAAAATATGGCTATTAGCATCATGGTATTTAGATCGCTAGTGAGTTATTGTAGTACTAGGTGAGAGACCTAGGCCTCTGCGCAGAATTCACTGACATACCTCCGGGTAGTATTGGGATGCTGGGTTCCTCTGTTGAAGAGGTATTATAGGACCGTGACAAAAGGATGAGAACTCATACATATGCTTGTACTTGGTTGATTTATGATATGTACAACATGTTGGTAATTTTGGTTTTGTTTTTGATTACATGACTACTCATGATCTTGATTACTTTGCAAAATTGTTTTATAAATAGATTTCGGAAAAGTACTAACCATGCAGGTTTGAAAAGATGCATTCATACCAAAAAGGTAATAGAATTTCTACTGAGCATATAAATACTCACCCCCTTACTTTTCTCCTCTGAGTGGAGTGATTAGGATTGGAAGATTATTACTAGTTTAGTAGTTGGTAACTACTTAGTAACTCACTTTGGATTTGTAATAACATTTCAGGCTCATATTTTGGATTTAGCCTATATTATCTATTATGCCTACTTGTGATAATGATGGCAATGCATATATATATTTTATAAATATTATTAATAGTCTATGTCTAATGGTGATCACAAGCTATAGGAATTTACAATTTGGAATAATTTTATAAACTTTTATAGAAACTATCATTTTTAAACTAGCTGCTGTTTTTCTGAAGAATTATAGTTTCTAAAATTTTCTAAAATAAATTATAAATTTCTACTTGTGAAATTCCTCTTCTGTCACTAGCCAGGGATTTAAGCCGTGACAGAAATTTTTGGGGTCAAAGCAGAGGTTTAATTACCTCAGATCTGATACCATTAGACTAGATTGTGAAACTTATATGATGCTTTACGAGCATTACTGAATTTAAGGACGGGGTGAAACCCTGAGGCCTGTCAAGCTAACTTTTTCAAGGATTCATGAAGCTCAATCCGCCATCATTTAATGGGAGACCTGATCCCACCTTGGCTGAGAGATGGCTTAGAGACGTCAAGAGGACTTTTGCTACTATTGGAACACTAGTTAAGTTCCAAGTAACCTTTATTACTTATAAGCTGATTGACAGAGCTATAAATTGGTGGGAGATAGTTAAGTTATCTCAGGATATGACCGATATGACTTGGGATACTTTTGAAGGATTGCTCAAGAGTCATTATGCTAATGCTAGTCATAGAGCTACTATAATTAGAGAGTATGAATGGCTTACGCCGGATGCTGACATGACGGTGATTGAGTACTATATGTGGTTTATGGAGTTGGCATAATATGCCTATGCACTTAGAACCGACCCTACCCTCTAAATTGTCAAGTTCATAGAGGCTTTAAGGCCAGTCATCTTGGAGAAGATTGTGACTTAACCCTTCAGCAATCTTATTGACTTAGTTGTAATAGCCTAAAAAGCTAAGGCTTTTCTTGATGATCGGTCAATAATGAGGGATCATGCAATAAACAAGGACAATGAGAGAGAGATGAACAAGAAGAACCAAAAATAATAGCAAGGGAATTCTCATAATAGTGGAAATAGAAACAATAGTGGTTCTTCTGAAAAGGGTCATTATAGACCATATGGATGCTTCAATTGTGGACATTAAGGCCACCAGAAGAAAGCTTGCCCATACCACTAACAAAAATCAACATTATCTCACGGAGGACCACATCAAAGTTAGAGTGCCTCAGTGCCTTTTCAGGGCAATCAAATGAGACTAGTGCAATCTCAGACTCAGTCTTAAGTATTCACATCCACTCCTTACCAATAGCCTTATTGTTCTCAGTACTAGTATTAGTATAAGCCGTAAGGTTTGGGCTACAACCAGTGCTATACTTAGAATTTTCAGACTCCACAAAGTTTTGGGAACTAAGGAGGACATGGATAGACTAGTGCCAGTGCAGGAACTAGTAGCAATTGCCCTGGCTAAGGAAGAGGAAATAAAAGAAAAGGCAAAGCTTCTAGTTAAGCTTATGCGGTTGCAGATGTAGATGAGGCTTAGGACCACACTGGTAGAGATTTTGTTGATGATATGATTCTTGTTGTCCCAAGAATAGCTAACCCAAAAGGTGGTGAATTGGTTTTTTAAGACTTTTACAAATTTTTTGAATTAAGCAACAAGATTGAGCAAATAATGAATAAAGTAAGTAAAAATAGCAAATAAATAAGCACAATATCAAAGTAAATAAATTAAAAAGATAGGGATAGAGAGATTGCAAATGCTATTTTTACGAGGTTTGACAAACACGACGGTTTGCTACGTCCCCGACTCTCCACAACTTACTTAGAGCTTTCTACTATCGGATCAAAATTATGGGCTTGACTGACCCCTTGTATAACCATAGTGATTTCTTCTTAGGCACACCTACACCTTTACAATAGTTTTGAATTCGACTCTATTACACCTAATCACGAATTGTTTAGAATCCAATATCAACCTCACCTATGCCGGGTTGTTTATGACTCCGGTACCAACCTCACCTCTTAATAATAATTTTATGAAAATATAAGTGAACATTTACTCAATGAATCACCTCTCAAAGAAATAATACAAGATAAGCTTAGGTGATTTAAGAACAATGCACAAATGATGCTTCAGGAATGGTTCAAATAGATTTGAAATTAAAGTAGAGTAAAAGAGAGCTTTTTGCACTTAGAAACTGATTGGGTATCAATATAGGTTCGTATTCTCTTATTCTAAGTCATAAAAATTGGCTCTATTTAAAGGCAATTTCAAAAACTAGCCATTTTTTGACCGTTGGTAACTTGCTGCCAAAAGTTTGGTCGAATTTTGGTCGACCAGAAATAATTTTGGTCGACCAAAAAACTAGTCATTGGAGTTTGACACGTCAGTACAGCTCCAACGGTCATTTTTTGCCGTTATTTTAATCGACTAAGCCTGGTCGACCAAAATTTGTTAGAAACCGATTTTTGGTTTCTTTGAACCAATTTTCGGTCGTTCTTAAAAATTTCTTTTTAAAATCAATTTTAGTATTAAAAAATGTACTTTTGAGAATATTTGGGCTAGATTAGAAATGATATTTATTTTCAAACAATTAAGAATTAGTAGATTTAAAGTTTAACTAATTCTTTGAAGATTTATTTGAAAATTCATTTGAAAGCTTTTTGAGCCCTATCAAAGAGAATATTTTGTGTAATGCAATAAATCAAGTACAAGACTAGGAAATAAATTTTAACCTATTTAGACTTGGTCTTGAATCTTGATTCTTCACTTTCGTCTTCAACCTTCGAGATGATGCTACGGTGCCTAAGATTCTCACATGCATATTAAGCCGATAATAAACATGTTCTAATTGCATATTAGGCATCTAGAAGTTATTAATACAACTTTCATAGTAATATGCTCATTCATTATGTTATGTGCATTTACATACATGTTATTACACTAATGATTGTCGAAGTATCCCAATATAGTGTAAAGGTTTAATTTTCTCAGAGAGATAGCTCGGTGTGCTAAAAGAACAAAGACTATAATTATGAAAGCAATACTATGTGCACATGCATTAAGATTATACTTGTTGATAACTTGGTCAAATAATAGTTTTTCGGTAAAATGTAATTTTCATACATTTCGAAGCCAAATTCATTGTATTTAACACGTCAAATAGGCTTGATTCAATGTCTAAGACTTAGTTATAGTATTTTATTTGTCGGCTCCAGGTAAGCACGAGGTGGCATTCAGGACACTAATTCGTATTTAGTTGCACTAAGCTAGCTTAGATTAGGCTTAATCGCGTAATGTCGTTTTTGTGAATTCTAATAATTGAGTGCTAATACTATGTTTGCATTGTTAACTGGAGTGTAATTGACTTATTTTTATGTTTAATGATTGGTTATGGGGCTAGGTTTCACCAGATTACAATAAGGTTGGTCATATGGGATCATAAGTCAAAGTATGACTAGTTTTCACTTTCTAAGCTAGGATTCACCAACTTTGGCTACACGTGGGTGTATAGGAGTGACCAGCAATGTGGTGACTATGCTAAGGATGTTTTAGAGCTGGACACATGGAAAGTAATATGCAAAATACCCAAAATACCCCTTAGAATTTAAGTTATACCTTTTCTTAGCCATTAAGTGTTGATTTTGGGTCAAATCTGGTCATTTGCTTTCCCTTTCTCTCCAGCCACGACCTGGAACTCTCCAATACTTTTTTTGACTTCTCTCAATTTCCCTCAAATATTTCCAAGAGTTTCAAAGTGGTAGAACTCAAATTGGAGCCCTAGAAAGCAAGATAGACCAAAACTAGTCAAGGTAATTCTACTAAGTTCTTCTTTCTAGGTCTTGTCCTTTAATTTCAAGTCTGTGCTTGTTCTCACTTAAATAATAGTTTCTTCAGATCTTCTTAAGTCCAAAAATCTATTTCTAAGCTTTGAGAATCAATTTGATGGAGATAGAAGGCAAGAAGTCTAGCAAAGACTCAAACTAGTCAAGGTGAGGTTTATGTAGGATTTTGAATTTGTAGTTAATTTCTTTGTTTCAGCACTTAAACCAAAGCTATTATTTGATGAATAATGGTCCTAGGAACCTATATATATTGCTGGAAACATAAAATTTAGGTGGAGGATTAAAGTTAAACCTAAGGCCCCAAAGTTTGCTATTTATGGATTTAAGTGCTTTCATGTGTGGTAGATTAAGTTTTCCACATTGGTAATCTGATTTCTTAAACTTATAGTATATATTTTATTGATCCTATTATGTATTACACTCATTTGATGGCTGGTTATGGTGTTACACAAGTGTAAAATTCATTTAAACTTTGTGTAAATTGAAAGGAATTCAAGTCCAATTAGGTTGTTCTAAGTGATCCTCTTTGATGTGTATATAAGCGAGTTGGACTGTTAGTTATTATTATAGGTTTAAAACTATGATTTTAATCATAGTTTTATATGTCCTAAAAATAGGGGAGGTACTATTAAAATATTTTTAAAATGAAATGGTACCATTTAGGAGCAAATGGACTAGTTTTTACAAAATTATGTGCCATTTTAGATCATTTTGTGCTAATGAACTAGCATTCATATTTTAATACATTTGAACAATTTTTCAATGCTAGTTGTTGACTGCCAAGTACCTTAAGAGATTTATATACTTCCGAGTCATTTTAAGATCAAGTTTTCTAATTTACTGAAAGTTGTTATTTCGGTCTTGTTCAAGTATCTTAATGCATTAAATGTACATCTTGAATAATAGTAATTTATGACAGGTGATTAGCACACCAATCTCTAGAGGATATTGACTCTTTCCACTATCAATTCCTATTCAGGACATGAGGTAAGTAAAGACTTACAACTGCATCATAAGAACTATATGGAAGATATTATTATGTGAAACTTACTTATTCCGAAAAGTTATGAAATGGTTTGTGCATGGCATGTCTTGCATGCAAATTGAGAATTTTATTATAAGAGTATTTGAAAGTGAGTACCATTGTACCAATTTTATAAGATAAGTTTTAATTGCAATTGCTAGTCTGTCAGAGCTGGGTAGGTAAGTCTGTTAATGCAGACAATCCCGTTGAAGCTTGACTTACGGATTTTATGATGTGTCTCATTGAAGCGGGATAATATTAGAGCAGTGTGGGATGCCCCTTTGACGAGGGAAGGAATTTTCAAAAACCTCACACGACAGTCGCACCTTATTTTTACTTTTGGCCAGAGTTTTCGCCTAATTTATCACGGCCTATCGACTTACGAGACAAGTAATATGCTAAGGGGCCCAACGATGAATAATTTTTAAGGAAAATGCATAGACTCAAATGTTTAAGAAAGAAAAGGGTACAATGGGAACTTTATGAGATTTTAAAGCATATATAAGCATGCATAGTTTTTACTTACTGAGATTTAGCTCATTTTAGTCTTGTGATACAGATGAGGAGGCACATTTTGGTATTGAGTAGCTGGTTGCCTGGCCTGCATTTGTCACCATGATCATACAGATGTAGACGAGCTTGACCTATGGGCGACATTTTTATTTTGAGATATTTTGGTATAATGTAAATACTACTGCTGATGGCAAAATAGACTGGTAAAAACCTCTTTGAATATACATTTTGTAAAAATACTTTTAACAAGAAATACCATATAGTTGCTTTTGTTTAAAGGTTTTAGAAAGTTCAAAATTGCCCACTTTTTTATCAAAATGAAAGATATGGTAGAATAAAGAATAATACTTCATAATTTGACTGTACATGACAATATAGTTAAACTTTGAGGTGTGACAGATGCACTATTCTTGAGGACTTCATTTCTTGAGTTTTATCAATTTCTTTTTCAATTTCATAACTACAAACTCAAGTCAGTTTTTAGTAACTAAATCACATATTTGTTATCATCAAAATAAGATAAGAATGAAAGCCACATAGGTCAACACTTCTCATTTCCCACTCTTAGGCTCATGTCTTATTTGATACTGGTGCTTCTCATTTCTTTATCTCCATATTGTTTCGCAAATGTTGGGATTGGAATGTTTTATGTTGGATCATATGTTGACCATGGGAACACTCATGAGTGAAGTTGCCGATGTTTCTATTGCGTATTACGGTTGTCTTATTGTGATTGATGGTAGGAAACTACTACCAGATTTAGTTGTATTGCCTTTGCAATAATTTGATGTGATTCTCAGTATGGATTGACTATCCAAATACCGAGTGACTGTTGATTGTTTAAATAAAAGACTGCCTCTTTTTCTACTGGATGGGTATCCTGTTATTTACCAAGCTCACTTGAATCATTTGAAACCGAGTCTTATTCTCAAAGTATGCATAAGTGGAAGGAAGAAACTAGAGTGCTATAGGAATTTGTTTGTCATCGATGGTGAGATGGGAACCGCCGATCAGTACCCTGGGATATTAGTGGTTAACGAATTTCCAGATATTTTTCCTGAGAAATTACCATGGCTACTACCTAATAGAGAGATCGAGTTCTGCATTAATTTGATTACTGAGGCTCAGCTAGTTTCTATTCTAACTTATCATATGGCTTTAGCAGAAATGACTGAGGTAAGAAGTCAACTGGATGATCTTTTATCAAAATGATTCATTAGGAGTAGTACCTTTTCATAGGATGCTCCAGTTCTATTTGCCAAGAATGCTGATGAAACGTTTCGGCTTAGTGTAGATTACAGAAGACTGAATCAGCTTGCAGTAAAGAACAAGTATCCTTTACCAAGGATCGATGAATTGTTTAATCAACTTGGTAGATCTAGATTCTTTTCCAAAATTGATTTTAGATATAATTATCACCATTTAAAGATCCAGGAGGTGGATATATTGAAAACTGGATTCTAGAATTGTTATGGACACTTTAAGTTTTTGGTTATACTGTTTGGTCTGACTAATGCTCTAGTAGTGTTCATGGACTTTATAAAAAGAATTTTCATAACCTATTTAGATCGGTTTATTGTTGTCTTCATTGATGACATCTTGATCTATTCTAAAACTCGAGAAGAACATGCTAAGTACTTGAGAATTATGCTTCAGACCTTGAGAGCGATTTGGAGCCAACTCTAGAATTATAAGTAATTAGATGGTAGGAGTACCAATAGAGAAGGGTTTGCACTTTTCAATGGAAGATTAATTGTAGCCAATGATCCTCATCTTAGAGAGACTATTCTAATTAAGGCTCATAAGTCTAAGTTCGCAGTGCATCCTTGTAGTGCTAAGATGTACCAAGATCTGAAGAGGTAGTACTAGGCAAAAGGTAAAAAGCAAGATGTAGCTACTTTTGTGACTAAATATATAATTTGTCAACAAGCCAAGGTAGAACACTAGAGGCCAGCTGGACTACTTCAACCTTTATCTATCCTAGAGTAGAAATGGAATAAAATCACCATAGATTGTGTTACAGGTTTACCAAGGGCTCGAAGAGAGAATGCTGTTCTTTGTGTGATAGTTGATCGGATGATAAAGACCGCTCACTTTATACTGATCAAGATTGAAATTTCACTCACAGAACTAAGTTGTCTTTATATGGATAACATCATTCACTTACATAGGATACTATCAAGTATAGTATCTGACAGAGATCCAAGATTTACATCAAAGTTTTTGAGAGCTTTGAGAACAGAATTGAATCTCAGTACAACTCATCATTCTCAGATAAATGGCCAATCTGAGAGAATTATATAGATCCTAGAGGACGTGCTTTGCTCATATATACTAGATTTTAGTGGAAGCTAGGATGATCACTTGTCATTAGTGGAGTATGCTTGCAACAACAGCTACCAAACCAGTCTTGCTATGGCTCCATATGAGGTTCAATATGGGAGACCATGTAGATCATCCTTGTGTTGGACTAATGTAAAAGAGCGTGTTACTCTTGGATCAGAGCTAGTACAAGATATTATTGAAAAGGTTAACAAGATCAGAGAAAGAGTCAAAGTTATTTAGAGTCACTAGAAAAGGCTATGCAAACCCTACAAGACGCGAGGTAGAGTTTGATGTTGGTCACATAGTATTCTTGAAAGTTACGCCAATGCGCAGAGTCATAAGATTTGGAGTTAAAGGAAAGTCAGCTCCAAGGTATATTAGACCTTGAAAAATTACTGATAGAATTGGGCCTATTGTTTATCATCTGGATCTACAACCACAATTAGGTTGAGTACACAATGTGTTCTATATTTCAATACTCAGGAAGTACATACCTGATCCATCTCATGTTATCCAGTACATGGAAGTGCTTATCTAAAAGAATGTAACTTATGAGGAGTAACCAATTTGAATACTGGGAAAAGAGCTCAAGGTGCTTCGTAACGGAGAGATTCCTCTTGTCAAGGTTCTTTGGAAACTTGAGACCGAAATTTACGAAAAGAATCCTTATTTGTTCAACTTTCAACTTGAGGTTGTACTTTGATTTATAATTTGTACTCTGAATTTCAGTACGAAATTCCTTTAAGGATGAGAGGATGTAAAATCCTTGATTTTTAATTAAGGGTATTGTTGTCTTTTCATAAATTGAAAAAAATGGCTGAAATTTAATTAAATTTGAAGCAGGGATCAAGCTTAAAAAATTTGTTGAGATTGCGGACAAATTTGAATTTTAAAGGACTAAATTAAAATAAAAATTCGAAACTTGGGGTTAAATATAATTTTAAGAAGCTGGGTCATCAACCCATAAGTGACACATGTTACAAAATCCCAAGTCCCCTATAATTCTTAACCTTTCTCTCCCTCTCACGATTTCTCTCTCCTAACCTATTTTCTTCTTCTTCCTCCTCACACCCCTTACTTCGCATCCGTCCTACTAGCCATCAGCCCCAACCCAGGCCACGACTCTGGCCAAAAAAGCTTCCCCATATTCTGGATACGTCATTGCCGCCCCTCCCCACCAGTGTCGCACCGCCCAACCGCTGGAAATTGCATGCAAAGTCGTGGCAATCACATGCACAAACCACATGTTTTGTGGCCAAATTTTGGCGTTACAGCCATCGTGGCCGCCACCCACCATCCACCACCACTAAATCGAAATCCAAGCTTCTTCCTACGTGGGTTGACTCTCCACCACCACAAATTTCAGGCCAAGAAGCTCCAGTGAGCCTCTAAAACTTTTTGTCATATAAAGTGGTATTTGTACAATTATTTTTCAAATGTTCATCCAATACTCATGAAACTTTAGGAGATGAAAATATGATTTAAGACAAGATGAATAGTGTGGATTTGTGGAAATTATACGGGTAGATTGACAGAAAAATTTATCTGAAATTTGTGACATTTATCTAAATATTTTCAGAAATTGGCATTTTTATACCTTTTGTAATTAGTTTCTAATTAAGCCCAAATTTGAGCTCGAGGCCTCCAAACTGAAATTGGACTTCAGAATTAGACTAAGTAAGATCAAGAGATGAGTTTTGATATAAAACATCAATAGATTTTGAGGTGGCACGAAATCCGAGACATAAGGCTTGAGATTTCACCGCGATTTGTATGCCACGGGCTCGGTCTTGACCTGGGGCCAAAATTAATTTAACTATATGTCTAACCCAATATTTTTGGGTGCTCTGAATTCAGTGATGATCTCCGTTTCCCAATTTGAGGCTTCGTATTAAAAGTCACCTGTCAAAGTGCGCTCACGGGATCTTGAAACAATCGTCGGAGTAATCGGTTAACCAACGGAAGAATCTACGGGCGTCGATAGCTTAGCTTAGCTATCAAGGCAAAGTAAAATCTCAATTACCAAGTTTTATACTTACTTTATTTAAAAATGTGCATTATGACCTTTCTTGAAATTATCGATTTTCATGGATTTCAATGATTTGATTATATATTTAGTGAACTTGTGAACCATTAAGACATATTAGATTATTCTAGGATTAGTTTGTATGATTTTTTATGTAGGTTTAAAATTTTAGTTTTGGAAAAATACAACTGTTATGTTGCCCAATTTTCTATAAATCCCAGAACAATACCAAATGAGTTTTAAAGCATGATGTCCTTGATATACTTGATGCATGGTTATTACACACTCTATGATATATTGTACCTACCATAGGATCACACACTTGAGCTCCATTTTAGCATCATGGTATTTAGATTGTTGACCAGTTGTTGTAGCGCTGGGTAAGAAACC
The DNA here is from genome assembly GCA_002914805.1 of Parasponia andersonii. Taxonomy (NCBI): domain Eukaryota; kingdom Viridiplantae; phylum Streptophyta; class Magnoliopsida; order Rosales; family Cannabaceae; genus Trema; species Trema andersonii. The sequence continues at coordinate 210,723 of JXTB01000486.1, forward strand.
TAGGCTCCTACGCAGGATTTTCTGACACCTCTAAATAGTATTAGGATACTGAGTACCTCTGTTGAAAAGGTATTACATGACCATGATGAAAGGATAAGAGCTCATACATATACTTGTATTTGGTTGATATATGATATGTACAACATGATGGTGATTTTGGTTTTGGTTTTGATTATTTGATTACTCATGATCTTGATTGCTTTACAAACTTATTTTATAAATGGATTTTAGAAATGTTCTAACTATGGAGGTTTAAAAAGTTGCATTCATACTAAAAAGGTAATCGAATTTCTACTGAGTATGTAAATACTCACCCCCTTTCTTTTCCCCTCTCAGGTGGTGTGCAATGTGACTTGGGTAACTCTAGAGCAGAATGATTAGGACTGGAAGATTATTACTAGTTTAATAGTTAGTAACTACTTAGTAACTCACTTTGGATTTGTAATAATATTTAAGGCTCATACTTTAGATTTAGCTTGTATTATCTATTATGCCTACTTGTGATGACGATTGTGATGCATATGTATGTTTTATGAATATTATCAACAGTCTATGTTTAGTGGTGATCACAAACTATGAGAATTTACAATTTAAATTATTTTTATAAATTTTTTCAAAAACTGTCATTTTTCTGCAGAATTGCAGTTTCTAAAATTTTCTAAAACAAATTATGAATTTTCACTTGTGAAATTCCTTTTCTGCCACTGGCTCGGGATTTAGGCTGTGACAACCAAGACTTATGCAATTGTTATAACAATGACTATTTTTTTTTCACAAATATTAAATTTTTAACTGAAATAAATCTTGCGCAAAATGCACCATTTAGTAATTATGGTTAAAAACGAGATTCGAACTCATAAAAGTAAGTAATTTTTAATTATATATTTTATCTATGACTATAATCTATTAAAAGACGAGGTGGATTAACTCAAGTGATAAGAGCATCTACTACCTAAGATCTTGGTCCTAAATTCGAGTCACACCAGAGGTAGGCATGAAAGCCTATTATCCCTAATCGGATAGGGTGAGAATTAGGTAGTAATAAGTATTTTTTTTTAATTTGTAATAAATAGACGTCATTAGTTAAACCCCATTTTTAAAAAAAAAAAAATCTATTAAAAAACTAATAATTTGTGACAGAAAAAAAAATATTTCTATAACAATTACATAAGTTATTACTATATAAATTAACCGTGCACGAGACAAAATGATAGAACAGATATAATTTGAAACCATTCCTGTACTTAACGCTTTTAAACATGGTAATAAATTGATAAGAGGCGACGAGCTCAAGAGGGGGCCCGATTCTGAGGTGTTACAAAATACAGAGGTTGGGACATTCCTGTCACTGATGTCATGGCATAGTGATATATACCGTAGTACGTTAGGCACAGTGGTATAGTCGCTGTCAAGGACTAGAGAATACTCGTTAGTTAGTTCTTTATTACTTCTTGGATTTCCATTATTAATCTTTTTTTTTTTTTCAATTTTTTATTGACTCGTGATCCATTAAAATATATCTCAAAAGATAAACTCAATGGAAAGCGAAAATTATTCAAAGTAATACTAATTATTATAAGTCGTGGAGGAATTCTTTTTCATTTTCGTTCTTTATTTGTAAAGTTAAGTTGCAAGCCCAAAGCTAAAAAATTTGCCCAACCAAAATATATTATATATAGGTACTAATATATTATATATAAGCATCGATCCGATTAATATTATTTTTTTAAAAATTTTCCCAACCAAAATATTTTATATATAGGTACCAATATATTATATATAAGCATCAATCTAATTAATATTATTTTTTTATTTATATATAAGTATCAATTTAGCTAATGAAAATTTCATATATATATATTGTTTTAAAAAAATATAAAAAAAAATTTAATTTAACGGATAAAAATTTGACATATATATTTTTTTTATTATAAAAAATAAAAAAATAATAATAATACAAGTATTTTCGTACACTCCCTTATTAGCTCACTATATATCGCTAATACCTACCTAAAAAAAATACTATTGGCAACCTTATATATAATACCAAATATATGTCTCGTTATACGTAGTTATATTTGTATATATATATATAGGTTGCCAATCTAATAGGTATTTTTTTTCTTTACCTATATATAGGTATTTTTTTTTAACCATTGAATCACTATTAGATGGTGATCCAATAGCTATAATAAAATGCATAAAAAACGGGCATTATTAATAATACGGACATTATTAATAATGCATTATCTCTCTTATTTTTTACAATAAAAAAATATTTATATTAAATTTTTGTTGATGAAATTGATAAAAAAAAAAAAAAAAATACCTGCCCATATATATATATATATATCCTCGTTAGCCCAAAAGATTAAGCAAAATGAAGAAATGGGCAGAACTGGTTTTCATCCCTTATCCGGGTATCAGCCACCTTGAATCAACGGTGAAGATCGCCAAGCTCATCGTCGATCGAGACGATCGTCTCTTCATCACGGTGCTCGTCATGAAACAAACATCTCTCACCGACCTAAACGCACAAACCAATGACGTCATCGTCTCCGCCGCGTCGGAACGAATCAAGTTCGTCGAGCTCTCGCCTTACGACCACAGCCACCCAGGTAAGTTTAAGAGTGTTTTACTCAAAACTCAGAAACCTAACGTCAAGAACGTCACCACCGAGATCGTCCGGTCCGGTTCAAGTCGACCCGACTCGCCTCGGCTCGCCGAGTTCGTCATCGACATGTTCTGCACGACCATGATCGACGTAGCCAACGAGTTCGGGGTTCCTACGTACGTGTTTTACACTTCCGGGGCGGGTTTTCTTGGCCTCATGTTCCATCTCCAGGAACTACACGACGAGCATCGGGTGGACCCCACTGAGTTGCAGAACGATCCGGATGCTGAGTTAGTCGTCCCGTGTTTCGTTGAGAGGGTTCCCACCAGTGCCTTGCCGTACGCGGCCGTGGCCGAGGGCTGGGCTTCGTTGCTGATCCACAATACTAGGAGGATGAGAGAGGCCGAGGGTATTATTGTAAATTCGTTCTTGGAACTGGAATCTCATGCGGTCATTTCCCTGTCCAATGGTAAATTTCCGTCATTGTATCTCGTGGGACCCATACTCAACTCTACTGATGGTGGTGGCCAGATCTTGCTAGGCGACCAGTTTTCAGATTTCATCACGTGGCTTGACGATCAGCCTCCTCTGTCGGAGGTATTTCTGTGCTTCGGGAGCATGGGATACTTCCGTGAGGATCAGGTGAAAGAGATCGCCTGTGCCCTTGCGCAAAGTGGACACCGATTCCTGTGGTCCCTACGCAGGCCCCCACCGATGGATAAGACCTTAGTTTAGCATTACCAAGTGATTATGCTGATCCAAGCGAAATGTTACCGGAGGGTTCCTTGATCGGACGGCTGGGAGAGGGAAGGCCATAGGGTGGACCCCGCAGGTGGATGTCCTGGCCCATCGAGCAATTAGTTGGTTCGTGTCGCATTGTGGTTGGAACTCGGTGCTAGGGAGCCTATGGTTCGGCGTCCCCACAGCCACGTGGCCCGTTTATGCGGAGCAATATTTGAATGCGTTCCAGTTGGTGAAGGAATTGGGAATTGCGGAGGAGATAAAGTTGGATTTCAAGAGTGGCTTTTATATTGAGAGCGAAAGAACTGTTTTGGGAGCTCAAGAGATAGAGGGAGGGACTAGGAGGTTGATGGAGGATGGTAATGAAATAAGGAAGAGGGTAAAAGAGATGAGTGAGAAGAGTAGAAAGGCTGTGATGGGGGTTGGGTCCTCGTACTCTTCTTTGGACCGTCTGATCTGCGATGTTGTTGAAAATCTTCCTTAATTCGATTGCTAAAAGAGTTATATATTATGTATTCAGTCAATTACCAGCTAGAAAAAAAAAAATGTCAATTAGCCAAAAATTCTACTAGTCACGTTACATCATTATTATCCTTGTTGTGCGGTCTAAAATCCTATATATTGGTCAATACCAAAAAAAAAAAGTTGACCAAGTGAATATGTCAGGTTGCATAAGAAAGAGTTAAGTACGACCTCTTTCGAAAGAGTTAAGTGTGACCTCTACCGTATAAGTTAGTGCGACCTCCTCCAAACGAGTTAAGTGCGACCTCCACAACATAAGTTAGTGCGACCTCCTCCGAACGAGTTAAGTGCGGCCAGAATGAAAACGAAACTAGATTAGGCTTCGTCAAACGGGTAACCTACAAAGAAAGGGAAACAAAAGTTTCTCTTTAGAGATCGACCAGTCATCTCATTTAAGTGATTACCTAGTTATATTGTTACTCAAATTATATTGCCCGATTATACAGTTACTCATTCTCACAATTGGGAAACATTGAGCTATCCTCACCTATATAAAGGGAGTTCAATGTTTCAGAGGGGGATTTTTTATCTTTGAAATCTTTTGAGAACCTTTTAAACTCTTGCTTCTTCTCTCCGGACAACACATTTGCAATTTTGAGCTCTTGTAATTCTCCAAAAAACAGTAAAAAATAGTGGAGGTAGGCTCATCTTTTTTGGGGCTGAACCACTATAATATTCTTGTCTCTTTGTTTGCTTTGATTAATTAACCTTTTTCACACACATGCCACATTTTGCAATTTTTCCAAATTTATTGTTGACAAAACCTCCGTCAACAATTGGCACTAGAAGGAGGGCTATTCCGGTAGAAAATTTTGTCTATTCCGCTTCTTTCAACAATAGCAAACACCAAAAACACTACCAGAAATACCGGAACTAGCCAAAATCATCCCCAAAGTACCGCTGCTGCACAAGTAGATCCTGCTCAAAATCAGCCTGCCGTGACCGCACCGGAAAATATTGTCCAGCGACAGGATCGCATGGAGGAAGCACTTGTTAACCTTCAGCAAATTACAAGTCAGATTAATGACTCTCTACGACGACTTGCTGTGAGACAGATGCTAACTCCACCATAGTACAAACGTCCCAGAGAACGTCCCACTCAACAACCTGAGAGAGAAATTCAGATCCTGGAAATAGGGAACTGCGACCAACCTAAAGCCCGGCAGGAGCATCGAGGAGATTATATCTCCAAAGGAAAAGGCAAGGTCGCAGACTTGCCTCTAGTATCTGGTACTGAAAGTTTGAGTACTGATCGTGATTGTGGGCAACCTTTCCGGAGAACAACCATCAATCGTGATTATCAAGACAATGAGCAAAAATGGCAATCGAGGAGTGTCTTTGAAAGGATCAGCAGGGAATCTCGACAGAATCCTACAGACCTGAGACAACATCTTAATCAGCGACGTAGTCAGGAGCGATCCACATCGCATCACAACGACCAAAGCCGATCTCGTCACACTGTTTTATTAGAATCCCTAAGGTTGCAGCACACCCTACCTAACCAACCTGCCTTATATCGTGACAATGATCAGAGGCCACTCCTACCACCAATAAGAGAGAATGTTCTCCCTCTGAACGTCGATGTTCATAATCTGAGGATTGCTTTAGATGCACTTGCTGGTTGGGATGATGAGCTCGTTGATGGGTATCGTCAATCGCCATTCAGCGAGGAGGTTCGAGCTGCCGCCTTACCTGCTGGATTTAAACTTCCCACCATAAACACTTTTGATGGGAAAACTGATCTGCAGGACCATATGGATCACTTCCGCGACCTGATGGAACTTTATCGTGTTGATGATCTCGCATGTTGTAGATACTTTGCTGTAACTCTCACAGGAGCGGCGAAGAAGTGGCTCCGAGGACTCAAGTCTGGTTCAATCTCATCCTGTCAACAGCTTCAGACTGCATTCTTGAGGCAATTCCATGCCGCAAAGAATTTTACTGTTCCACTGGTAAGTCTGTCTACTATTCAGCAAGGCCCAGAGGAAACTCTACGATCTTACTTAAATCGTTTTACCTCAGAGTTGGCAAAGGTCAATAACCCACCTGAGGGAGGAGTCTTAACTCTAATGATAGCTGGGGTACGACCAGAAACTAAACTATGGGAAGAGTTACTAGAGCAAGAATGCAGAACCCTTGAAGACTTCTATCGAAGAGTTGGTCAACGTCTAAGGATAGATTCTGCACGCAAAAAACTTAAGACGACAAAGGGAGGAGGAAAGGATGTTGCAAAGATGCGACAACAAACAACAACAATAATAATAAGAAGTCGAATAAAAGGAGTAATGAACAATCGACTGAGAAGTAGCCCAAACAGAAAAAACAGGAGATTCCAAGAGCTCCCATGAGGTTCAATAATTATACTGAATTAAACGCACCCATAGATCATATCTATGCAGTCACAAACCAACAGGAGCGGTATCATCAACTAGAGCCTATGAAAAGAGATAGAGCGAGGTGCGACTCCAACAAGTTTTGTTGGTATCACAATGACATTAGACACAATACTAATAACTGCTTTGCCCTGAAAGATGAGATCGAAAGATTGATTAAAGAAGGGCAGCTGTGGTAGTACTTTAAATAGAATAATGAAAGGCAAGAAGAAAACCGACAGCGACCTCCAGAAATTCAGCGCGAGGTGCGAACTATTTTTGGAGGACCGCACATTAGGGGAGATTCAAAGAGAGCACAGGATAGGTATGCACGAGAAGCTCGGCAGCAGCCGTTGACCAACGTCATATACCTTGAACAGCGACTACGAAAGCTTCAGTGAGTATCGGATATGGATATTACCTTCACGGATCAAGATGCGAGGGAAGTCCATTATCCACATAATGATGCGTTGGTCATAAAGATCAATTTTGGAAGCACACAATTATGGCGAGTATTGGTCGATAACAAAAGTACTGTTGACATCCTGTATTACGACGCCTTTAAAAAGATGGGGTTGAATGAAAGTGACCTAAAGCCTACCTTCACTCCACTCTACGGATTCACTGGTAACAGCATAATGCCTATGGGTATGATTGAGTTAATGGTCAACGTTGGAACCTATCCTAGGTTTCAACTATAATGACCCAATTCTTAGTTGTAGATTGCCCCTCTGCATTCAATGTTGTATTGGGAAGATCGACACTGAGGGAACTTCGAGCAGTAACATCGATCTATCATCTCGCTCTGAAATTCCCGACTCAACAAGGAGTAGGCGAGGTGCGTGGCAACCAATATGATGCGAGGACTTGTTATAACAACTCTTTAAAGCTCGCAGCAAAAGATGCAACACCTCGTAAAATGATGGTCTAACTACAAAAAGAAGCGTCAGGCGAAACGTCGGTCGAAGCGTCAGGCAAAACGTCGGTCGAAGCGTCAGGCGAAACGTCAATCGAAACAACAAGTGAAGACCTCGACCCTCGAGAAATCGATGGAGAGGTAAAAACTGGACCCATTGAGGACTTGGAGGATTTGCTATTTGACAGATCCTCCAAAATTTTAAAGATTAGAGCGAGGCTTCAAGAACCTGTGCAAGCTTCATTGGTCGTTTTTCTGGAATCCAACTTGGATGTCTTCGCGTGGCAACATTCGGATATGATCGGGATCGATCCGAATATCATATGCCACCGTCTTAACATAGATCCAATAAAGAAGCCTGTACGGCAGAAAAGAAGAGCTATGATTCCAGAACGTTATGTCGCGCTGAAAGAAGAGATAGAAAAGTTGCTCGAAATTAGATTTATCAGGGAATCTTTTTATCCGAACTGGCTTGCAAACCAAGTTTTGGTAAAAAAACCCAACGGGAAGTGGAGAACGTGCATCGATTTCACAGATCTCAACAAAGCATGCCCGAAGGACAGCTTTCCCCTTCCAAGAATCGACTAGCTTGTAGATGCGACGTCGGGGCATGAACTCTTAAGTTTCATGGACGCATATTCTGGATACAATCAAATCCTAATGTACGAACTAGATGAGGAGCATACCTCGTTCATCACTAATCGAGGATTATACTGTTACAAAAAGATACCCTTCAGACTCATCAATGTAGGAGCAACCTACCAGCGTCTTGTCAACGTAATGTTTGTAAAACAAATTGGCAAGACAATGGAGGTATATGTTGATGACATGCTGGTAAAGTCGAAGAAAGCCAAAGATCACATCAAACATCTTGATGAGATGTTTAAAATTCTTCGAAAGTATCAAATGAAGCTGAATCCCCAGAAGTGTGCATTCGGAGTTGGATCTTAAAAATTTCTAGGTTTCATGGTCAATCAGTGAGGTATTAAAGCTAACCCTTAGAAGATACAAGTGCCGATTGATAAGCAATCTCCTCGCAAACCCAAAGATGTGCAGAGCCTAGCAGGAAGAGTGGCCGCATTGAGTCGATTTGTATCCAAGTCGACGGATAAGTGCCAACCATTCTTTGAAGTATTGAAAGGTTCGAAGAGGTTAGAGTGGACGAGACAATGCGAGCAGGCGTTCCAGGAATTAAAAATACACTTGGTTCTTCTCCACTCTTGTCGAAGCCAAATCCGGGGGAAGAATTATATTTATACCTCGCTGTTTCTAAATATACGACAAGCGCTGCGTTAATTCAAGAATATGAAAAGATACAGCGACCAGTGTACTACATAAGTAAAACACTACTCGATGCCGAAACAAGATATCCAGAGATGGAGAAATTGGCATTAGCACTCATTGTCGCATCCAGGAAACTTCGACTTCATTTTCATGCGCACACCATCAAAGTTTTCACGAAATTTCCATTAAAGCAGATTCTGCAAAAATCCGAGGCTTCTGGATGACTATTTAAGTGGGCAATTGAGTTGAGTCAGTTCGACATCGATTTTCAACCCCGCACGAAGATCAAAGGGCAAGCCCTCGCAGATTTCATTGCAGAATTCACATATGATGTCAATCTTCCCACAGAAGTAATCAAAAAGCCTACTATAGATTTATCCAGATTGTGGAAGCTTTATATCGATGGATCATCGAATGAGAATGGAGCTGGTGCGAGCTTAGTATTAATTAGTCCTGAAGGGCACAATATTCATTGTGCACTTCGCTTCAAATTTCCAACATCAAATAATGAGGCAGAATATGAAGTACTGATAGCCGGGCTAAAGCTCACACAACAAATGAAGGTCGAAGTGATTGAAGTATACAGTGATTCCTAGCTGGTCATTTGTCAAGTGAACGGCAAGTATCAAGCAAGAGGAAAGAGAATGATGGCTTATTTACAGGAGGTACAAAGATTATTCTCGACATTCACTGCCTATAATATTTAACTTCTTCCTCGCATTAAGAATATTCGGGCAGATGCTCTAGCTAAACTCGCCTCAACAAAAGATGCCGAATTACTAAAGGTAGTCCCTGTCGAGTTTCTTACAAAACCAAGTATCGAAGCAGAGCCCCAAATAGCTATGACGATTGATAAAAAATCATCGTGAGTAGATCCTATAATGAAGTATATACAAAATGGCGATCTCCCCAAAAACAAAGACGACACAAAGCGACTTCGAATGAAAGTAGCTTGCTATGTTATCTATGACGAGAAGCTTTATCGAAGAAGTTTTAGTATGCCGTTATTGTTATGTGTTGATAAAGAAAAAGCGGACTACATAATAAGGGAAATTCATGAAGGAATATGCGGAAATCATTTCGGGGGGTAGGCACTTGCGAACAAGATTCTAAGATAAGGGTATTTTTGGCCGACCATGAAGAAGGATACGATGGAATTTACTAGGAGGTGTAACAAATGCCAACGATTTGCAACTGTTCCTAGAATGCCACCTATTCCTCTCACTCCAATGACCAGTCCATGGCCATTTGTAGTATGGGGAATTGATATTATCGGAACACTTCCATTGGCGCGAGGTGGATTGAAATATGCAGTGGTCGCAGTCGATTATTTCACCAAGTGGACAGACACTGAAGCCTTAAGTACCATTTATGTGAAAAAGATGATAGATTTTGTTTAAAATTTATAATCTGCCATTATAGTATACCACATACCATAATTTCTGATAATGTGAAACAATTTGACTGCGACGAGTTCCGTAACTTCTGCAACAACTTAGGCATCAAGAAGAATTTCTCCGTTGTTGTTCATCCACAAGCCAATAGACAGGTCGAAGCGATAAATAAAATACTTAAACACAATATAAAGATAAAATTGGAAGAGCATAAAGGCGCTTGGCCAGAGTTACTCCCTGAAGTGTTATGGGCTTATTGCACACTCAACGAACAACTACCAGAGAGAGTCTATTCTCTTTAGCTTACGGTTATGAAGCAATGGTTTCGGTTGAAATTGGTGCGAGCTCTCTACGATGATCAACCTATGAGCAAGATCGCAACAAAATACTAATGAGGATTGAGCTCGATCTTTTAGAAAAAAGGCGCGAGCAGTCTCAGCTTCGAATCGCATCATATCAACAGCGCACTACTCGATATTATAACTCTAAAGTCAGACGAAGAGGATTTGAATTTGGTGACCTTGTTCCTTGGCAAATCTTACCTAATAATAAAGAGCATGGTGCTGGAGTATTTAGACCCTCTTGGGAAGGACCGTATATTATTGATGCCATCATTCGACCTGGGACATATAAGTTAGCTCGCACTGGCGGACAAAAGATCGAGCATGCCTGGAATGCAGAACAACTTCATCGCTATTATCAGTAAATTTTCATGTACATCTTTATGTTTTCGTCAATCATCAATAAAGATATCTACTTATTCGTAATTCATTAATCATCATTCGTTGATCGTCATTCGTTGATCGTCATTCCTCATCATCAATAAGGGTGTCTCCTCATCGATCATTCGATTTGGTGCTGTTTATAGTTTTATGGTAGTCTTCGAACACCATAAAACTCGGGGGGCAATGAGATCAGAATATTATCTCCTACTTACTTTCTAAAGGACTATGCAAAACGTCCATTTAGAGGGGTCAGAATTTTAGATTGTCGAAATATCTAAAATTTCTTAAAATCTTAGGATTTTCTCCTTGCTTCATGCCTTAGCATGTTGTATTACGCAATTTTCCTCCTCAAACAACAAAGTAACTAAGCAAAACATTCATTGTTCGATGTGATATATTGCTATATTTACATTTTGCCATGGAACTTTTGAAAAACAGTATTGAGTTTGCATTACTCATACTTGATGTTTTCTTAAGCGACCTAACCTATCCTAACACAACCATTTTAAGTGTGTTGGATTCAAATCGCAATAGCGTACCGATTAGTCACTGTGATTGACTACTTGGTTAAATTAATTATCTTCTTTATTACAACTTAGTTATTTGATTGTTTTGCAGGAATAAATGTCTAATAAAGAAAGCATTCATTTATTAATAAAAGCTCGAACCTATATGCAAGCAAAGAAATACAAATAAGAAGGGGACCAAGCCCCTATTGTTCTGAAGTTAAAAAAATAATAAAAGAACATTATTTTTATGAAAATGTGCTCACTCCACCATCTCCAGTTTTGGTAGCTTCATTTTCCCTCCAATTCTGGATAAGCTCGACCACGTCTTCGCCAAGGATGGAAAAGTCGAAGTCCGGATGCTCGCAGAAGATGTTATATATAATGGTCGACGAGGCGATGTCACTGGCTTTGTCTTCGAGCTCCTTGACTTCAGTAGCCTTGAACTCTTCAACAGCCTTGTGAGCTGCCTCTGTTGTCGCCTCCTTCATGCGATTCGGATACTCGGAGATAGTCTTTTCAAGCTCTTTAATTTTTTCCTCGAGCTTTTCCTTTTCGAACTTCTCCTTGGCCAGACCTTCAAGCAGCTGCTGTCTCTCTAAATCAAAGGCTTTTTTCTCCTCCTCGCGAGCCTTCTCCGAGTCCTCGAATGCTTGGGTTATCTCTTCAACTTTTTCGGCCTTCTCTAAACACTCAAGGACTGGGTAATGCATCAGGACAGCTTTTGCAACAGTCTGAAAATATAACACATCAATACGAGAAAAATGTGTTGAAAAGAGAAAATAGAAGATGCTTACATTTACCAACATCCTCATCGTAGAACCAAAGTCAACCTTGGCAGATCGTCACTTCATCCTCTCCTAGCCATCTTCGGAAGTAAAGCAATCAATGAAGGCTATGCTCATACTAGCCTTCTCCGACAATTGGTTAAAGAGTAAGAAAAGCTCCTCATCTTTATTAACCTGGTTCAGATTCGAAGAAGTGGCAGTCTCCTTGGATGGTTCGGGATGGCTCACAGTTTGAGATTGAGGAGGAGGCGAGCTTGTCGGGATATCCTCGAAGGCGACTTTTCATTTCTTGGAAGTGTCGATCTTCTCTTTCTCTTTTGACGTTGATGGAGGTGTGCTCTCTGGCGTCTTGGACTTAGCCATTGACCCCAAAGTGGAAGGCGGTGCATGCAGTCTGCTACCAATAACCATTTCTGTACATATATGAGTCAGCATGCGAGGTGACATAATACGAGTTTAAGGAAAGAAGGAAAAAATAATAATTACCTTCTTGCTGTTGAGAAGCTGGTGCTGATGCGGTTTCTGGAGATGATGGTTCCGAGGTTGTAAGGGTGGCAGGTGCTTTTCACTTCTTAGGTTTGGAAGACGAGGCACTCTTTTCTGTCTGCTTCCTCCGCTTCTTCTTCTTCGAGCTTGAGGGTCTGGTCGAGCAGACGGTGAAATCTGGGAACGCGGCTCCCCTTGGAAGCAGACTGCAAGTGACTAAGTTCTTGGAAGTCCCAAACTTCTTCTAATAGAATTTTTCAATCAAAAGGTCGTTTATTCTGTACACCCTAGCGAGCTATTCTCTGGATAGTCCAGGTCGTTCCCTATTATTTACAATGACATATGAGTGCGGTCAGAATAAATATGATTATACAGAAAAGGCGATAAACTGAATTCTACCTACCAAGATTCTGAAAGAAGTCGTTATCCGCATAGTCAAAGTAGAAAAATAGATTTTTCCATTTTCCCATTTTGTTGTGAACCCCGTAGATAGTTTTTATTGCTTAGTTCGACCACTTGCTCGCATAAAAGAAGCCAAAGTCTGATGGATTTGATTTGACTCAGTAAAACCAAGCGAACTCTTTAGGAGTGGGGGTTTCTAAGCTTAGTTTATCGTATAGTATGTACAGACCTACCATGTATCTATAAGTGTTTAGAGTTAGGTGAAAAGGAACGACTTCGTAATAATCGACAATAGATTTTATGTAAGGATGAAGTACGAGGAGGACCTCGCATTTGAGAACTGCTTCAGAGAATGAGGCAATTCCGCGAGGTGGAGTATGTGGTCGATTGAACTCCATAGGAAGGCGAAGAGGGATAGCGATCTTGTAGTTGCACATGATCTTGCTGAGCCTGTTCGTGGTGCAGTTCGTCCTTATATTGGTGCATGACCAGTCTCCCTCTATATATTGATAATCCGTTACGAACGCAGGGACATCTCTGATATGCCCGGGCCATTGGTCTTGAGGAAGATCACCCATGTGAGCACTACTTTACCTGACCCTGGTTACCTCAACTTCGGGTTCTGGCTCAAGATAATCTTCGAGGTTTATGGAGCTAACACTGGTATTGGAAGATTCTCCTAAGAATGCATTCCCTTCCCTAAAATCCCCACTACTAGACATCTGAAAAGAAATATGGATGGATTTAGTCCTATGCGAGCATCAGGGATCTTAGCTATATATGAGCAGTTTTGGGGTCTCTTCCTAGGATTGCATCAACAAGCTACTCATCGTATTTTTTCTAATCGATCTACGGATTCATAAAAATAGTTCGAGCAGTTTGTTAAAAAATAAAAAACTCTTTCACGAGTTCATCTCTGTCAATCATTTAAAAGAAGGTATTCTATAAACCAACGAAGGGGATCTAAAAATTTCCATTTTACAATCCATCCGAATATGAGATAGGTTTATGTTTAGAATATTTAGGCTCTACGGTTTGTTCCTATTTTCTAGAAATAGGATCTGTAAATAAGAGTTCTGGAAAAATCGAAGAACAAGAGAGAGAAGATATATACTAACCTTTCTTCGAAGACGGAGGGACCAAGATGACGTCTAAAGGATTATGATGATAACTTCGTCGTAGAAGATGACAAAATTGTGCGAGCTAAGAAACAGAACGACGCCGAAAGGATTGCTCTGTGAATACTTCGGGTTTCGAAAGAAATAGCAGACGATAGGTTTTTGAAGAGGAGGCGGATTAATTTTCGATATATATGCCTTCAGCATCGTTAAATCACAGCCGTAGATCAAACTATTTAATTTTCAGATCCAAAGGCCGAAGTTCACGCAGGATTTGATTTTTCTGAAATTAAATCGGTATCTTTTCAAAATTTGAAACGATTCGATTTAAGGCAACAGCTGGCATCATCGCTATCATTGTGTTTGTTTTAAAAAGGAAAAGAAGGGAAAAGTCTCCTTGAGTTTTGCTATTCTTCTTAGAAAAGATAACACGTGGTTTCATCTGTCAGAAAAAAGTGCGCGTGATCTTGAAAATGTGAGATTTGAGATCTAGCAACTCTTCGACTCTTTAAGGTCTCAAGTCTAGGTCATGACATCGCGTTTTTAAGCTCGCACTTCTAGTAGAAGGAAGCTCTGTTTTGTCCTAAAGAACTAATGGAGCCGGAGGGCAATTGTTGTGCAGTCTAAAATCCTATATGTTGGTCAATACCAAAAAGGAAAAAGTTGACCAAGTGAACGTGTCAGGTCGCATAAGAAAGAGTTAAGTGCGACCTCTTCCGAAAGAGTTAAGTGCGACCTCCACCACATAAGTTAGTGCGACCTCCTCTGAATGAGTTAAGTGCGACCTCCACTGCATAAGTTAGTGCGACTTCCTCAGAACGAGTTAAGTCGACCTCCACCGCATAAGTTAGTGCAACCTCCTCCGAAAGAGTTAAGTGCAACCAGAATGAAAAGGAAACTAGACTAAGCTTCGTCAAACGGGTAACCAACAAAGAAAGGGAAACAAAAGTTTCTCTTTAAAGATCGACCAGTCATCTCATTTAAGTGATTACCCAGTTATATTGTTACTCAAATTGTATTGCCCGATTATACAGTTACTCATTCTCACAATTGGGAAACATTGAGCTATCTTCATCTATATAAATGGAGTTCAATGTTTCAGGGGGGTTTTTTATCTTTGAAATCTTTTGAGAACCTTTTAAACTCTTGCTTCTTCTTTCTGGACAACACATTGTAATTTGAGCTCTTGTAATTCTCCAGAAAACAGTAAAAAACAGTGAAAGTAGGCTCATCTTTTTGAGGGCTGAACCACTATAAAATTCTTATCTTTTTATTTATTTTGATTAATTAACTTTTTTCACACACAAGCCATATTTTATAATTTTTTCAAATTTATTATTAACAAAACCTCGGTCAACAATCCTCAAGTGTACTATCAGTTGGAGATAATTTTGTCCTTTATTTCCGGTGCGTGTATTTGCGGGTTTTCATTGTGTCTTATCCCATTGGGACACCGAATTATTTTATTTCGAGATATAGCCAACATGTTGTCTTCTTGCGAATCAAACTTAACGGATGTTTTATACGAAGAATTAAGAACAAAAGCAAAGCTCGTTTACTATTTGAACGAACGTATCTATATCAAAATTTTAGAATTACTTATTATTGAAATGTCAGATATTTAAATAGAAAAATAATAAAATAAATTGTAATTTGATCAAAAGTATTGAAATGGGTCTTTAAAAATATTTTATTTTTTTATTCTATTTAAAAATAAAAAAAAATCATTCTAATAATTAATGCGATTTATAAAGAATAACAAATTTAAATTATAGAACTAAATATTTTTTCTAAAAAATTATTTAAATAAAAAAATTAAAATTGTTGAAATTAAAAGTTTAGATAGGTTTTCTATTGGTTGAACCAAACAAGCCTAAGATAAATATTAAATTTAAGTAGCCAAATCATAGAAGATATTGAGAATATTTTTCCTGATTTATGATCTCAATTTCCTGGTAATGATATTAATGATCCAATATGGCTTATCTTTAATAGACCATGTCGACAAAAATGTGTGACAAAATTTGTGTTATGAACATAACACGCTCCTCCTTAACATACTTCAAGAGCTAAAAATACCCATATCCCAGAATAACAGAGATTTCGTTCAAATCATGAAATTAGGAGAAAATTTCCACAGTTAAATGAAGTTGATTTCCAACAATTATCCCCTCATCTAATCCAATGAAAATCAATATTTGAAATATTTGTGATTTAATTACCTTATTCTGGTTTCCTTCCTTAGGGTAATTGCCTTATTTTCAGGTACAGTATATCCCACCAGCTGATATAGAGCATAGTGGTATTCCTTTAGTTATAAAATAGATACTACACCAAATAAAAATGCCAAACCCGAAAACGTATGTGTGAGACCCGTTCCCAAATTATACACCACGTGGACGATTAAGTGGCAGAATAGGTCGCAAATAGGGCACACCGTCCGACATATGTCCAGAGTAACTAGTTAAAATCCACGCGAGTCGCACGTGGTACCACATAGGCCATTGGGCTATCCAAGGTTAGGGCCGAGCCCATCCCAGACCCTAGATGGACTCGGTCTAGTCCGATTCTTACCTCGACAGCTAGGGGTCAGAAGCCCCAAGGGTCTTCCACCAGAGTAGAATGGAAAACAACTCACAGCTCTAGACCCAGACAGAATATTTAATACGATCTTGAGTAGGTGTGCTCAGGGGGCAAACCATCCAAACAGAATGATGATTTGTCCAAATCTTACCACTGACAGACTCGAGCCATAGGAGACGACAGAAACTAGGCTACAGCGGTGCAGGAGGAATCACAGTAATCTCGGCCCGTGACCTCTAGAGTAAGTCTTGACGAAAAGGGTATTCGGTCCTAAAATTGAGAACCAGGAGGTTCACAATTTCATGACTATATATATGAGCCATGTGTCCCCAAAAGAGGGCATGTACGCATATAAAAAGAAGTATTTAAAAGTTTACGAGTAAGAAACAAAGATATACTCATACAGATACAGAGAAAAATAAAATCTTTGCTACCCTGAATTAAAATAAAATAACTGACTTAAGCATCGGAGAGCCTTTATAGGTGACCTCCCCCTCCTCTCCGATCTTGCCTGAATTCAAAAGCTCTTTAGGATAGCAAAGACACGTGGACAGTTAGAGGATACATCACCGGCAGTTCAGAGACACGTGGACAGCTGGTGAAAAATGCTCCAACAGTTTGGCGCCGTCCGTGGGAAACCATTTCTTCTTTGAGTGCGAGAGGAAGAGTCGGAGTCTCACGATCGCACTCTTCCCAAACAAGAAGCCATATAGCATTGGAAGATAGTACCTTCAAGAATGACAATCAGAAGCACACGTCCCGATGCTGGCAGGAATCCACCCGACGCCAAAGGAAGCTCCCGGGGAGCGCAACCTGGACTGGAGCAAAAGCTGGACCAGATGCTCGCCGCACTGGCAGAAGTAAGCCGGAAAGCAGAGATCGCCCACAAGGCCGTCATGGGTTTAAAAGATGAAGTAACGGAGGTGCGCAGGGATAATGCCCTCCTCGAGGGGCTACTGGCAAGCAAAGCCAAGAGCGAGCGAAGGGAAGATTTCGACGCAGAAGTCCAACAAGAGACCGAGGGCCAACCGCTGAGGGAAATGCCCCCCCTTCCCGATCACGGATGCAGAGAGAGCAACAAAGTCAAACAAGGCCATTCCAAGCCGGAGCGGCGGTAGCCAGGAAACACCAAGAAAGCCTTGAAGGTGTGCTTCCCAACTGGAACCAAGAAATGATGGCAGAGCTGAGTAAGGAGGCTAAGGGCCCATCATAGCCAGACCCCCGATGACCTGGCTGATCAAACTATGCGAGGGATCGGCCGAATAGCCTTCGCCGATTGAATCCAGATGGAACCCAAGCCGAGAGACTTCACTACTCCAACCTTCAGGCCATTCGAGAGGAAAACCGACCCCCTCGATCACATATATCATTTTCAGCAGAAGATGGCCTTGGAAACCAGGGATGAAGCTGTAACCTGCAAGGTCTTCTCCACAACCCTGGTAAAGCTGGTCCTATTATGGTTCAGACAGCTCCCAGAGAAATCCATAAACGGGTTCGAAGATTTCTACAAACTTTTCTTGAAGAAGTACGCAAGTGCCCGGAGGCAGCAAAAAACCATACGAGACATTGACCGGCTGGAACAAACCGTAAACGAATCTCCAAAATAATACCTGACGCATTTCCTGGAGGTGATGTCCCTAGTGCACAACGCCAATTCGGTCCAAGCCGCGAGCTCGTTCATTAGGGGCCTGCAGCCAGGATCGATGCTATCGAACCACCTGCTCTTGAACCTTCCGTACGATATGGCAGACATCTAGGCCAAGTCAGAAGGGGTATTCAGGATGTTGGAAAGCCGCCAGAAAACACCCAAGGCATCCGCCGTGATAACAACGGCACCGGTACAAGCCCCTATCCTGCAAGGGGTAAAGAGGCCCGCGCCAGACCGAGGGCCGATTTCGAAACAAGAAGCCCCCACCCAAGGCGGTCAAGAAGGCAGCAAGAGGAGGAAGATGTCCCGTGACCCATTGCCAAAGTACGAGCTCAACACGCCAATCGATGTGATCTACCTCCAAAATAAGGACAGGGCATTTTCAAAGACCCGCCCAAATTCGGCGTTCCTAAGCACATGAAAAACAGGAGTAGGTACTGCCAGTTTCACAAAGATCACGGACATGCCACCATCAACTGCCGCAACCTCTACGCACAGGTCATGGTGGCGATTCATGCTGGCAAATTGAAGCAGTATGTAAAGACTGGCAGAATCTAACCGCAGGAAGACGCCACTAGGCCCGAAAAAGGTAAGCAGAACCAGGCCTCTAGGTCAGGAGACCAGGCCTTGAGGATAGTACCGACCATCGTGGGCAGACCCGATCGGACCCAGGGTCAAGAAGAGAAGGAAAAGTGCCTAAGAAAAACCGAGGAGAGGGTGAAGCGCCTGAAGGGGATGGGACATTCTGTTAACCATTTGAGGGTGAAAGTTGTGCCTCCACCGCCTCCATCGCCTTCACCCAGCAAGATTTAACCACGGTGCGCCTGCCACACGATGACCCCCTGGTGATTAAGTTACAGATCGACTATGCATTGGTCGAAAGGGTTCTGATCGACGGTGGAAGCAGCGTCGATATCTTGTTCCTCAGCACGTTCGAGAACATGGGCCTGAATCGGAACGTGCTCAGGCCGACCTGTCAGTCGCTGTTCGCTTTCGATAGTACCAAGGTCAACCCCTTGGGCATTGTGACCTTGAAGATCTGTACAGCGGAGAGATGCTTGGACGTGGACTTCGTCGTTATCGACTGCCTATCCTCCTTTAACGTCATCTGGGGAGAGGATGGATCCACGCCATGCATGGAGTTGCCTCCACCCTCCACCAGGTCTTAAGATGTCAATCAAAGGACGGTACTTATACGATAGACATCAAAGGAGACCAGGCCTCTACGAGGAAATATTTTTCAGCAACCCTGAAGGGACCCGATGCGAGTATGAACGCCCAACTAGGGACGAATAACAATTAAAGGACCACCTGCAAGCATACATGAAATGGATCGAGGAGGAGTCTGACAGACTAGAGTCTACAATTGAGGAGCTGGTGGCGGTCCCTCTGAAAGAGGCGGAGCCGACGAAGGTAATATTAGTCGGGGACTTGTTGCCCGAAGAGGAAAAGAACGAGCTGTTGGGATTCCTGAGGCGGAACCAAGACGTCTTTGCTTGGTCCCACGACAACATGCCCGGGATTGACTCCGCGCATGCGTGTCACCGGTTGAACATAAATCCAAATTTCCCTTCGGTCAGGCAGAGACCCCGAAGGTTTGTGCCAGGGAAAAACAGGGCGATCAACAAGGAGGTAGAGACACTACTGGAGAACGGCTTAATCATGGAATACGTGTACCCATGCTGGATCTCAAACCTGATGGTAGTGAAGAAGAAGAACGACGACGATCAAACTTGTATAAACTTCACCAACTTGAACAAGGCTTGCCCGAAAGGTAGTTTCCCCCTGTCGAAGATCGACCAGATGGTAGACGCGACGGCGGGATTCGACAGAATAAGTTTTTTGGATGCCTACTCGGGATACAACCAGATCCCCCTATACAAGGAAGACCAGATCCACACGGCATTTATCACGGAGCGAGGCCTGTACTATTACAGGCACATGCCGTTTGGTTTGAAGAATGCGGGGGCGACCTACTAAAGGCTCATGAACAAAATGTTCGCCAGACAGCTAGGGAAAACTATGGAAGTCTACATCGATGATATGGTCGTAAAGAGTAGAGAAGATTCGGGTCATCTGGGACATTTGGACGAGTGTTTCCAGATTCTGAGGCAATATCGGATGCATCTAAACCCCAAGAAATGCGCGTGCGGAGTGTCCTCCGGCCAGTTCCTGGGGCACATCGTAAGCAGAAGAGGTATCGAGGCAAATCCTACCCAGTTGTCCTCTATCGCAGATGTGCAGAGACCCTCGACTATTCGGGAAGTCTAGCGCTTAGCTGGGAAGATAGCCACCCTCAGCCGGTTTGTCTCCAAGATGTCTGACCGATGCAAGCCTTTCTTCTAGTGCATAAAGAGAAGCTCCACTATTGCTTGGGGCGAGGAACAGGAAAAGGCACTGACAGACCTCAAGCTGTACCTAAGTCACCCACCCATCCTGGCTTCCCTGGCAGAGGGGGAGCGCCTGTACGCTTATTTAGCGGTGTCTGAAGTAGCGATCAGTGCCGTACTATTCGTCAAGGAAGACAGCAAGCAGAAGCCGGTGTTCTGTACAAGCAGCATGCTCCTGGACGCCGAGACGTGGTAAAGTATGGCGGAGAAACTAGTCCTCGCTCTGGTCAACGCTGAGAAGAGACTCAGGCAGTACTTTGAAGCACACTCTGTTACCGTGTACACGGATTTCCCTACCCGGCAGATCTTGGTCAAACCAGACCTATCGGGACGACTAACCAAGTAGGCCATTGAGCTGGGGATATACGACATCGAGTATCGGCCCCGAGTAGCGAAGAAGGGGTAGGTCATAGCGGATTTCCTGGTGGAAATCAAATCCTTCGGCAAGCTACACGATCTGCTTCAAACGTCTCAGCCTCGCCACCCTTCAGCCTGGACCCTCTACATGGACGGATCCACGAATGCCTCGAGGTCAGGTATCGGGATAGTCCTGTAGACCCCAATAGGACTCAAAGTAGAGAAAGCCTTGAGGCTCAGCTTCCAGGCCACGAACAACGAGGCAGAGTACGAGGCCCTGCATTTCGAAATAGAGAGCATCACAGTAACGACCGACTCACAGTTGGTCGTGGGTCAGATCAGGGGAGACTTCGAAGTAAAAGAGCCGAGATTACACAGGTACTTTTCCAAAGTAATAGGGGTGAAACCCAACTTAACAACCTTAAAAACCAAAAAAATCCCAAAAAAAAGAAACAAAAAGCCCAAGAACCAACCAAAAACCACGCCAACCGAAGAAAAAGAAAAGGAAAAGTTCCCCCGGAAGAAAAGAAAAAAAAAGAACCCCCGGAAAACCCCACAACGCAAGGAATTGGAACCCGCCCCGCAAACGAAGGATGGATGAAACCCATCACCCAGTATTTGGCATTGGGGAACCTGCCCGTAGATCCCCAAGAAGCGAGGTCGATCAGGCTGAAGGCTACCAGATACTCGATGGTGAGGGAACAACTATATAGAAGATCGACAATAGGGCCGATGCTGCAGTATATAGGTCCCGATGAAGTGCAGAAACTGATGGAAGAAACCCACGAGGGAGTATGCAGCAACCACTCTGGCAGACGTAGCCTCGCCCATAAGGCTCTGACAGCCGGATGCTTCTGGCCATACATGATGACAGAGCGGCTCAGTTCGTCAAAAAATGTGATAAGTGCCAGAGGTTCGCCCCCAGGAAATGCCAACCCACGGAGGATCTCCATTCGAACATAATGCCCTGGCCATTCGCCAAGTGGGGTTTGGACATCATCGGAGAGCTCTCCAGAAGTCCAAGGGGAAGAAGGTACATCCTGCTAGCCACAGATTATTCACCAAATGGGTAGAGGCTGAAGCCTACGCGACCATAAATAAAGCAGACACAATTAACTTCATTTGGAAAAATATAATCTGTCAATACGGGATTCCGAAAGAGATACACGCCGATCATGACACACAGTTCCAAAATGCTAAGCTCAAGGAGTTGTGCGAGCTATATGATATAAGGCTCAGTTTCTCTTCTGTGAACTACCCTCAGGGGAACGGCCAAGAAGAGGTTACGAACAAAGCTATATTCAGCAATATCAAAAAGAACTTACAGGAGGCTAAAGGCAGGTGGTTAGAAGAGCTACCTACCATTGTGTGGGCCTGTCAAACCACGGAGCGGAGGTCGACTTGAAGAACGCTATTCGCCATGGTCTACGGATCAGAGGCTATGATCCCGACCGAGGTCGGCCTCCCGACCCTTCACTCCGAAATAGTAAGAGATGCCCCCTTAAACGAACGGCAGCTAAGCCACAACACAGACCTCCTGGAAGAAATGAGAAACATGGCTCTAGTCCACCTGGCTTCATACCACCAGCAGGCTAGGTCTTACTACACAAAGAAGGATAGTGCTCGATGATTCAATGTCGGGGATTAGGTCTTGAAAGTCAGATCAGGGAATTCCTCAAAATTGGACTCCAATTGGATTGGACCCTATGAGGTAATCAAAGCACTTGACAATGGTGCGTATGTCCTGAAAGAACTCAAGACCGGAAAAGACTTGCCGAACACATGGAACGCTCAGCACTTAAAAAAGTATCACGTGTGAGACACATGCATGTGATGTAAGACCCACGTGAATGCTTATATTATTGAAAAGCTTAAATCCAAAACAGGTTAAGTTCCCTTTTTGCCGCATGGATTTATCTTTTGGAC
>JXTB01000486.1:247083-285427 GCA_002914805.1 Parasponia andersonii
TTCGATTACTTCTGTGGGAAGATCGACATCATATGTGAATTCCGCAATGAAATCTGTGAGGGCTTGCCCTTTGATCGTCGTGTGAGGTTGAAAATGGATGTCGAACTGACTCAACTCAACTGCCTACTTAAGTAGTCGTTCGGATGCCTCGGGATTTTGTAGAACCTGCTTTAATGGAAAGTTCATGAAAACTTTGATGGTGTGCACATGAAAATAAGGTCGAAGTTTCCTGGATGCGACATTGAATGCTAATGCCAATTTCTCCATCTCTAGATATCTTGTTTCGGCATCGAGTAATCTTTTACTTACGTTGTACACTGGTCCATGTATCTTTTCATATTCTTGAATTAACGCAACGCTTGTCACATATTTAGAAACAGTGAGGTATAAATATAATTCTTCCCCCAGATTTGGCTTCGACAGGAGTAGAGAAGAACCCAAGTGTATTTTTAATTCTTGGAACGCCTGCTCACATTCTCCCGTCCACTCGAACTTCTTCAATCCTTTCAATACTTCAAAGAATGGTTGGCACTTATCCGTCGACTTGGATACAAATCGACTCGATGCGGCCACTTTTCCTGCCAGGCTCTGCACATCTTTGGGTTTGCGAGGAGATTGTATATCAATCAGCGCTTGTATCTTCTGAGGGTTAGCTTCAATGCCTCGCTAATTGACCATAAAACCCATAAACTTTCCAGATCCTACCCCGAGTGCACACTTCTGAGGATTCAACTTTATTTGATATTTTTGGAAAATTTTGAACATCTCATCAAGATGTTTGATGTGATCTTCGGCTTTCTTTGACTTTACCAGCATGTCATCAAAATATACCTCCATTGTCTTGCCAATTTGTTTTACAAACATCATGTTGACAAGACGCTGGTAGGTTACTCCTGCATTGATGAGTCCAAAGGACATCTTTTTGTAACAGTATAATCCTCAATCAGTGATGAACGAGGTATGCTCCTCATCTAGTTCGTACATGAGGATTTGATTGTATCCAAAATATGCGTCCATGAAACTTAAGAGTTCATGCCCCGACGTCATATCTACAAGCTGGTCAATTCTTGGAAGGGGATCGCTGTCCTTCGGGCATCCTTTGTTGAGATCTGTGAAATCGATGCATGTTCTCCACTTCCCATTGGGTTTTTTTACCAAAACCGGGTTTGCAAGCCAGTTCGGATAAAAGGATTCCCTGATAAATCTAATTTCGAGCAACTTTTCTACCTCTTCTTTCAGCATGACGTAGCATTCTAGATTCATAGCTCTTCTTTTTTGCCGTACAAGCTTCTTTGTTGGATCTATGTTAAGATGGTGGCATATGATATTCGGATCGATCCCGACCATGTCCGAATGTTGCCATGCGAAGACATCTAAGTTAGATTCCAGAAAAGTGACTAATAAAGCTCACACAGGTTCTTGAAGCCTCGCTCCAATCTTTAAAATCTTGGAGGACCTGTCAAATAGCAAATCCTCCAAATCTTCAATGGGTCCAGTTTTGACCTCTCCCTCGATTTCTCGAGGGTCGAGGTCTTCGCTTGTCGTTTCAATTGACATTTCGCCTGACATTTCGACTGACGCTTCGACTGACATTTCGCCTGACGCTTCTCTTTGGACCATCATTGTGCGAGATGTCGCATCCTTTGCTGCGAGCTTTAAAGAGTTGTTATAATAAGTCCTCGCATCATATTGGATGCCACGCACCTCGCCTACTCCTTGTTGAGTCAGGAATTTCATAGCGAGATGATAGATCGATGTTACTGCTCGAAGTTCCCTCAGTGTTGGTCTTCCCAGTATAGCATTGAATGCAGAGGTGCAATCTACTACCAAGAACTGGGTCATTACCATTGAAACCCTAGGGTAGGTTCCAACGTTGACCATTAACTTAATCACGCCCATAGGCATTATGCTGTTACCAGTGAATCGGTAGAGTGGAGTGATGGCAGGCTTTAAGTCGCTTTCATTCAACCCCATCTTTTTAAAGGCATCGTAATACAGGATGTCAACAGTTCTTCCGTTATCGACCAATACTCACCATAATTGCGTGCTTCCAGAATTGATCTTTATGACCAACGCATCATTATGTGGATAATGGACTTCCCTCGCATCTTGTTTCGTGAAGGTAAGATCCAAATCCGATACTCGCTGAAGCTTTCGTGGTCATTATTCGAGGTGCATGACGTTGGTCAACGGCTGTTGTCGAGCTTCTCGTGCATACCTGTCCTGCGCTCTCTTGGAATCTCCCCAAACATGCGGTCCTCCGAAAATAGTTCGCACCTCGCACTGAATTTCTGGAGGTCGCTGTCAGTTTTCTTCTCGCCTTTCATTATCCTGTTTAGAGTACTGCCACAGCCGCCCTTCTTTAATCAATCTTTCGATCTCATCTTTCAGGGCAAAGCAGTTATTGGTATCGTGTCCAATGTCATTGTGATACCGACAAAACTTGTTGGGGTCGCGCCTCGCTCTATCTCTTTTCATTGGTTCCGGTTGATGATACTGCTTATGTTGGTTTGTGACCGTATAGATATGATCTATGGGTGCGTTCAATTCAGTATAATTATTGAAAGCTCTTAGAATCTCTTGCTTTTTCTGTTTGGGCTGCTTCTCAGTCGATTGTTCACTACTCCTTTTGTTCGACTTCTTATTATTATTGTTGTTGTTTGTTGTCGTATCTTTGGCAGTGTCCTTTCCTCCTCCCTTTGTCATCTTAAGGTTTTCGTGTGAAGATTCCACTCTTAGATGCCGACCAACTCTTTGATAGAAGTCTTCAAGTATTCTGCATTCTCACTCTAGTAACTCTTCCCAGAGTTTAGATTCTGGTCGTACCCCAGCCATCATTAGAGTTTAGACTCCTCTCTTAGGCGAGTTATTGACCTTTGCCAACTTTGAGGTAAAATGATTCAGGTAAGATCGTAGAGTTTCCTCCGGGCCTTGCTGAATTGCAGACAAACTTACCAGTGGAACAGTGAAATTCTTCGCGGCCTGGAATTGCCTCAAGAATGCAGTCTGAAGCTGTTGCCAGGATGAGATTGAACCAGACTTGAGTCCTCGGAACCACTTCTTCACCGCTCCTGTGAGAGTTACAGTAAAAGCATCTACAACGTGCGAGATCATCAACACGATGAAGTTCCATCAGGTCGCTGAAGTGATCCATATGGTCTTGCGGATCAGTTTTCCCATCAAAAGTGTTTATGGTGGGAAGTTTAAATCTAGCAGGTAAGATGGCAGCTCGAACCTCCTCGCTGAATGGCGATTGACGATATCCATCAGCGAGCTCATCATCCCAACCAGCAAGTGCATCTAATGCAATCCTCAGATTATGAACATCGACATTCAAAGGGAGAACATTCTCTCTTACTTGTGGTAAGAGTGGCCTTTGATCGTTGTCATGATATAAGGCGGGTTGGTTTGGTAGGTTGTGCTGCGACCTTAGGGATTCTGATGAAACGGTGCAATGAGATCGGCTTTGGTCATTGTGATGCGATGTGGATCGCTCCTGACTACGTCACTGATCCAGATGTTGTCTTAGGTCTGTAGGATTCTATCGAGATTCCCTACTGATTCTTTCAAAGACACTCCTCGATTGATGTTTTTGCTCGTGTTCAAGATAATCACGATTGATGGTTGCTCTCTAGGAAGGTTGTCCACGATCATGATCAGTGCTCGAACTTTCAGTACCAGATACCAGAGGCAAGTCTGTGACCTTACCTTTTCCCTTAGAGATGCAATCTCATCGACGCTTCTGTCGGGCTTTAGGTTGGTCGCGATTCCCTGTCTCCAGAATCTGAATTCCTCTCTCAGGTTGTTGAGCAGAACGTTCTCTAGGACATTCGTGCTGTGGTGGAGTTAGCATCTGTCCCTTAGCAAGTCGTCATAGAGAGTTATTAATCTGACTTGTAATTTGCTGAAGGTTCACCAGTGCTTCCTCCATGCGATCCTGTCTCTAGACAATATTTTCCGGTGCTGTCATGACAGGCTGATCCTGAGCAGGATCTGCCTGTGCAGCAATGGTATTTTGGGGAAGATTTTGGCTAGTTCTGGTGTTTCTAGTAGTATTTCTGGTGTTTGCCATTGTTGAAAGAAGCGGAATGGACAAAATTTTCTACCGGAATAGCGCTCCTTCTAACGCCAATTGTTGACGGAGGTTTTGTTAACAATAAATTTAGGAAAATTGCAAGATCTGGCTTGTATGTGAAAAGGGTTAATTAACTAAAGAAAATAAAGAGACAAGAATTTTATCATGGTTCAGCCCCAAAAAAGATGAGCCTACGTCCACTGTTTTTTACTATTTTCTGGAGAATTACAAAAGCTCAAAATTACAATGTGTTGTCTGCAAAGAAGAAGCAAGAGTTTAAAAGGTTCTCCAAAAATTTCAAAGATCCCCGATTGAAACATTGAACTCCCTTTATATAGGTAAGGATAGCTCAATGTTTCCCAATTGTGAGAATGGGTAACTATATAATCGGGCAATACAATTTGAGTAACAATATAACTGGGTAATCACTTAAATGAGATGACTGGTCAATCTTCAAAGAGAAACTTTTGTTTTCCTTTCTTTGTAGGTTACCCGTTTGACGAAGCTTAGTTTAGTTTCCTTTTTATTCTGGTCGCACTTAACTCGTTCGGAGGAGGTCGCATTAAACTCGTTCGGAGGGGGTCGCACTAACTTATACAGTGGAGGTCGCACGTAACTCTTTCGGAAGAGGTCGCACTAACTTACTCATGCGACCTGACACTTGGTTAACTTTTTCCTTCATGGTATTGACCAACATATAGGATTTTAGACCGCACAATATATATAAATACTCATATATGCCAAAACTCATTGCAAACTCACAAATAGTATTTTCGATGGAAAATACTAGAGAAATATAATGAAAGCACTTGAGTTAGTTTTCATTCCCACTCCTGGCAGAGGCCACCAAGTATCAATGGTCAAATTTTCTAAGCTCTTGGTCACCCGAGACGACAGATTTCTCATCACTGTCCTCATCACCAGGTTTCCATTCGACAACAAACTCGATGCCTACACCGATTCCCTCGCCGCCTCCACTGCCTCGGATCGCATCAAGTTCGTTGACCTCTCTAAAGACGATATCGGCATTTATGAAACTAACCCCCTCATCTTCATGGATTTATTCAGCGAGTATTATAAATCTCACTTCAAAAAGATCGCTATTGACCTCGCTCATAAGTCCAGTACTCTGAGTCCCGACTCACCTCGGCTCGCCGGGTTCGTGGTTGACATGTTGATGACGACTATGATTGACGTAGCCAATGAACTTAAGGTTTCTCTTGGAAATAGGAGATTTTTAAGGCTAGATAGGCTAAGGAAGAAACTAGAAAGAATTTTGGTGAAAGAGAAGAACTTATATTACCATTTGAATTATTTCTCTTTTGCTTGATACAAAATGGGAGGAGGAGTACTCTATTTATACTACTCCCAGGATGATTCTAGATACTCCATGTAACCTCCAACCACCTAATTAATTATACAATCTAGCATATATAAGAATACTCTAGAAACTTGGATATTAAACTATGGGCTATTAAACACACATACACTAAAATAAGCCCAAATAACGAAATTATGGCTCAATGGGTCATAAAAAAGATTTATTTCTAACCCCCCCTTAAAATTGATTTGTGACACCTAGTAAATTTCTTAACTTAAGAAAATCTTCATGCTTGAGTGGTTTGGTGAAAATATTTTCCACTTGGTCTTGAGTCTTCACATACTTCAGTTGCATATCTTTTCTTGCAACATATTCCCTTATGTAATGGTAGCGGGTATCGATATGCTTGCTTCTATCATAGAAGACGGGATTCTTTGCTAAAGCAATTGCTGATATATTGTCAATATAGTCTTGGCCGAATCGCATGACAGACACATGATGTAGCTGCAACATACTCTGCTTCACAACTTGAAAGTGTGACGATTGGTTACTTCTTAGACATCCATATGAAAGCAGTGTCTCCCATGAAGAATATAAAACCACTTGTACTCTTTCGATCATCTAAGTCTCTACTCCAATCACTGTCATTATAACTCACAAGATTATAGTTATTAAATGATGAATATCATAAGCCAAAGTTAGTTGTACCTTTAATATATCGAAGGATTCTTTTGGCAACTTTCAAGTGAGTGATTGTTGGAGATTACATAGAGAATGCCAGGTCTTGTGCAAGTCAGGTAGTGCAAACTTCCATCTAAACTCTTGTAGAGTGTTGGATCTACTTTTTTTCCTTCATCATGCTTTGATAGCTTGACTCCACATTCGATCGGTATATTGATAGCCTTGCAATCATTCATCTTAAACTTCTTGATGATCTTCTTAGCATAGCCTTCTTGTGAAATGAAAATTCCATCTTCTTCTTTGTCACATGAGTCTGATGTCAGTCATCTCAAACTTCTTTGTCATTGCTTTCTTAAACTCTTCGAACATGGATGGATTACTCTCTGTGAAGATCAGATCATCGATATAAAATCACATGATCAAAATATCTCCATCTTTTACTTTGATGTATAACGCATGCTCATAAGGACATTTAATGAAGTTATTATCTTGGAAGTACTTGTAAATACGGCTATTCTATGCTCTTGGTGCTTGCTTTAACCTATAAAGGGCCTTCTTCAACTTTAGGACCTTATCTTCTTGTCTCTTAATCTCATACTCAGATGGTTGCTCTATATAGACTTCTTCTTCAAGCACTTCATTTAAGAAAGCAGACTTGACATCCATTTGATGAATTTTCTATTCATTTTGAGCAGCCAATGAGATGATCAATCGTACCATTTCTAGACGGGCAACAGGAGCAAATACCTCATCATAGTCTACGCCGGGTTTTTGACTATATCCCTTCGCGACCAATCTTGCCTTATATCTCTCCACTTCTCCTTTAGCATTCTTTTTAGCCTCGTAAACCCATTTCACGCTGATTGCTTTGTGTTCTTTTGGAAGTGTAGCAAGCTCTCATGTATCATTCTTTATGATCACCTTTATTTCTTCATCCATTACATCTCGCCACTCTTTACTTTGTGTAGCTTCATCAAAGTTTAATGGTTCACAGTCAGCAAGGAGGCAAAAGAGAGTTAAGTCATTTTGATTCTCAGTCACCTCATATATCTCTTGTAAGCTCCTTAATCTTGGTATCCTTTCATTTGAACTGCTGCTTGAAGATGATCTTGGTATTGTTTCTTGATGAGTGCTTGCCATTGGTGAAGTAGGTGGAGTAACAGGCTCTTGCAGTTCTTCTCTTACTTGCTCTATTCTTCGTTGCTCGCTTTCTTCTTCAATGTATAGTAGGAAGTCATAATTTCCATCTTGTGTGTGCCATTCCCAAGTGCTTTCTTCGTCAAACTCCACATCACGACTAATAATAGTCTTGCCATTGCTTGGATTATAAAGCTTGTAGCCTTTTGAGTTAGAATCGTACCCGATGAAAACAAACTTTTCACTTTTATCGTCGAGCTTGGTTCTCTTTTCATTAGGCACGTGAGCATAAGCTATGCTTCCAAACACATTTAGGTGAGAGATTCCAGGCTTTCTTCTGCTCCAAACTTCTTGTGGCATCTTTCCCCATACGCTTCTTGTTGGAGAGTGATTTGACAGGTAAACTGCACAAGCTACAGCTTTAACCCAAAACTTCTTTGGCATTCCTTTGCTCTTGAGCATGCTTTTGGCTGTGTATAAGATTGTTCTATTCTTCCTTTCTGCGACACCATTCTATTGGGAAGATCTTGGTACTGTTAAAGGACGACAGATACCGTTGTCTTCATAATACTTCTGAAACTCGTGGGATGTGAATTCTTCTCCTTTATCGGATCCCATTGCTTTGATACTTCGACCATTTTATTTTCAACAAGTGCCTTGAACTTCTTGAATTTTTCGAACACTTCTGATTTCTCCTTCAAGAAATACAACCAGGTCTTTCTTGAAAAATCATCAATCAAGAGGAGAAAATAGTTATTCTTACCGAGAGAGCTTGGTCTTATTGGTCCACACACATCGATATGGATGAGCTCAAGCGGTTTATGGGCTCAGGGACTTGATTCTCTTGGAAAGCTTCTTCTGAATTGCTTTCCCAATAAGCAACCTTCACATAATTGGTATGGTTAACTGATAAAGGATAGACCTCGAACCATCTCCTTCTTTACTAGTAATTCTAGGCCGCCAAAATTGAGATGTCCAAACCTTAGGTGCCAAAGCTATGATGAATCTTTGTAGCAAGCTTTTAGATATTTTGCTACGTCATTTTGAATGTGTAATAAGAATATTCTATTTCTTGTTATTGGTACTTTGGTGATTAACTTGTTTCTATTGTCTCTTAAAGAAAGAATATTTTCTTTCATGTGAATATCATAGCTTTTCTCTAAGAGTTGGCCAAGACTCAAGATATTACTCTTCATGTTAGGCACGTAATAAACGTTTGGAATAAACTGATGTTCTCCATTTCTCTAGCGTATGAGAATTTTTCCTTTACCCTTTACTGCTGCCTTGGAATCATCCCCGAATGAAATATTCCCAGTCACTGACTCGTCAAGCTCTACGAACATATCTCTTCTTCCACATATATGATTACTTGCTCCACTGTCAAGATATCATATATTTTCTTGGCACCCATTGGCCTCCTTGCATACTAACAACAACATATCTTCCTCTTATCTTTTATCTTTGGCATAGTTGGTTCTTTCTTGCACCTTCTTTGGAGCTCTACATTCGGAAGCATAATGACCATATCTCTGACAATTGTGACACTTGATTTGAGACTTGTAATGCCAATGCCGTGGATTATCTCTTCCACGACCTCTTGTCAAAATTTCTCGTCTATCTTTATTTTCATAATTATTGTTGAAGCATCATCTTCCTCCTCTTCCACGTCCGTGACCTCTTCCTTGGCCACGACCTCTTCCACGTCATCTTCCATTGCTAGAATATTCTTCTTTCTCTTGGAGTTGAGCCTTAACGAGCTGCCCATTGAAATTTTGTATCTTCTTTTTCTTTTCTTCGTAGGCTTGCAAGGAAGTCAAGAGTTTTTCTATCATCATGGCTCCTAAGTCTTTGGTTTCTTTAATGACAGTAGCAATATTCTCGAATTTTGGATCTAATGATTGAAGAATCTTTTCCATGATCATAATATTTTCTAGTTTCTCACCATTTCTCTTCATTTGATTGGAAATGGTTAGAACTCTAGAAAAGTAGTCAGAAACTGATTCGATCTCTATCATGTGTAATAAATCAAACTCTCCTGTTAGAGTTTGAAAGTGGACTTTTTTGACCCTTTCAACCTTTTCTTCTCCCTTGTATAAAATTTGAAGTTTCTCCCATGCTTACTTAGCGGAGGTTGTACTTGAGATTTTCTCAAACCTATCGTCATCTAAGGCATGGTAGATGAGGAAGAGAGCTTTTTTGTCTCTTTTTCTTGAATATTTTAAACTATCCTTCTATATTGAAGATATAGTGTTGCCTCATTTCTTGACTCTTTGTAGCATTTCTCTATTACTTCCCAAACATCATGTGCTCTAAAGAGGACTTTTATTTTGATAGTCCAATTATCAAAGTTGCTGCCTTGAAGTGATAGAACTTGAAGAAATGCTAAATTGCCAGTAGCCATAACTCTTAACAGAGTAAGCTTTTGAAAATTTCAACTATACGGATAGATCCAAAATGTCGAAAAACCTTAAGATTGACTTGTATAACAACTTAGTCAAAGTTAACGGTCAAAGTCAATACTCAATCATGAGTCAACGCCGGTCAACAGGTTAGTCAACGGCATGGTCAACAGCTCTGATAGCTTAGTCAACGGTGCGGTCAAACAACTCTGATGGCTTGGTCAATGGCTCTGACGGCTCGATCAAACGGCTCTGACTCGGCTCAACTCATTGAGTTAACTCAGTTTATGGCAGCAAACTTCCGACGACTCGTTCAGACTCGTTCAGACTCCAATTAGACTGATTTTTGCGGTAACGTGTTCGTCTCGTCGAGCTCTTCGATTTGATATGTAATAGTAGTATATTTGGAACAAATACTTAATACTCTCAATCTTAAGAATTCTTTTCTGATGTAGAAGATCAGTCAAAGCTACAACTACACAGCATACTTAGAATTTTAAGAGAACTCAGAAACTTACTCAGATACCACTTTGTTGGAAATAGGAGATTTTTAAAGTTAGAAAGACTAAGGAAAAAACTAGAGAGAATTTTTGTGGAAGAGAAGAACATGTGTTACTACTTGAATTGTTTCTCTTTCGCTTAATACAAAATGGGGGGAAGATCACTCTATTTATACTACTCAAAGGATGATTCTAGATGCTACATGTAACCTCTAATCACCTTATTAATTATACAATCTAGCAAATACAAGAATACTCAAGAAACTTAGATATTAAACTATGAGCTATTAGATACATATACACCAAAAAAATCCCAACTCATAACACAAGCCTAAATAACTAAACTATGGCCCAATGGTTCACAAAAAAGTTTATTTCTAATAGTTCCAACTTACGTGTTTTTCCCGTCAAGCGCTGGGGACCTCGGCTTAATGTTACATTACAAGCACCAAAAAGAAGGCTCCTCAACTGATGAT
Organism: Parasponia andersonii; assembly: GCA_002914805.1. Taxonomy (NCBI): domain Eukaryota; kingdom Viridiplantae; phylum Streptophyta; class Magnoliopsida; order Rosales; family Cannabaceae; genus Trema; species Trema andersonii. Next base: position 257,673 of record JXTB01000486.1, read on the forward strand.
TTAGTGATCCCGAGTTTCTTCAGCCCGTTTCCTGTCAGCGTCTTACCTAACGGGGTGTTTAACGAAGCTTCGCTCGCCGTCGGCGTCAAAATCGCCAGAAGAATCAGAAAAACCAAAGGGCTTATCATAAACACCTTCACGGAGCTCGAAACCCACGCAATCCGTTCTTTTCTACGTGTTAGTGAATCTCCTTCAGTGTATCCGGTGGGACCCATCATACATGCTGATGACGACTGCAGCCAGTTCCTCTCGGCCGGCCAGTACTCGGACATCATCACTTGGCTCGATGATCAACCTCCTTCGTCGGTATTATTCCTCTGCTTTAGGAGCATGGGAAGCTTCGGTGGAGATCAGGTGAAGGAGATCGCTTGCGGCCTTGAGCAGAGTGGGGTCCACTTCCTCTGGTGCCTCCAGTTGCCACCGCCAGAGTATATGCTCGGCTCTCCGGTCACCGACGCAAGAGAAGCACTGCCAGAGGGTTTCCTCGATCGGACGGCCGGGAGAGGGAAGGTCATCAATAGCTGAGCCCCACAAGCGGCCGTCTACTCCCACCAAACGGTCGAAGGGTTCGTGTCACATTGCGGTTGGAACTCGATTATGGAGCTTGTGGCAGCTACGTGGCCGTTGGAGTGGGAGCAGCAGCTGAATGCGTTTCAGATGGTGAAGTGGATTATCTGTGGAGATTAGGTTGGACTATCGAAGGGGCTTTTACTCTAAGATAGAGCCAAAGACGGTGATGTTAGGTATTTTTGTCACATATTAGTCCATTTACTTAGTGTTTTTATATGCTTAATTAATTAAAAATTATTTTTAACTTTTAATTAAAAATGACTAATGAGTTACAGCTCATATCTCATCTCATCTGTTGAGACATTTTTATGAAAAATATTTAAATATAATATTTATCGCTCCTTAAGCCAATTATGTTACTTTTCAAAAAGAAAACATACACCATCTAGAAAGACTTTATAAGATTTAGATGAGTTAATACTTAATATGCAGTAATAACAATAAGAACAAAGCATATGGCTAGAACTATGTATTGATCCTTAAACTTACTTCCGTTTTTGATCTTATATGTTGTTTATTTTATGCATAGATAGATCATATTAAGTCTAACACTTGGTACTAGATTGAGATTAGTCTTTGCCTTGATGAGTTTCATGATCTGAAAAAATTTTGGTTGTATACCCGTTTTAATTTTTCAAATTTGTAGTTTGATATTTAGAATTTTTAGGTCAAAATCATTGTTAAAAATTGATTTTCTAACTTTTCTATGATATTAAACATAGCTTTGGGTATCCATTTGTATATTAACTAATCGAGTCGAAATTTTTTTGTCAAATACTCGAAACTTTTTTCAAAATTAAAGTTTTATATTTAGAATTTTTGATGAGAAATGAGGTTAAAAATTATTAGGTAATTNCATATAAAGTTAATATTGCATATATTAAAAACATGCAATTGAAAATAAATATTATGTAAATAGAATTAAATATCTTGTGATCCATATAAGTTTAATTAATTAGAGAGTAGGCAGAAAATCCTTAATTATACAAAATTATATTAAGTGATTTAGGATTACATATAGATAAATGGCATTTATTGTGATTAATCATATTTAATATAATAAATTTTATCCCAAGGGAATTTTTATTATGTTTGTATGACTAATTAGGATAAAATATCATATTATAATTTCTTAATTTACCCACAGGTATTAGGAAAATAGAATATAATTTGATAGTTTTATCATAAAATTTTAGATGGATCTAATTGAATTAAAACTTTAGCCCACGAGCAAGTTTTATGTCACTAGATTCATAATTTTTAAAACATAGTTTACATTGGTAAAACATGATAAATTTGTTAGTCTCTAATTTTAATATATAAGCACGTTTAATTTTTATGCAGTCATACAACCTGTGAATTTTTCTGATATTAGATGTGATGTTCCTAAGTTAAAAGGTAATAGCTATAAAATATGGAAAGAGAGAGTTCTTCTTTAGTTAGGGTGTATACATATTAATTATGCTATTAGGAAAGACAAACCAACGATTACTGAAGCCAACACTTCAGACCAAAAGGCTCTTTATAAACAATAGGAGCGATCTAATCGCCCCAATACGATGTTCATAAAGACCAAAATCTCGGTTGCTATTCGTGGTTCTTTCGATAAGAATGACAATATTAAGGAACTATTGAAAGCTATTGATGAACAATTTGAGACTTCAAATAAAGTACTAGCCAGCACCCTGATGATGAAGTTTACATATCTAAAGCTCACCAGTATGAGAGGTATGCGTGAACACATCATGCAAATAAGAGATATTGCGGCTCAATTAAAGACTCTTGAGGTTAAAATGTCTGACTTTTTCCTTATGCACTTTATCTTGAACACTCTTCCACAACAATATGGACCATTCAAAATATCCTATAATACACATAAGGATAAATGGTCAATTAATAAACTTATGACCTTATATGTTCAAGATGAAGGGAGATTGTTAATAGAATTGGGTAAAAGTGCATTAACAATAACATAAGAAAAGAATCAGAAATAAGCCAAAAAGAATGAGAAAGGTAAAATACCACCTCAAGCTGATATTAAGAAAGAAACTAAGTATTTCTTCTGTAAAAAGAAAGGACACATGAGGAAGGATTGCACCAAATTTGAGAAATGGCTTGAAAGGAAGGCATTTCAATTTCATTAGTTTGTTATGAATCTAATATGGTTGATGATAATTATAACACATACTGGATTGATTCTGATTTTACAATCCATATTTTGAACACTTTATAGGGTATGCGAAACCTAAGGAAGCCAATGGGAAGTGAACAATACATCTACTATGGAAATAAGATGCATTCATATGTGAAGGCTATTAGGATACAGAGGAAAAATGTATCCAGAGAGTAGTCGGGAAATAGCCTAATGTATTTGCTATTTAGAAGGGCAATTAGCTAGCGCACAATTTATTGATGGAAACTGAAAAGCCAATTCCATTAGTTGATGAAATAACAATTTTGTTGGAATGAATTTTCTTAAATTCAAAAGATATATTAAACATGGGTGCCTATTTTATAAGACACAAGTTTAACAGAATTTTCTCTCTCTTTATTTTTAATCTAAGTACATATATGATCAATTATTATAAGTAAGAAGGATTTGTGAGAGGATAGAGAAAGGTGGAAAGGAAAGTTATAATCCCGTATTTAGTAGAAGTGATGGAGGAAGAAAGAGAAGAGGAGAAGAGAGATTAGGTCTCCTTCTAGGCCACCAAAATGAATCTCTCCCTTGGTTGGAAAAAAATGGAAAAAAATGAATGTGATAACAAAATTATCCTTCAAAAAAATTATTAAAAAATAATGAAATAAGTAATAAAGTAATTTTATAACTAAATAGTTTTTATCCTTTTTATTATCCGTCCCTTTTACACAAAAATTCAACATTGTCATATTATACAAAAAAAACTTCAACATTTTCGTACTCCTCTCTTCTCTTCACATTCTCTCCTTACTATCCCCTCTATTCTTCTTATTCTCTCCTTCCTAGCAAATATAGTATTAAAGTTTCAACAAATAGAAAGGATAGAGGTCCGAAAAACACCCTTCTATCGCCATGTACTTATTTACCAGTTCTTTGTTCTCGTATACTCATAATTTAAAAAGCTAATTTTCCTTCCGGTGTATGCCCACTACTCGTGCATATATGCATATATATCTTTCAAAAAATTTAATAGATGTACCCCACTCTCGCAAGCTCATTCCACGTCACTGTAAGAAAACAAACTTATAACGACGACATCTATAACGACAACATAATGTCATCGTTATAGGCGATAGTGATGACATTTTGATGTCGTCATTATAATTTTGACCGACAAAAATATAGCGCCACATTTCACGCCAAAAATTATGCTATACACTCTATAATAACAAAAAATTTTGTCGTTATAGGGTCTATTTAATAAATTTTAATTTTTGAAAAGGTAAAAAAATAAAAAATAAAAAGTTAATATATTTAACATATAGCGACGAAAAATAAATTTTATCTTTTTTAAAATATGAAAAAATAAAAATAGTAATATATTTAACATATTTAACCTATAGTGATGACAATACTATAAGTTTTGAATGAAATTTTGAGCGATCTGAAAATGTAATAAATTATTTTATATTATCTATAGCGACTACTTTGTCATCCCTATAAAGTTTATTTAATAAATTTTAAATTTTTTTAAAATGAAAACAATAAAAATAAAAATAAATTTAATATATTTTATTTATAGCAACGACAACAATCATTACTATTGGTTTCAAATGAAATTTTGAACGGTAATATTTTTCGCTCTCAATTTTAAAATTTAATGAAACAATGTCATTTGAGCTATATCCATGACTTTTCCTATCTATAGAGATGATATAGATGCTGCATAATGCTGCTCAAATAGTTTTTTTCTTCTTCTATCCTCTCATTCATTCAATCTCTCCAAATTCCACTCCCTTTCATCCTTTCTCTCCGATTTGTACTCTCTCTCTCTCCCTTTCATCTTTCACTCTCTCATCACTCCAAAATAATATATATTCAATATGTATATATGTATATCTAGTTTTTTTTTCTTTTATGTATTTATATAAATCTTTTGTTATAAATACTAATTTTTTATTTCTTGATTAATTGTTTATTCAGATTTCGATTATTGTAGATTTCAAGTTTTTTCTTCATTAGAGAGGTAAGTTTTCGAAATTATAGTGTAGTTTAATTCATGATTGTGTAAATATGAGGATTAAATGTTTTGGATATTTATATGAATATGTGGATTTTATATTATAATTTTGTGGAGTATTTATTGATTTGAGGTTGAATATATTTTTTGTGAAATATATATTTTAGTTTATGAAATTTATTAATAGTTTGATTTTAGAGTATAGAATATGTTTGTCTGAAAGAATTAATTTTAATTTTTGACTTTGATTTGGAGGTTAATCTTTTTTTTTTGTTGATTCTTTTGGATTTATTTTAATTCTTATGGGTTTAACTTGATTGTATATCTTTTAAAAATAATTATTTAGGAATTAATTTAGATTAATTAAGCAAATTGTACTTTTTTTTAAAATCTGTAACATTTATAGAGACGACATTTGTCGTAGTTATAAGTATTAATTTATAAATATATATATTTATAAATATATCTTTAGCGACAACAAAAGTCATCACTATCGATCATTTATAGTCATTTATAGTGACGACAAAATATGTCGATGCTATAGGGAATTTATACCGACTGACCTATAACGACGATTAAATTACGACAACTTTATTATCGTTATAGATCTAAAACGATAATAATCTAATTTATATCGTCGCTATAAACTCATTTTCTTACAGTGGTGTGGTATGTCACTAACAAGATCAAATATTTATATTTTTAATATTTATGAACAAAATTATAAAAAAGCTAGACAAATATCATTTGTTTCATTTTAGCATTAATTGTTCTGTCATGTAAGACGATATATACATATAAAATAAAAAAAAAATCAAAAATTCAAGAGTAGGGCCTGGTGGTTCTTAGTCATGGGAAGTAAATAATTATAACAAGGTTCACACAACATCGTGCAGGTTAAATTATTAAAAAATAAAATAATAAATAATAAAATAATTTTATAAATAAATAGTTTTAATCTTTCTGACTCTTCGTATTTTTTACCGAACAATTCAACATTGTCATACTTTTCTCTTCTCTTCGTATTATCTCCTTACTTAACTCTCTGTCCTTCCTATTCTCTCTTTTCTACTAAATATAGCGTAAAAATCTTTATCCTTCCTATTCTCTCCTTTCTACTAAATACGGTATAAAATTTTCAACAAATAGAAAGGATAGGCGCCCGAAGAACATCCTGCTATCGCCATTTACTGATTTTCCAATTCTTTATTCTTGTACACTAGTAATTGAAAAAGCTAATTTTCCTTCAGGTGTACGCCCACCACTCGTGTATATATATTATATTTATCTTTCAAAAAGTTAAATAGTTGTTGGTGTACCTACTCTGGCAAGCTCATTCCACGTGTGGTCCATCACTAACAAGATCAAATATTAACATTTTTTTATATTCATGAGCAAAATTATAAATAAATAAAAAACTAGACAAATATCATTCACATTGTTTCATTTTAACATTAATTATTCTGTCACGTAAGACGATCTATACATATAAAACCAAAAAAAAAAGTCAATATTCAAAAGTATGGCATGGTGGCTCTTAGTCATGGAAAGAAAATAATTATAACAACGTTCACACAATATTGTGTAGGTTAAACACTTTCACACCCTAGAAACCAAAATAAAATAATTTACGTATAAAAGAACAAACACAAAATAAGCATAAGACACATTAAATGGTTTAACCAATATATATATTCTTATTAGATCTCAATCTGAATATAAGGTATAAGCACTCAACCTCGTTGTCGAACATGCATTAACGTTCTCTCAATGCTGTTAATAAAGTGTGCTTTTCGGATGTCAACTCGATCATTTAAAGGGTCACATAACAAGATCAAGGATAGAGCCAAAACAATAATTTTTGACAATGGGAGCTTGAACTCTGGCCAAAAAAAAAAATTCTAAAAATAATATTGAGCAATATGGTTGTTGTTGATGAATTTTCAGGCCATGAAAACATTGTTTAGTAAAATATTTTGAATTGAAGATTTAAGTACAAAAATCATTTAAGAATTGAAACCAAAACAACATGTTTACTTCCTTCTTTTAACAATGTGAAATGAAATTTTATTTTTATGATAATACTAAAACTCACTCAATATAAATGCAAGTAAACTTTTCTCTTTAAAATTTTTAAAACTTACTCCTATGACTCCAACAAATAATTAGCAATAAGTTTTATATTTTTATTCCAAAATATGAATATGAAAATTGAGATAAATACTATTGAAGAATTCTATAAACTTACTTGATAGTTTCCTTGCCTATTTGATTACTTATCAAGCTTGAGTGATTTTTATTTTTCAAAAAGAAAATTTTTTGATAGAGATAGAGCGTTGAGTGTTTGTTGGAGAAGAAGTAAAGAGAAGTTGAAGAGTTTCCATTTTCTTTTAGGAGCAATCACTTATAAAATTTTGTTTTCTTAATTCTTTTTTCTTTAACTATTTCGGGACTTTTATTAAATTGGGTTGAACTTATGACACATTTACTTATGTTTGACTTAAAGAAAATCATATTACTTAATAAGAGCAAAAAGAATGCCAACTTTTCATTGGACTGGGATCAGCTATCTCAGTTTGCTGTCCTAAACCCTGTCTCATCCATTAGAAAATTAACATTTTAGCGAGAGAAACTTAATAGCAATTGAACAAAACGGCTCTTTAACTTTACCATCTTCCGTTAAAAATTTTCTTCATTAACCTAATAGTCATCCACGTAAGAGGACCATCATATTAGAAAGGCTAGTCAAAATTAGGTTACTAATTTATTAGAATCAAATATACTCTACAAGTCGTCGCTTTCTTATTCAAAAGCTGTAAAATATACAGAGTAAGATGGTGGAGTGAGAAGGTTTTTGCCGTCTACCTATACATCTATGCACTATTTGATTATATTGTAAGTACTGTATTCACTTTTTAATATGATTAATAGTCTTATTTCTATTTATTTTTAATGCCGTAAATAAATTTTTTTTCTTGGAATAAGTTTAATCGTTGAATTATTCTTTTTTAGAAATGAGTTGAATTATTCTCTTAGTTTAACGTTTTCTATTCTTTCATTTTTAGTCTTAAGTTTTTTGGCTTTTTTTTTTCTCTTATAGTGGATGAATTATAATCAGATTTACAGTTCTTTACCAGATTATTTTTTTCCCACTAGAATTATTTCATATGTAAATGAATTATTTTTCTACTTCGTCTAGAAACTAAGTGAAATAGTTTTATTTTTTAATAAGATGTTAATTTAAACATGGTTACATTTTGCTGATTCAATTATTTAACGTTTCAAATTTTAATTAGTAGTTAATTCTTTTATTATTTCGTTTATTTTTTTTAACGTAGATCTGAATGTAACTTTTTTCCCTTCTTGTTTTGTATAAGGCTAAGGATAACTCCTTTAATTTTGCTGTCGAAGAACTCCAATCGCGTAGAAGGTTGGATTTTGGGAATAGAGGCAAGGATTTGTCTTCTGACATGAATGTAATCGAAGAAGAGGAGTACAACGTCGATGAAGCTAGATTGGACGATTACACAATATAGAATATGTCCATTCTCAGATTTCTATAGAAATGATACCAAAAATTGATATGGAGTTTGAAACAGAAGAAGAAGCTTATAATTTTAAATACTAAATGACATAAAGATAAAAGTGGCAATATAATGGATCGAATTTTTTGTTGTTCATGCGAAGGTCATTGAGAAAACGTTAAACGAAGTATCACTATGAAATGTCACTATGAAATGTCACCGTCCTGAAATAAGGTTTAGTTGTCCTGTAAGGATGAAAGTCAATTGTCGTCAAACTGATAAGCTTCAAGTTATTGAATTCATTCATCAGCACACACATCCGATATCAAGTCCCAACAAGAGTCATTTACATAGGTTCCAGAGGAGAATAACTTTGATCCAAGCTGCCGAAATTGATTTAGCTAATAACTCAATAATTGCTCCCAAAGCAAGTATAGAATTAATAACTAAATAAGTTGATGGTCGTAAAAATATTGGATATACTCATGTTGATTACAAAAAAAAAAATTTACGGACAAAATGAACAGCTCAAATGATGTTCGATGATAAGGGTGGAGTGCTTAAATATCTTCAGCAGATGTAATCAGAAGATCCTTCATTCCTTTATGCTTTGTAGATGGACAAAGATGGGTTAATAATTATTGTTTTTTGGACAGATGTAGAAATGAAGGTAGCATACTCAATTTTGGTGATATTGTTTCGTTTCATACAATTTACAGGAAAAATAAAGAGGATCGACTTTTTCCTATATTCCTTGGGGTAAATTATCATAAAGAAACTACTTTTTTTGGAGCTAAATTTTAATATGATGAAATAGCTGAAACATTTATATATAGTTATTTGATACTTTTACTAAAGCAATGTTAGAAAAAAAGCTAATGACTATTTTTATTGATCAAGATGCAGCAATAGCAAAGGCCTTAGTTTTCAATGGTCAAAAATCGTTTGTGTTTTCCATTTATATCAAAATACAGCAAAACATCTTAATAGTGTTTTTGAACGTTTCAAGGATTATTAAAAATTTCAGCAGCTGCATTTATGACTTACTAAGAAGAGGATAAAATTCTCCAAGTTTGGAGTGAGATGCTTGAAAAATATGAGCTCAAGGATAATGAATAGTTAAAACGAATATTTAAGTTAAAAGAAAAACGGGCTTTAGTATATGGTAGAGATACTTTCTATGTTGATATGACTACTACTCAATATAGTAAAAGTATGAATAATACTATAAAGAACTATGTCAGCTATCGTCATGATTTGGTGCAGTTTTTTCATCATTTTTGATAGGTTGGTTGAGTACCACAGCTACGAAGAACTAAGGGTTGATTTTAAAGAAACTCAAAATGCTTTGTTATTATCACTTCTGATTGAAATTTTGAAGCAAGCAGCGAGTATATATACCCCGGAAGTGTTCAAAATGTTTGAAATTGAATTTTGCAGATCTTATGATTGTAGCGTGGAGATTTGTCTACACGTTGAGATAATGACAGAATATAAAGTTGTACCTCTTAGAAAACATTTTCATTGTACTATTAAATATGACTCTACAGATGGGACAGTGATATGTAGCTGCAAAATTTGAGTTTGTAGAAATTTTGTACTCACATGCTTTGAAAGTTCTTTCTTCAAGGAATTTTATGAAAATTCCTTCTTAATACATTTCATAAAGGTAGACAAAATTTGCTAAGAGCGATATGATTCCAAGGCCTATATATGAGAGTTCTCAGACTACTGAAGATCCTACGGTAAGCATGGGAAGACGTAATAAAATCATATGTAGATTGCAAACTCAAGCAGCAACAAAGGTAGCTGAAAGGAAAGAAACTTATAAGATTACTCTACGTGTGGTCTTAATAAGATTTTAGAAGATATAGATACTTGCATAAGAAGTCAAATGATGAAATAACTATTTTTACTGGCATGCCTAGTAACATTAATGAGAATAATCCAATTGATAGACTTGGTGGAATAAAAGGAATTAAAACAACAAAAAAAAGAGTTTGTGGTAGCTCTCGTAGGCCAAAAAGTGCCATTGAGAAGTCGAAAAGAAAGAAAAGAACTACTCAATATAAGAGATTGTCTCTCCAATAGGTACTTTACTTAGTTTATTGTAACACCACTTAATCTTAGTATTAGTAAGTGTATTTTAGTATATAAGATATTAAATTATACTTTTGTTTTTACAGGGTTCTTCTAATCTTACTACACATGAGCAATTGAATTCTGAAGCTCCCCAGTCAATAAAATTTGACGTCGTCTTTTTAGTACTCAAAATGAACCAAGGCAATCATTCTGATAACTCCTATACTTGAGCTCTCCCACTTCATGATCAAAGATTCACTTTAATTTCAACTCATATTTACATCATTCGAAGCTAAAAGTAGTACGTAGTTGATGTTCTTATGATTCGTTACAACTTTGCAGACTAGGTGTTTTCCTTTGTTCTTACTTTCAACATCTCTTGAAGCTGGCCATCTCATTCTCGTCTTGATATTCAGCACACACTACAATACTCAACAAAGTGGCTTATTTCTTCTTGCTTTTTTCTCCTTCAAATGCACTCGTATATATAGAATAAAAGACATGCCCACAAAATGTAATAACCTATTCTTTTAAAGGGCAAAATGGTCATTTGAATAGATTTTAAAAAAATTATATATATATATACATATATGTTCTCTCTCTCGTCCCCCCCTTTCCCCGACTCACCCTTTCTCTCGCTCTCATCGTCGCTCTCGGCTGAAGGAAGGTGGACGAATGCCGGAGCTGCTGCAGCCACCGTCCAATCTGCCAGACCACCGATGGAGTCCTCCCGCGCTGCCAATAACTTGTTCCGCCCGTCCCTGGTTGCCGTCGTGTTCCGTGTTGCTGGAAAACGCCACTAATGTTCGTGCAAGAATTTCGATTTCCGGCAACGATTCCGGCCATCTCAGGTCGCATTCTAGGGCTCGTTGGATTCATCTTGTCGAGAGGAACCTCAAGGTATATATTTCACGATCCCATTTTGTCCGGTTTGAAAGTTGTCATTTTTGAGTATTTTGAGTTTCGAATTTTAGTTTTTGATCCGACCGTTAGATTTNGTTTTGTGTGCCACCGATCCGGTATCGGCCCAGACCCGAATTGGTCGAGTTATATGTCTAACTTAGCTATTTTGGATATTAGGAATTCAATGAAGAGATCCGTTCATTGATTTGAAAGTTCGTTGAGAAGTTGATGTTCCCCAAATGAGCGGTTAAGAGCATAGAATTGATTCCCGACCCTCTGAACGATCGTCCAATCGGCACCTTGAGTATTTAATATGATAGTACTGCTATTCTAGTGAGATAGAGATTCAATTACCTCTCTTTTACATTGTTTTTGAACAAAACTTATTTTCTGCAACATATGAGAACGAACGTGATTTTAGAACTGTTTTAGATATGTGTGGTGGAATTGAATTGTATTATGTATATTGGATTGCTCTGGGACTTTTTTGAGTGCAGGTTATGTTTTGGATATGTTAAAATAGGGTCGTTATGCTGCCTATTTTTCTACAAAATTTAATTAATCATTTTATTAAAAAAAAACCAAAACATTATTTGAACTTAAATTACTACATGGCTACTTTTACACATCAGTTCAAAGTACACGTATCATACGATCATACATGAGTCCCAAGTTAGCATCATGGGATTTTTACAGTGTGGCGTTGTGGCCCCACCGACGGTGCAGAGTCCGTGAACCTGCACGGGGCATTTCTTTTGATTACCTCCCCATTTGGCAGGCATAAATAATGTAGTTGCCCCTCCATGTTTGGTAAGCGACACACGGGTGTTCCCTCCAGTTATGGGCTAGGTGTCAGACAGGTTGTATGGCACACATAGTACCCGCACCCTGGTTTCCATTGATGAGAGGTGATGAACTTATGGGTATGAGTAGATTTGTGTCATGTGTTTGTGGACTGATTGATTTTTTGATATCATGTTTTCTATATGTCTATATATATATATATATCTATATATGTATGTGATGACGGACTATTGATTTTGGATAACATATTTATATATATATATATATATATATATATACAGATATATATATATATATATATATGTATACAGACTATCAGCTTTGGAAATGAATATGTATAAGCACATAAACATGGTTTTTTAAAAAGGGTATTTTTGGACTAAACTAACCATGCAGGGGCTTTCCATCACTAAAAGAGTTTTTACATGAGATAAGAGCTTTCCTACTGACATCTCGAGCTTACCCCTCCTATTTTCCTCCCTTTCAGGTGATCATTCATTCTAGTCAGTCGTCTCGATGACTAGGCAAGTCCCTTGGTTTACGTTGCAGTCTTATTCCTATTCATCTTCGGTTGGTCCTTATAACTTGTTCCATTCTTTTTATTTTTAACTGTTTATCTAAGGTTGTTGTAAATGCTAAGTGAATGTATGAGGATGTATTTACTACTATTTGAGGATTTTGTATATAAATGGGACTCTATAGTTCCCAAGGAGCATATTTTTAAAATTTTAAGTACTTGGAATCTTGATTAATTCTGTAAATCAATTTTTGGACTCTCCGACTCAAAGTTTGCGAGCTTCATTTTAATCAACATTAAAATTTTTATTAAACCAAGTTTTCGTACAAATTAACTATGTTTTTCTTAAATTCTAATTGGTATTTCTTTCTGAGTAAACTAAACTAAAGATGAACCTCTTTTATATAGAATTTCTAACGATTTGGAGACTAAATTGAAAAATCCAAGTACTTGGTTTTTCCCAAATTTTGTAAAATTCTTTATTTATATTAATTTACCCTCAAAATTACCAAAAGTCACGGCCTAGGATTTTGGGTTGTGATAGAATTGGTATCAGAGCACGGCTTCAGATCCGTCTTGGATCATGCCTGTGTTAATTTTTAGTGTTTAAAATTATTTTAGAAATGGTTTTGACAAATACCTCATACATTACTTAGGAATTGGCTAGATGAGTTGCTTTTGCTTCTATTCCTTCCACGTCCTCTCTTAAACCTCTTAAAGGTGAAATTCTGGTGTTTTTGGGATGGTGATTCTCTAGAATTTAGTCTCAGATGTGTCGGGTTGATATGAGACTACTGTTTTCCGCTCTTAGCATAATCCTTCGTCTCGAATGGACGCTCGTTCTTGTACTCCCCCGTCTATTCAGGTTGTAGGCTACGTGAACCTCGTGGGTTCTAAGGTAGCAATTCGATATCTTGCGCTTCAATTATTGTGTTTGACTGTCTTATGGGTTGTTTATATGTTGACTCTCGGCTTTTGTTATCGCTTTTGTTTGCAACAATTGATTGTGGTTGTATTCTTTTGGGGATTTCTACTTGTGATGCATGTGTTTGATTTTTGCACTTTAACTGGTGTGGCTTGACTCTATTGATGTTTATGAGATTGAGATTTTATTTCTTGGGACTGATATCTTTGTGACCGTTTAATTTGTATACACTGTAACTTGATTCTATGTTTAGGTGTTTGTATTCATGATACTTTTTACATAGCATGCTCATGATTAAGTAATTAGTTTAGTGATATAAGATATTATTTAACTATTGTAATTGCATTTCTTTAGTTTCACCAAGTTTCATTATTATAGTTCTTTGGTTGAGAATTCTTGACTTATTGAGAGTTTGGTGGGAATTTAAAAATCGGGTCATTTGGTTTTGGAACTTTTAAAAATGCCAAGGTGACAATTAGCATTTTGAATGATGTAGACCTTGTATTTGACTAAGGTGACATACTTATTTTCAAAGAAATTATGGACATTTTTAAACTTGAGCATTGGTTAGGTGAAAGTAATACACTTTTTCAAAGGACGTATTGTTTTAAATTAAAATGCTACTTTGAGACTAAACTTTACAAAGTCACCCAACCTATGTGTATACTACCAAGATTTTGTTTTACGTTTAGAAATGCCGATTTGAAATACCTCTAGATCAAAGTAATTTATTTTTATAAATGTATATTCATAAATCAAACTTTTCAAGTTTCATTTTAAACTTTGGTTTGGATTGACAATGATTTTTGAAGGAAAATCGTTAGTTTTATACGTATGTTTGAAGGTTTATACCTGTGATTTTTGTAGAGTATATTGCTTGGAGAAAGGAAATTGATATGACTGCTTGGGTTATAAAAATCCTTGTTTGGTGAAAATGTTAGTGTTGGAAATTTTGATTTAAATCTTGTGAAGCTTATCACTTATGCTTGGTACGTTTGATAGTTCAAATTACGTGTTTTTTCTAAGCTTGCTTTGATGTGGGTTACCTTGTTGGTTAACGCATGATCCCTTGGTATTTGTTGGATTATTTAGTATAACGATTCATGTTAACTTGATTTTCTGTGGTGGGAATAAAATTTCATTGGAGTCATGCAGAGCTTGTGTTAATTGGACTCTGAGCAGGATTTAATTAGTTTTGACCAATCTCCCAGTGTTGGGAAAAACTTGGAAGGAGAATGAAATCTTGATTTTCAAATCAGTAAAAGGTATTGAGTTATATGCATTGGTCTTATATTTGACAGGTCTTGAGTGGTACATATTAGTATGTGACTTCTTTCTTGAAAATTTGGTTATAGCTTCCAAATTCATGTAGCCTATATATATATATATATATATATATATATATATATATATGTTAATTAGTTTATTATGTCTCGTATAAATCTCCAATAACTATTACTATTTATTTTGAACGATTAAGTGAGAATTGGAGTTTGTTTTACCCGCTTTGAGGAAATGTTTTGACAATGTTTCACACTTTAATATTTTCTAAATCACCCTAATTTCCTTTTTTAAAAAAAAAAATTGATAATGATAATTTAAATATAGCCTCATTTGTTATTTTACCGAATAAGTGCAGTTTACGTAATAAATGTTCGTTTGTTGATTGTGGGGAATATGTTAATGTCCTTTCCTGCATTCCATGTTTGTTTTACTAAATGGTTACTATGTATAACTCAACTTTATAGATTGATACTTAAAACTGTTAGAGATTTTCATCATATATGCATGGAATGAGACTTTTTCTAAATGTTGATGTTGAGTTGGATTTAAATCCCTTATTTTGTTTAAACTATATATAGCATGGTTATTGCTATATGACTGATAATAATTGGACTAAGACTACTCATGGATTTTACTTAGAGTCATTGGACTCTACCTCTATGTTGTGAAATGGTACTCAAAGTTCAAGTTTGGTTTATCTTTGGCCAGGGAGAAACCATATTATGAACTAGTGTAGTATTCCTATACCCCAACACTTTTTAAATTCAATGTTTTTAAAAATATTTTTATTAAAAATTGAATTGAGATTTCATGGGAGATAGGCGTCACTCGAGAATGGTACTAGACAGCCTATCCTATTAAGACCTTATTTCTGTGGCGTTAAGTGTGGATTTCTGTTGTCATATGCATATTTCCAAGATATTGGATTGCATCCATGGAATTTTTCTTTATATCAAAGACTTGTAAATCTTTGAATTAGCATTGTTTTAGTTTTCTTTAATGAAATTTTACACTAGATAAGAGATTTGAAATGCTTTTGAAATTTCTCATATTTGGATGCTTGCATTTGAGATTGAAGTTTGCACTAATGTTTTATATTGGTGATTTCCTGTTTCGGTGTTCTAGTCTTGTCTTTGACTAGAAGTGATTTATATTTGGTGTTATTCCTCGCTCTAATCGGAGAGCAAAAAATGGTTGTGAGCCATTGATCTCTCTTTGTCACCTTCGACCTTGACAATCGTTTATCTTGAGTGGTGTAGCACCAGGGTTCATGTTCTTTGTCTTAAACTATATTCGATCAAGTTTGGTGCGTATAAAAGAGACTCTTGTTAGAGTCATTGACTCAAAGATTGTCTCGGACCGGGAACTAGTTGCAGACAAATAGGTATGTCCCAGGAGATTGTTGATCTGATATGATCAGAGGGACGGTATTCTTATATCTGACGTTTGGTCTGTTATTCTAGTTTGGTGCCTTACGTTCGGTATTCAGAGTCATGTGTTTCAGCTTCTAGCAATGGTTAGGATTGTTATCTTTTCATTACTCATATCCTTGAGGTTTTCGGTTCCAACTATAGGTGTTGAGATTCTTATTCCTATTGTTGAGCCATATTATAAATTTGACCTCTCTATGTGAGTCCTTATACCATACCATAGTGTGGTATAATATGTCGGCATGACTTTGATGCTAAGTGGGGACTGTCTGTTTCACACTTTCGTTAACTCGTGTTTGATTTAATGCTCTTAAATTCTGCATTCGAGTGTTCTCTACACTTCCACCGACTATATCTCAGGATCTGTTCTTACTCTCGGTTTGTATTTGAATTTCGGGGCGAAATTCCTATAAGGAGGGGAGAATGTAACAACCTATTCTTTTAAAGGGCAAAATGGCCATTTGACTAGATTTTTAAAAAAAAATTTATATATATATATACATATATGTTCTCTCTCTCTCGTCCCCCCCTTTCCCCGACTCACCCTTTCTCTCACTCTCATCGTCGCTCTCGGCCGAACGAAGGCGGACGAATGCCAGAGCAGCTGCAACCATCGCCCGATCTGCCAGACCACCGACAGAGTCCTCCCGCGCTGCCAGCAACTTGTTCCACCCGTCCCCGGTTGCCGTTGTACTCCATATTACTGGAAAACACCATTAATGGTGGTGAGGGATTTTCGATTTCCGGTGACGATTCCGGCCATCTCAAGTCGCGTTCTTGGGCTCGTTGGATTCGTCTCGTCGAGAGAAACCTCAAGGTAAATATTTCACGATCCCATTTTGCCCAATTTGAAAATTGCCATTTTTAGGTATTTTGAGTTTCGAATTTTAGTTTTCGATCTAACCGTTAGATTTCATTTTTGTTGTCATTTTTGGAATGTACTCGAAAAATGGAGAAGTTTGATATATATATTGACTATATTTGGTGACCGGCACGAAAATCAATATCTAACGGCTTAGATTTTGTCTAGTTTTATGTGCCACCGGTCTGGTGTTGGTCCAGACACGAATTGATCGAGTTATATGTCTAACTTAGTTATTTTGGACACTAGGAATTCAAGGAAGAGGTCCGTTCATTTATTCGAAACTTCGTTGAGAAGTTGATATTTCCCTAAATGAGCGATCGAGGGCATGAAATTGATTCCCGACCCTCCGAATGAACATCCAATCGGTACCTCGAGCATTTAATAGCGTGGTACTGCTATTCTAATAAGGTAGGGATTCAGTTACCTCTCTTTTATATTGTTTTTGAATAAAACTTATTTTCTGTAACATATGAGAACAAACGTGATTTTAGAACTATTTTAGATATACGTGGTGGAATTGAATTGTATTATGTATATTAGATTATTCTGGGACTTTTCTGAATGCAGGTTATTTTTTGGATATGTTAAAATAGGGTCGTTATACTGCCTATTTTTATAAAAATTTAATTAATCATTTTATTAAAAAAAACCAGAAAATTATTTGAACTTAAATTACTGCATGGCTACTTTTATACATCAGTTCAGAGTACAAGTGTCATAGGATCACACATGAGTCCTACGTTAACATCATGAGATTTTTACAGTGTGGCGCTGCGGCCCCACCGACGGTGCAGAGTCCGAAAACTCATGCGGGGCATTTCTTCTGATTACCTCCCCATTTGGCAGGCGTAGGCAATGCGGTTGCCCCTCTAGGTTTGGTAGGCGACATATGGGTATCCCCTCTGGTTATGGGTTAGGTATCAGACAGGTTGTATAGCATACGTAATGCCAGTACCCTGGTTTCCATTGATGAGAGATGATGAACTCATGGGTATGAGTAAATTTGTGTCTTGTGTTTGTGGACTGATTGATTTTTCGATATCATGTTTTCTATATATCTATATATGTATATATATAGATATATGTATGTGATGACGGACTATTGACTTTGGATAACATATATATATATATATGTATACAGACTATCAGCTTTGGAAATGAATATGTATAAGTAAATAAACATGGTTTTGCAAAAAGGGTATTTTTGGACTAAACTGACCATGCAGGGGCTTTTCTTCACTAAAAGAGTTTTTATATAAGGTAACAGCTTTCCTATTGAGCTCTCGAGCTCACCCCTCCTATTTTCCTTCCTTTCAGGTGATCATTCATTCTAGTCAGTCGTCTCGATGGTTAGGTAAGTCGCTTGTTTTACGTTGCAGTCTTATTCTTATTCCTCTTTGGTTGGTCCTTATAACTTATTCCATTCTTTTCGTTTTTAACTGTTTAGCTAAGTTTGTTGTCAATGCTAAGTGAATGTATGAGGAAGTATTTACTACTATTTGAGGATTTGGTGTATAAATGGAATTCTATAGTTCCCAAGGAGCATATTTTTGAAATTTTAAGTACTTAGAATTTTGATTAATTCTGTAAATCAATTCTTGGACTCTCCGACTCAAGATTTGCGAACTTCATTTTAATCAACATTAATGTTTTTATTAAACCAAGTTTTTGTACAAATTAACTATGTTTTTCTTGAATTCTAATTGGTGTTCCTTTCTGGGTAAACTAATCTAAAGATGAACCTCTTTTATACAGAATTTCTACCAATTTGGAGACTAAAATGAAAAATCCAAGTACTTAGTTTTCTCCGAATTTTGTAAAATTCTTTATTTATATTAATTTACCCTCAAGATTACCAAAAGTCACGGCCTAGGATTTTGGGTTGTGACACAAAATCTGTCACAAAACTAGATGAATTTAAACTAAGGAAAAAAAAAGAAGCAATGTTCCAAAACTAAGTTAACTATAATTGCCATTTTTTAGAGCCCTCTCCTTATTTTAAGAACTTAACATATAAAAGAATACACAAGTCACTGTTGTGCAGCACGCTCCATTGAATGAGCTAAAAAAAGAAACAAAAAAACAAAGAAATTTTGTTATCAAACACTAAGCAGACATAAAACAAATGTCTCTATTTTCTTTGAGTTTAAGCAAAATCGGAACTTTTTTCTATTATCATCAGAAAATTAATGTCCATAGATGACATTGAAAACAGGAGATTAGAGATGCCCAAGAAGCTACACATGAAAAAAAAAAATCTTTAAAACAAACTAATTTCAAAGCTTGCTCAATATAAGCAAAACACCCACTGAAAATCAACACTACAAAAATGACTTCTGAACGAGACCCATAATCTAACTGAATCAAATTTAAATATGAAGTATAGTAAAAACAAAAAATATTAAAAACCTTGTTTACTCACTGGACTTCGTTTCAAGAAACGCATAGATGGCCATTTTCTGCAAATTAAGGCAAAATACTCCTCCAATAAACTAATTTTTTTTGGGATTTGATTTTCGGCTTAGCCGTTTGTGTAGATGTATAGATAGACGACAAAAACCTTCTCACTTCACTATCTTGCTCTGTATATTTTACAGCTTTTGAACAAGAAAGGGATGGCATGCAGGGAATGTTTGATTCCAATAAATAAATAACCTAATTTTGACCAGCCTTTCTAATATGACGGTTCTCTTAAGTGGATGAGTTAACAGGGAAAATTTAAGAGCCATTTAGGAACAATTATTGTTAAGTTTCTCTCATTGAGGTGTCAATTTTTAATGACTGAGACAGAGTTTGGGAACAACGGACTGAGACAATTGATCCCAGTCCCCTTTCAGTGGGGGCTTCAGCTCCCACACACGCCCTTTACCAGCTTTGTTCACCAAAATACACCGATACCTTGAGCCTAGTCCGCGAAATACTTCGACCCTAGTTTTTCATTAATGGTCGAAACATTTTGATGAGTTTCCTAAAGCTTTTTCATCTTTGTACAATCTTGCACAACGTCATACAACTTTATAGAACCTTGTATAACCTTGCAAAACCTTATAAGACCTTTGCACTTTATTGTGAAAATCTTGTAAAACCTTTTTTCATCTATAAACCAACCTTTTCTCATTAAATTGACATAAATCCTGAGTCAAAGTCCTAACATGCACAAACAGCATATGCTTTCCTTAAAATATATAAATGTGTATATCACTGACGTATATTTTTTCAAATAGAAAAACCCTTGACTACATGTGCCACTTTAATTCTTTGTTTTTTTTTTCTCCGGTTAGTGTGTTTGTCCAATTAAAATTAGCTTTCAGCAAACCACTGTTGCAACAGCAGCAACGCACCATTATTGCAACAGCAGAAAACAATCAGTTTTGAATTAAGTAATTATTCAATAAATCTGAAATAATTAATCAAAATTGGCATTCCTAAAACTGGGATCTTTTATAATCATATTGCTTATTCTATTAAATGATTTATAAGAACAAAAAACAAAGCAATAAAATTATTTTCTTTCATCTGTTTTCTTAAATATATAATTTATAAAATCCCAATAATATTAGTAAGAATATATATCTACCAAACTTATCTTTGACCGTACAAACCAATTAGTGAGAGAAAATGACAAGAATACTAAAGATTATCATTAATTTTTTAAAAAAAAAAAATAAGAAGAAGAAGAAGGAGCAGCATAGGCAAATAAAATATTTTTATATTTATTTTTAAAAATGAAAACGAATCAACAAAATCTTTTTTCTGACAGCCCTGTTGGTAAGCGCAGATTTTCATTTGGCGCCACCAGCAAATATATCAGTATAAAATCCTAATGATCAAGACCTTAGAACCGTAGACCAATCAATCACAAACTCTACATGATTAACAGGGTGGGAGCATCGTTTTTACTTATTTTATTTGCTTTTTCGAATACCTATAAATATAGTATAGATCATGTTCAATTCGGATATATATATATATATATATATATGGAAAATAGAAAAGCCAGCGAATTAGGCTTGAGCAACATCATCTTCTAGCTATATTCTAAAACATCTTTTTCTAGCTATATTCTCAGCTTGTACTAATTACACAATGAAGCAATCAGAGTTGGTTTTCGTTCCCTACACGGCTAGAGGGCACATTGCCTCAATGCTAGAGTTCGCCAACCTACTCCTCGCTCGAGACCATCGTCTCTCCATCACAGTCCTCATCATGAAATTTCCTCTTCACCCTAATCTCGCCGCCTATGCGGACTCTCTAGCTAAATCTTTTCTCACCGAACGCATCCATTTCATTGACATCACACAAAGCGTCACCTTCACGGCGGAAACCAACTACATGGTCTGCTTGGACTTGTTCGTCGAGAAACACAAGCCTCACGTCAAAACAGCGGTATCCGAGCTTATCCGGGCGAACCGGAGGGGTACGTCCCTCGCCGGGTTCGTCGTCGACCTGGCATTCACCACGTTGGTGGACGTGGCAAACGAGTTTCGTGTTCCCACGTATGCCTTTTGGTCGTCGACCGCCAGCTGGCTTGGCCTTAACCTCCATCTCCAAGCACTTCAGGACGAGAAATATCATGGAGATCTTACCGAGCTGAAGAACGGAGTCTTAGCGAGTCCATCACGTGATGAGTTGATTGTCCCGGGTTTCGTCAACCCGGTCCCGGCTTCTGTTGTTCCCAGCGTGGTGTTTGACAAGGAGGCCTCAGACGTAATTATGAACTGCGCTAGAAGGTTGAGACTGACCAAAGGTATTGTCGTAAACACATTCATGGAGCTCGAATCTCATGCCATAGGTTCCATATTCCCTTGCGGTGAATCTCCTGCAGTGTACTCTGTAGGACCCTTATTGAACCTGACCGGTGACGGTGCTGATGCCTTTTCATTAGATGGGACGACTGATGACCAGGTCATCAAGTGGCTCGATGATCAGCCCCCATTGTCGGTAATATTCCTATGCTTTGGGAGCATGGGAAGTTTTGATGTGGATCAGTTGAAAGAGATTGGTTCGGCTCTCGAGCGAACCGGGTTCCGGTTCTTATGGTGCATACGTCACTCCTTTTTCAGGGATAACTACGTCGATCCAAAACAGGTCCTTCCAGAAGGGTTTCTCGACCGCACGGCCAAGATCGGAAAGGTCATATGTTGGGCTCCGCAGGTTGCCGTCCTGTCCCACCCGGCGGTCGGAGGTTTCGTATCACATTGTGGGTGGAATTCTCTACTAGAGAGCCTATGGTTCGGCGTGCCCGTCGCCACGTGGCCGCTTTTCGCTGAACAGCAATTGAATGCGTTTGAAATGGTCAGGGAATTGGAATTAGCGGTTGAGATCAAGATCGATTACAAATGGGGTATCGGTACCGAATCTGTATTAGTGAGTGCTCAAGAGATAGAAATAGGGATAAGGAGGGTTATGGAGGGTGATCAGAGTGATATTAGGAAGAGGGTGAAGAAAATGAGTGAGAAAAGTAGAAAGGCTGTTGTGGAAGGTGGGTCATCTTACTCTTCACTTGGTCGTTTTATCAGTAATGTGTTCGATAATTTCCTGTAACTTTTGTTCATCTTGCTTATCTTAAAAGTTATTAACACGAAGTGAATTAACTTAAGTGGTGAAACATTCAATATTTAAGATTTGGTTCTAGGTTCGAGTCATATTAATGATAAGTGTGAAAGCTTATTATTCTTAATAGAGTAGGTTGAAGATTGGATAGTAATAGGTATTTTCTTTTAATTTGTAATAAGTTGATGTCATTAGTTAAGTCTGTTTTTAAAAAAAATAAGGCTATTAATTTTTCCTAATAGAGTGCGACATCGTGTAAAATTTTTATATGGAATAAAGAAGAATAAAGTTGCATTAGTAGTTGGTTGTGAATTTTTAGTAACTTTAATTAAAGTTATTTACTTGAAATTTTCAAAAGTTGTAATTTTATCTAATGTAAATTTATACAGATTATATGATTTATTTTTGAATTGTATTACTTATTTATTAGCTGATCATAAGATTAAAAAGTATTTGTAAAACTATTCTTTAAATATGACTAAATCAATTAAACTATTTGTAGCATAGTGGTAAACACTTCTTACAAATGTGGAAATTCTTGAATTTGAATTCACGTTATCTCTTAAGTCAGAAAAAATATAGTACATGCAATATGAATTATATCATAATATGAATTATATCATAATGAGAGGGCGAGAGCTCCTAGATGAGTTAGTTTATGATCTGTAGACTATGAGACTTTTACACTAAAGTGTTTTCGATTATGATTTTGGACGTGTAAAAACTTTTATATTGATTACTGATTTAGGATTTTATACATATGATTTTGTGAAGTTTTATAGAACAACTAGTCGTGTAGGTGCTTTCAGAAATAACATAATTTACTAAAAAGTAAGTGGATCCCTATGGAATTTTCGAGCTCACTCCTTGTTTTCTCTCTTTTTAGGTGTTTATTCATCACAATTGGTTGGTGTTTATATTTTTTTCCTTTTTTTCTCTTATTTAATTTTTTAGCCAAGTTTAATATCATTAGTAATTAAGTGGATGTATGAGAATATTTGCATTAAAATTGAGAACTTTATGTATAAATTCTAAGAGCTTGATTTTCAAACTACAAAGTACTTGGATTATGACTTAAGTTTTGTGAACTACCCTTCGACGTATGGATTTTTAATTTCTACATTGTTCTTTTTTTAACAAAATTAAGGATTCATCAATTAAGTTTCCTAAAAAATTCATTGGAGTTTTCTTAAAATTCAATAGTATATTTTTGAACTAAATAAGTGTAATGGAATATTTTCTTCAATGCAGAGTTTGTAATGATTTGAGGACCAAAATATTTAAATCCAAGTACATGGTGTATCTTAAATTTTTAAAATTAACTACTAGTTCATGTTTTCATCTAAGTTACAAAAATTCATGGCTTTGACTTTTTCTAGCTTTTTTTGGTTGTGACATAAAGGTATTAGAGTGTCAAACTTTATATTCATATGGGTTCATATGCTTGTAATGATATATGGGTTTAAAAAAGTTTTGGAAAAGTGTTTTGCTAGATACCTCAAAAATCACTTAGAAATTGGTTAAATAAGTTATTATCATCCTAGTTTGATCCTTGGAATAGTGAATTCTTGTAAACTCTTTTCTCGATAGTGTTGATGTTTGACATAAGACTAATAAATCTTACTTATAATGAAATTCCTTAGTTTGAATGGACATTCCATTTGTGCTCTTATATTTATGCAAGTTGTAAACTATATGAATCTCATAAATTATACTATAGTAATCATATCTCTCCATAATTAACATACTTAATCATGTGTATTTATTTGCACAATAATAAAGTCATGAAATCTTTTTTAGATAAACAAACGATTCTACTAAAACAGTTTAATTTAGCAAAATATCATTATTATATATAAGAGAATGTTGTTCACAATAAAAGGTAAAATAGGAAATCGGCTTTTTTAGGGTAAATATTCCAACACCTAGGTGTCTAAGATTTTCTTTTCCTTTGTTTTATATTCAGTTTAAGTATGTGTTTTGATTTCAAGACAATTATAGGCCAGGATTATTTTTAGCTAAGTCGAAGAAACCTTAGGCATGTAATTGACATAATTGCTTTGTGATTTCATTAATTACTATCATTTCAATTGAAATTATTCATATTCTCTTATGCTATCATATTTATTACAATTTATGTTTATTACTTTGATGGCCAATTGAATAATGAACATGAATATGAATTATGTAATGCTATAGTTATGTTTGAGTGTTTACTAAATCTAACTTTTTTGTGTCAATTCATGATTGATTGAAATCGTTGAATAGACTAATTATGAGTGAAAATATGGCTTAGGTTAGGATGATCTATATTTGCAGTCTTTTAAGTTTACATTGACTCAATTCTCGATGTTTAATGCTTCTATGAGACTAGATTATTAGTTTAATAGAAAGCTAGGATGTTTATCTGATACATTCTTAAAATAGATTACTGCTACATCTATGGAATAACCTAGGTCAATAACTGTCAACTGGGGTTAGCTCAGTTGGTCCAAGTCTTGAGAGATGTGTGTGTGAGTTTGGGGGGGTCAGGGGTTCAAAACTTGGTAGAGTGTGTGTGTGTGTGTGTGTGTGTGTTATTTTCCTTTAAATTTATAGTAAGTAGTGGTCATTAGTTAAGCTCCACCTTTTTGTTTAAAAAAAAAAAACCTAGGTCAATAACTTTAATTGGAACAATAATGAATGAGGTCTAGTAATTATGTCGATGAATTAGTTAGTAGTGGATAATAACACTTACTTAAATTTTAGGTTGATTGGTTTTCTCTATGTATTTCTATTTGCTATGGTTTTAAGTTTTTATGCTATTTTATTTTTAATTGAATTCAAAATCTACAATTAATTAACTTAGAATAATTGGAATTTAAAATTGCTAATACAGTTTTCTATGGGATTGACTCTCTCTAACTATGATGGTAGTTATTTAAGATAGTTATAGAAAGGTTTATTATATTTGATAAGTTAACAACTGACTAATATGGCTTGTATGGCCTAATCTTAGCTGGACAAATACAAACATATAAGTTCTTAATATTAGGTTTTTTACCTGTCTATGTAACGACCTGTCTTTTCGGACCATTAACTAATTACGTTCTTAGCTTACTTATTTTTAAAAAAAAAAAATAGATGCTGAAAATTCATGACAAATATTTTTTTATACTCAATTTTTTTTTATACTTTTATTTCTTCTTAAGAGATTTATATTCATAATTAACTATTTACTTAATTTGATAATTTTGAAAATAAGTAAAATACTTCTCGATGGTTAAGTAACCTTTATTTAAATCTATTTATAAACTTTTTCTTAGGATAATTTGAATAATGCGCAACTATATAAGGCTGCCAGATGAAGAGGAGGGTCACATACGGACTACTTAAGTCCCAAGGTCACCTTAGATAGTTTAGGTCTTTTTGACAAAACCCCTTGTGTTTTGTATTTATTTAAATCAAAATATTTTCTCTTTTAGATTTTTTAAAAAATATTTGTTTATATTCTATTCAATTGAAATATATTTTCAAGTTCAATTTAATAAAACCATGAATTGCGAAATAAAATACCAAGTTATAAGTATATTTTCAAATAACATCAAGTTTACATAATTGAAATCATTTGTCTCATAATAAGAAAATATGCGGAAGAAATTTTAATGACAGTATTCCATTGCCCCTGTCTCGCATTCATCCCCTACTCGATTCTAGCTAACCCATCAATCAAATCAGAGGTTTCTTTTCTTTGGTACCTATAGCATATATACTCATAAAACGTAAACTTTCGCTCAGCAAGTACAATATAATTCTCACAAAATATTTTACTTATAAACAAACAATTTTGTATGAAAGTTTGGTTATGTTGTTTTATGAAATCGTTACTTTATGCTTTATTATAAAATATTGTATCATGATTTATCTCATTCTTTATCACAAAGTTCTTTATCTTACTTTTGAGCCCTGATGTACGTACCGAGTGCACACTACCAAATAGGAACCAGAGGAGCGACCTAACTGAAAATATCTACGATCATAGTCTTAACATACTTTTACTCGAGAATCCTCACTTAGGGGAGGTCAGTCTTATTTTCCCTCGAATTTCCTCATTTAGTAGAGGTTGGTACGACACCTTTAAATTCTTTATCTTATTTAGTCTTTTCTTAACATAAGTGGGTACGCTTCAACAACAAATCCAAACTAATATTCCATTATCAAAGCATTTCCTTTGTTAAAGTATGTTAACGTATTTTTTATTTTCTTTATTTTTTTTATATGATAGCTTTGTAAAGTAAGCATACATTATTTTTATAGCATAGGAAATGTATTTTATAAGAATACATTATACATAGACCATACAATAATAAAATAAAGGCAAATTAACACATAAAATAATTTCAAACATACCATATTATAAACATGAAATATTTTCAAACCATCCATGCTATAGGTGAAATTGTACATACCTCATAATACGATTGTCCTAGTTTCACTTGTTAATTACGTACGACTAGGTCGAAATTTTACCCTGATGTATGCATACTCTATTTGTTAAGTAATTTAAAATGGACTTATACTTTTTTTTTTAGACTTCTAATTACTTAGTAGGCATAAAACAACTAAGACTCAGTCTTAATCAAGCATAAAACTTCACATTTGAGAAACAATATCATGTTATATTTATTGACTAATTTATACTTTCAACTTAGATAGATGAAATTTAATTCTCCTTAACCTTTATCGTGGTGATCTTTTTAATCTACTAATAATTTGGTTGTTGATTTGATCAATATCATCCTAAATCAGTTAAGTTTCCTTAGTTATATTTCTTTTCATCAAATACTTTGAATTATTCTTGATTAATTTCTTTATTCATAATTAAGAGTCATAATATGATAAGTGAGTCAAACACACTAATGGCTACATAGATTTAAAATCTAAAATCATACTTGAGCTAAATATTATTGAAGGCAAACATTATTTATTTCCTACAATTGATTTCATGTCTTAAATTTAAGTAAATCTTTTCTTATCCCAATTAGATATCTAAAATAAAGTTTTTATTTATTCTTATACCAAATTTTCAATCCAAAATGTCAAGTTTTATAATTTATAGTTTTGCCCATAATCTTAAGATTTCTAACATTTATGCTCTC